>CM024585.1:21320382-21693017 GCA_014182565.1 Eucalyptus marginata | reverse complement strand
CTAGGAGGGTTGACCTGTCCAGTCGTGACCTCTAATAGACGCTAATATAAACTAGGGCGACCGACCAAACGCATCAATTTTAGGAGAATATTACGATCGATATACCGTATCCGTTACACGGTTATAGTTCAAAGCGGATAGTGATCATGATTACGGAACTCACGGATGAAATAAAAAGCCGATAAACCAATGGTGGTAAAGTCAATCTATCACATGCGACGACGTTCTTAAAAAGCACTAATTTGATTGCTATGGCATGAAAGTTTTTTATGCATTTGACTTTTGAGTTATGATGTTCTTGTCTGTGCAATTGTCCTGTGGTAGTGTTCGGCTTTGCTAAGATGCGTGCACGAGTGAGGCTTCCATAAAATGATGACATCTTCATCCATGCCCGGTTTTGAGGGGTACGTCCCCTCGCATGCCGTTTTTCCAACTTCATTTTTTAGTACCCATATATCACTATATTAACACGCAATTACATTGTTTTTTTCTCATATAAGGGTCCAATGGTGTCTAAATCAGCTTTCGCCACTCTGACTGGTCCTTCAGAACCTAAAAAAGTTTGATCTTAGAGACGGCAAGAAAAGGAGCAAACTTCCTTGTCATTCATGCCCGCGTCTTATTGCTACATTTCTCTTCATTCTCAAGTAATCTAACCTAGACTACTTGTCAAAAGAAGCTATGCTGCAAAGAAACCTTACTTTCCATTCAATTTAGTAAAATTCACATAGCAAAATTCACATGATAAACTTTTATTGAGGCAATTAAGACCAAATAACGCTCAACTACATGTAACAAGCTTGATCTATAAGAAAAAATATTCACTTTAAGGATAAAAAAAAAAAAAAGAAAAGATAAGAGGGATGCAGAATGAACATCCACAATAGTTTAAGAATTTCGCAAGGCCTTTATCCATGAGTATTTCAAGTGATATGATAGCATTCTATCGATTGTAAAACATGATACATTTCGTCAAATTTAGCAAAGGTATAAAGAAGATTTGGTATTGCCTACCCCACGTAGAAACTGCGGAGTAATTGGCCAATGAACGTGTCGGCCAATGAGGCTTTACGGACACGAAAGAATCGATGAAAATCAAAATTGGGATGTGACGAAACGAAGAGAAAGGGTCACCCGGAGCTTCCTATGCTCGCGTTGGGTGTGGGGGGGAAGGGAAAGAGAAAGGAAGAGGCGGTGAGGGGCGGGCGTTGGATGTGACATTTGATGTTGTGTGCCGTCGTGTGCATATTGTCACGCCAACTCGGACAAGACATCCTTATGTGCGCCCACGTGTCTTCATTTGCTGAGCTGGTGCTGATGTCTTGCCATCTTAATCTATGTCTGCAATTGTTATACTCCCCCGATATTTTGGAAAAAGGGAAAATATCATAAATGGTCCATAAACTTTTACTTAATATGTAATCTTGTCCCTGAGCTTTCGATTTGCTCAATTTGATCTATAAACTATTAACAAATGTTCAATTTAGTCTGTCCGTTTAAACCGTTAAGTGATGATTTTTTTTCTTCTTCTTCTTCTCTCTTCCCTTCGGCCATGGCGGAGGGAAGGGCAACCTTGGGTTGGCTAGGGCCACCCTCGCCGGCGTCGGGCGAGGGCGGCCCTCGGGGGGTCGAACGAGGGCCTCCCCGCTCGGCGTCGACGAGGGCCGCCCTCGCTGCGTTCGGTGAGGAAGGCCCTCGCTTGACGCCCGAGAGGGCGGCCCTAGCCAGCCCAGGCGAGGGCGACCCTCGCCAGATGCTGGCTTCCCTCCGCCATGGCTGGCGAAGGGAAGAGAGAAGAAGAAGAAAAAAAAAAAAAAAAAAAAAGAAGAAGAAAAGATCAAAATGCCCAATTACGTTAATTTTAACTAACGAAAGGACGAAATTGGTCAATTTTCAGGGATTAGATCGGACATTTATCGATAATTTAGGGACCAAATTGAGCAAATCGAAAGCTTAATTACGAGATTACACATTAAGTAGAAGTCCAATGACCATTTGTGACATTTTCCCTTTGAAAAATTGAAAGAGCCCCCAATTCGAGGCTGATTCTCAATACAACCCATGGTGGGGCTTTTTTGGAAATATCCTCGGAATTGAATCGGTGTATTTCACTTGATCTCCTATCTCATTGGCAGTGCTAAAAACATGCCCATTCCATATATTCATACATACGGACTAAGTAGGCTTTCGCTAATTACTTGTTCGCTCACTAATTATCTTTAAAACATGACACAAACAATATAATTTGATTCAAAGGAGATCGTTTGATTTAGCGAGGCCCGCCTACTTACCTGCCCGCTTTACATACGGTGCCCGTGGTTCAAATGAATGGCACATCCATTAGATTCACTCAATAATTTCTTCAATTGAACCACTTGGATTGGATTAGACCCAAGAAAAGTCAAAACAAAATAAACAAAGGAGAAGGAGAATTACAATTTCGAGAGGTGTATGGCATTCAAACGGAGAACTCACAGGCGAAAAATCATTAACAAAAGATGAAAAATTGGAAAATAGATTTGAGTATAGTCTAATCATGCAAAGATTATTATGTGATGCAAGCTGCGGGGCATGTAGGTCTTAGCATTCATGGGTCATTTTGAATTGTACTGATCACAATTTTTTCTTCCTTATCATACTTACTAAACTTCTTTTCAATCGCTGAAACCATTAGAGACACGTCGCGCATTCAATGAGAAGCTCAACCTCTATACGACCATGTGCGAAGGCAAGACATGAAATTAGGGTCAGGTCGGTCCTCCATGCATTGCCCCTGTTTGGGTCCGGCTTCGCGAATCGAGAAGGCCAGCAAGAACGAGATGCCGAGGAACTGTAGATTGTTTACCCCGAATTGAAGAGTTTCATTTTGAAAGTTCTGGCCGAGAAAGTGAATGGTTTCATATGGTGGTGAGGCTGTTGCTTATGTTGCAATTAGATGGACAAATGATTTGGCGAGAACTTAGCTGAGATCCTCTTGTCTATGATGACAAAATCAGCACTATCGTGCTTGTCTAGCACAACGGAATGGAAAGGCATATTCGTGCGTGGATGGAGCTCTCGTGTGCATGTTTTGATTATCGTCCCTTTCTTGTCTAAGTTTAGAAACAATGGAACGTGTGGGTCGAAAGATTGGGCCTTCACATCTTGTCCAGGAAATCGGCCCAGATAAGATCCCCACGGCTGCACAAACGGACACGCGGCCAAGAGCATCTCGATTCAAAGACAGATGGTCCGATCACGACGACGACGGGTCTCATCGATCGCCATCGCGGTGTGGGCAAGCCCTTCTCACGGGTATGATTGATCCCCTGATCAAATAGGACCGGCCGATGAGGCGTAATTCGGGATAAGAACGTTTCTGTCCGCCATAACTTTCAAGTCTTGTAAGCGACAAAGGTAAAGTGCTTAGTATTCGAAAAAAAACGGATCACTTAAGTGCGCCACTTCGGCCGGCCCAAAACGCCGACGTGGCATTTTTCCGGAAGTGAGCCCAAAACGACACCATTTTGCTTCCATGACATGGCCAAATAATGCAAAAACGGCGTCGTTTTGGGGCGACGTGGTAAAAAAAATATAAAAATTAATTTAATTTAATTTAAAATTAAATTTAGTTAAAATATTAAAAAATAATTATTTTAAAATTAGAAAAATTTAAAAAAAAAAAAGGAGGCGGGGGGATTAGCCCTCGTCGCCGCCGCCGCCGGGAAGGGCCGGCGGCGACCGGGGGAGGGTCGGCCGGGGTCGCAGGGCCCCGGCCGGGGTCGGCGACTAGCGAGGGTCGCGACCCTCGCCCGGATCTGGCCAATGGCGAGGGCTCGCGGCCCTCGCCCGGTCGGCGAGGGTCGGCGGCCCTCGCCGCCCGGGGCCAAGGGTTGCCGCCCGCTCCCCCCGCCGTCGCCGGCCCTTCTCGGCGGCGGCGGTGGCGCGAGGGCGATCCCTCGGCCGCCTCCCCCTTTCCTTTTTTTTTAAAAAATTTTTTTTTAAAATTTTTTTCTAATTTTAAAATAATTATTTTTAATATTTTAACTAAATTTAATTTTAAAATTATTATTTTTAAATATTTTAACTAAATTTAATTTTAAATTAAATTTAATTAATTTATATATTTTTTTACTACGTCGGCCCAAAATGACGCCGTTTTTGCATTATTTGGCCACGTCGCGAGCAAAACGGCGTCGTTTTGGGCTTGTTCGCCGGAAAATGCCACGTCGGCGTTTTTGGCCGGATTGGCATTCAAGTGATCCCTTTTACTCCGATTTTGGCACTTAAGTGTACCTTTCGTAAGTTATGGCACTTAAGTGTCCCTTTGTGCAAAGTTAAGGCACTCCAGGGGTCCGCACGTCGCGTAATTCGTTGCGTTGGGACTTTAGTTACTGCGATTGAAAGGTTCTACTCCAAATGCTAATGGGTTTGGTTATCACTTTAGGGCTTCTAATGGAACCTAATGACTAATTTGATATAATCTTCTCTTAATAGTTTCGGCTGTACAAAGTGGTAATACAATTTGTAATCCAGTAAAATTGTGATAACTACCATGATGAGCTCATAGCCTTGTTGAAATGAATTACGAATGAGTCATCTCGAATTTCGTTGGCCAATCATAATAGATTCTAAAATAAAAATGCAAATTGATTTAATTAGATATGTTATGAACACATTTACAACCCACTTAGCTCATTTCCCATTAAAAGTTCAGCTCACTAGGCAAACCCAAAATATGAATTCTCATGATCATCATCACTCAAGAACGAATCCATCGGCCCATAGTAGCACGGTGACTCGATGTCTTGTGATGTAGAAACTCACTCTTTGCTCGTTCACCAGCCTCGCGCACCTCCTAGTGAAACGTGATTGCTAGCCATGTGAAGATCTTTCTATTTAAGAAAAGAATTGAATTCTGCTTTTTGTGCATTGGTTGAATGAAGTTGTCTCTCTCTCTTTCCGCCACTAGCCGATGGGTACTGGAGAGAGAGAGAGAGAGAGTATATAAAGTGCGGTGAAGTGAAGTGAAGTGATGGAGGAGGAAGACAGAATTTGTGAGATCACCATCCTGGGCTCCTATTGCTATTCCTCCTTTGGCTGGCCCACGTACATTAACTTTCCCAAATCATTAGATTTTCAAACTTAACTCGTCATTACCTCTCCGATTTCTACCTAAACTTACAGTTACAGTGATTCTTGCTCATTGTTATCACGTGTAGCAAGACAATAAAATTAACTTTGCCCATTGTTGTCGTGTGTAACAAGTCAGTAAAACTCATGGTTTTCATTGTTTGCAAAATAAAGAACTATACATTGGTGACAAGATATATGCCTATTGAACAAACCGCTGAAATTAATGTATCGAACTTGGCAACTAAAAGCCAAAATCCATTTCATGGTTTATGGATGCCCCAAAAGCCGTCTATATTTAACACAAAGCCACGGCCCTAACCTGTTTCATGATTTATAGATGACTTGGGCCAAGTCCATAACTCAGCCCCCAAGCTTCCTAATTAGCTCAACAAGTTGATCCATGAAGCCGCCTATTCTTGAAAGGTAACAATGTAAGGAAAAACTCTCAAGTACAGGATGAAAATAAGTCAAATTTATAGTTGCACAAGTAGTACCTTCTCAATTCTTTCATTTTTAATGAGTTAATTTGTCACCTGATGTTTTGACCCAAAACTTTGAAGTGCAGGATGAAAATTTGCAAGTGTTATTACTCACAGCTTATGGCTGCCTCCTTTAGTCTGTTCTCTTTTAATCACTTCCTCCGGTTTTCAGAACAGCAGACTGGAAAACTTTGATAACAAGGTGTGGTGATCTGTTTGTGTGCGTGTGCATGCTGCGCCGCGTGTTTTCTTTTTTCCTATAAATTCTTTGATCACGTCGTACTCTGCATAACGCAATGTAAAATATCAGCCTCACGAAAGGTCTAGAAAGTGTAGAAGATGTTGTAGGTGGCACAAAGCCAGGCGGGCGAAGCTCGGCGATTTTAGGCTGTCCACAAGACAAGGCCTCGACAAGTTATGGTTGCGCTCGGTTCATATGGTAGACGATAAAGGATTTTCTTCATTTACATCGATCTACTGCATGCGTGGGTTGAAATGCATCATATCTCAACCAAGACACTGTAATCTTCTACGAGGTGGGAAGTACACGATACCTATCTTGAAGAAGAACGCATCTCATCGATCGCTCTCAAATTACCACATCTGACACACTGGTTACGCTGGTAGCGAGAAGCTTATAAACTGCAACAATGAAGCAGCACACGGCTGACGGGGCGATGCGACGAAGTAGATTCTGAAGCCGCCGTCACTGCCTAGGCTATGCTCACTTTCTCTAGAACGCCGATCTTCTCATAGATCCAGACATAAGCGGCGTCAAGTCCCTCCATTCTTCGACACGACACGAGGAAGGATCTGCAGTTGCGCCACGTTCTATCGAGCCCACCACTTCTCGGAAGAGAGACTCGTCGCAAGGCAAAGCTAATGGCCCATCCCTCTGATGGCTGCACTCGTCATGCGCCTGGTCCAGGAGCTGTCGCAAAACGGGGTGGTTCAATTGCTCTACCTTGATTACAAATCTCCGGCGAAATATCCCAACGAGAACAGCCAGGTGGCCCGGAGGGATATCAGAGGGTGGATTCCTTCTGCCACTGCTGCCGCCGGCTCTGTTGCTCTTTCGCCACGTGGAAGCCATTTTCTTGAGCTTCATAATGTTGCCGATGTCGCATTTGAGTTGCACTATTGGCGACGCCATGGAAGTAAAAGCTTCTGGCACGACAATATCAGCAGCATTGAGGAGGGATGAGAAGCTGAGGCTTTGCAAGAGCGGACGTCCATTTTAGTGCCTATTTAACAAACCAGGAGGGTGGACCTGTCTAGTCATGTCCTCTAATAATTTTCTCTTTTCACATACTTTGGTACGCTATAATAAACCAGGGTGATGGACCAAACACATCAGCCTTTATAGAGAATATTACAATCGATTCACTGTATCCGTTACACGGTTATAGTTTGAAAGCTGACAGTGATCATGACTGCATAACTCACAGATGAAATAAAAGGCCAATAAAGAATTGATCCATGATCCATCACATGCAACGACCTTCTAGAAGAACACTAATTTGATTGCTCTGGTATGAAATCTTTTTATGCATATGACTTGAGAGTTGTGATGTTCTTGTCTTGTGCCATTGTCGTGTGGTATTGTTCGGCTTTGCTAAGACATGTGCACGAGTGAGACTTCCAAAAAATGATGACATCTTCATCCATGCCTGGTTTTGAGGGGTACGTCCCCTCGCATGCCCTATTTCCTAGTTCATTTTCTAGTGCCCATATACAATTATATGACACGCAATTACATTGTTTTTTCTCGTTTAATTGTCTGATGGTGTCCGAATCAACTTTCATCACTTCGGCTGGTCCTTGAGAACCTAAAAATGTTTGAGCTAGAGACAGCAAGAAAAGGAGCAAACTTCCTTGTCATCCAAGCCGGCGTCTAATTGCTACATTTCTCTTCATTCTCAAGAAATCTAACCTAGACTACTTGTCAAAAGAAGCTGTGCCGCCAAGAAACCTTACTTCCCTTCAATTTACGAAAATCCGTATAACGAAATTCACATGGTAAATTTTTATTGAGGCAATGAGGACTGAATAACACTCTACTACGCACTGGTGGGTAGCGTGGTGGGTTAAGATCAACTCCTTCCAGCGCATGGAGGTCGAGAGTTTGAAACCCCGCGTTGCTAGCGTCTGAAGTGGGGGGCCATGGTGGTGAGGTTCTATGCTAGTCTCTCCTGAGGTATAGTTGCGACTACTCAGGGCGTAAGCCCTCCGGAGGAAAGCGAATCCTTGATCTCAAAAAAAAAAAAAACACTCTACTACGCGCAACAAGCTTGATCTATAAGAAAAAGCATTCACTTTAAGGACCCCATATTGCAAAAGAGTGAAGAAAAAAAAAGATTAGAAGGATCCAAAATGAACATCCGCAATGGTTTAGGGACTTTCCGAGGCCTTTATCCATAAGCATTCCGAATGAGATGATAGCATTCTATTGATTGTAAAATATGATATGCTTTGTTGGATTTGGCATATATATATCGAGAAAATTGGTATCGCCTACACCACGTAGAAATTACGGGTAATTGGCCAATGAATGTGTCGGTCAATTAGGGTTTATGGACAAGAAAGAATCGATGAAAATAAAAATTGGGATGTGATGAAACGAAGAGAAAGGGCAAAAGAATGCCCCAAATGCCAAACTTGGCACAAAGGGACACTTAAGTGCCAAAACTTACGAAAGTGCCACTTTTTATGAAAAATAGGATACTTGAGTGCCACATCCGACGAACCCTACCAGAATTCCTAAGTGGCATTTTATTAATTTTCTCGATTATGTAGCTTGCCGAAAGGCTGACTTAGCAAAACACACACAAAAATGATGTTGTTTTGGTATAATTTGAATTTCAATATAAAAATTAATTAAATTAAATTTAAAACAAAATAATAATAATTTAATAATAATAATAATAATTTATTAAAAAAAAGGTGGAGGAGGAGGAAGAGGAAGGCAATCGCGGTGGCTGAGGGCTTAGCCCTCCCCGCCATGTCGACCGGGGCCGCCGAGCCTTGGTTGGGGGCTAGTGACCCCAATCGACCGGCGGCGAGCGCCCGTGTGCCCTCACCCAGATTTGGGGCGAGGGTCGCGACTCTCCCAGTTCGGCGAGGGTTGCCGGCCCTCACTCGCTTGAATGGGCCAAGGGCCGCCGCTTGTTGGGGGTCGCCGTCGGCCGGGGGCGGCCCTTGGCTCGGCCGGGTGAGGGCCGGCGACCCTCGCCCCAAATCTGGGCGAGGCACACAAGCCCTCGCCACCGGTTGGCTGGGGTCGCGGCCCCGGCCGGGGGCTCGACAGCCCCGGCCGACCCTCCCCCACCTTCCGGCAATGGCGGAGGCGGCAGGGGCTAAGCCCTCGGTCGCCGGCTACCTTCCTCCTCCTCCCCTCCACCTTTAAAAAAAAATAAATTATTATTATTATTATTATTATTATTATTATTATTATTATTATTAAATTATTATTATTATTTAATTTTTATATTAATTATTTACCACCTCAGCATCAAAACGACATCGTTTGCACTAAGCTCATCGAAAATTACAACATCGCGTTTTGGCCGTATTTTCTTGTTGTTGGCACTTAACGATTCATTTTGCTCCGATTTTAACACTTAAATATCACTTTCGTAAGTTTTGACACTTAAGTGTCCATTTGTGCCAAGTTATGGCACTCCCGTGTCCATGTGTTGAAGAGAAAAGGTCACCTAGAGCTTCCTATGCTTGCGTTGGTTGTGGCGGAAAGGGAGGGGGGTGGTGACATCGATGTCATGTGCATGTGCATATTGTCTCGCCAACTTGGACAAGATATCCTTACGTGCTCCCATGCGTCTTTGGTTGCTGAGCTGGCACTGACGTCGTGCCATCCTCCAGTGTACTTGGGAAAATTTCTAACGACCCCACAATTTGAGCCCCGTTCTCAAAAGAACCCTCAAAGTGGGACAATTCTCGAAATATCCTCTAAAATAAATCGGTGTCTTTCACTTGATCTCCTATCTCATCGACCCGAGCATCGACAGTCATGTGTCCATCCCATTCATTGGGGAGATGCACAACCCAAAAAAAAAAAAAAAAAAACTCCCGTGAGTTTCAAAGCAAAATTTATCTCATGTCAAAAGGCGCTTTTATGAGTTAAGTATGATTTTCACATACATTTTAGACACACTCTTCCCCTCTTAGATGTGCATATCAGTCCATCCTAAGCTTGCCTTGTCCGATTCATTTGGCCCCGGTGATCACTCCCTACCCTCTCGGATTGAGTCATTACAGATTTATAGGCCCTTTGGCTTCCACATGGTTCATCCCGAGCTACACACTTAATGAAGGGGATCACACTCTAATACCATATTATGACATCCTTGGATTGACTCACTTAAAATATTATTTGCTTTAGCTTGTCTCGTACCAAGTCTCACAATTTTGTCATTTGGCGTACAGACAAAAAAATTTCAAGGAGGTCACACATCCTAATAGTGCTATAACATAAGCACGCTTAACTTTGGAGTTCCAAAGCAAACCTTGTTGTTACGTCAATATGCGCTCTTTATATGTTCGATGTATAATTTAGTTCGTTCATTCCCCATTCACCATCCCAAAAGCCAGCTAGACGTCACTCCTGGTCCGAGTCCTTTGGCCTAGCAATCACTCCCCATCTTTGTCAAACAAGGTCGTTACAGGTTCAATTCGGGTCATTTGAGAAAGGCCCCGCTCTAGATGATACTTTTGAAAAACGGTGTCCAATTCTAGGAAATTTATGGAATTTCTCCTCGAATTTTTTGGATATAGCACAAACTCAAAACCCCATCTCGACTCATATTCAAAAGAGGAAGCGAAAGTTTTGAGGTTTGATTACAAGCTAGTGCGGAAAAAGGGGGGACTTTTAATTCATACATAGACCGAGCAGGCTTTCACAAATTCCTTGTTCGCTCACTAATTATCTTTAAATCATGACCCCAACAACATCGATAAAGAGCCGCTCATGAAAATAGTAATCAAGCGAGATCATTCGATTTAGCGAGGCCCACCTACTTATCTACCCGCTTTACATGTAGTGCCGGTAGTTCATATGAATGGCGTGTGTATTAGATTCACTCAATAATTTCTTCAATTGAACCCCTCGGATCGGATTAGACCCAAGAAAAGTAAAAACAAAAGAAACAGAGGAGGAGGAGAATTACTATCTCGAGAGGTGGGTGGCATTGAAATGGAGAACTCCCAGGTGAAAAATCATTAATAAACCAAGAGAAATTGGAAAATAGATTCAGTATAGTCTTAATCATGTAAAGATTATAATGTGACGCCACCTTCGGAGCATGTAGGTCCTAGCATTCATGGGTCATCTTGCATTGTACCGATCACAATTTTTCTTCCTTAACATACTTATGTGAACTCCTTTTCAATTGCTGAAATGGAAAGAGATACGTTGCCTTCAACAAGAAGCTCGACCCTTTAAACGATCATGTGTGAAGGCAAGATGCGAAATTAGGGTAAAGTCAGTGCTCCATGCGTCATGCCTGTTCAGGTCCGGCTTCGTGAATCAAGAAGGCCCGCGAAAACGAGATCCCAAGGACCGTTAGACGGTTTAGCCCAAATCGAAGAGGGTCATTTTGAAATTTTGGCAGAGAAAGTGAATGGTTTCATATGGTGGTGAGGCTCTTGCTTCTGTTGCAATTAGATGGAAAATGATTTGGCGAGAACTTAGCTGAGATCCTCTCGTCTATGATGACAAAAGCAGCACGATTGTGCTTGGCTAGTACAATGGAATGGGGGTAAGTACACTATTAATGCCAAAACTTGTGTACGGCGCTCACTTTGGTGCCAAAACTTTATTTTGGATCACTTAAGTGTCAAAACTTTTGAAAAATGATTATTTCAGTGCCAACGCCGATCTGGTTGGCCGGAAATCCGACGTTGCACTTTTTTATTAATTTTTGAAGACGTGCAGACCCCTGGAGTGCCATAACTTGGCACAAAGGGACACTTAAGTGCCATAACTTATGAAAGGTACACTTAAGTGCCAAAATCGGAGTAAAATGGATTTTAGGCCGATGTGGTAAAAAAATAAAAATAAAAATAAAAATTAATTAAATTAAATAAAAAATTAAATTTAGTTAAAATATTTAAAATTAATAATTTTAAAATTAAATTTAGTTAAAATATTAAAAAATCATTATTTTAAAATTAGAAAAAAATTTTAAAAATTTTTTAAAAAAAAGGGGAGGCGGGCGAGGGATCGCCCTCGCCCGCCGCCGCCGCCCCACCGTTGCCGGGAAGGGCCGGCGACGGCGGGGAGGGTCGGCGGGGTCGCCGGGCCCTGGCCGGGGCCGCGACCCCGGCCGACCGGCGGCGGGGTCGTAGCCCTCGCCCGGCCGGGCCAAGGGCCTCGCCTCGCGAGCCCTCGCCGCCGGTCGGCGGGGCTAGGGCTCGACGACCCCGGCCGACCCTCCCCTCGCCGTCGCCGGCCCTTCCCAACGGCGGCGGCGGTGGCGGGCCGAGGGTTGATCCTCGCCCGCCTCCCCCTTTTTTAATATTTAAATATTTAAATTTTTTAAATTTTTCTAATTTTAAAATAATTATTTTTAATATTTTAACTAAATTTAATTTTAAAATTATTATTTTAAAATATTTTAACTAAATTTAATTTAATTAATTTTTATATATATATTTTTACCACGTCACCCTAAAACGACGCCGTTTGCATTATTTGGGCTGCGTCGCCGAGCAAAACGGCATCGTTGGGCTCGCCTCGCGGAAAATGCCACGTGGGCGTTTGGCCGGACTTTGGCCGGAGTGGCACTTAAGTGATCCGTTTTTCTTCGAATGTGGCATTTAAGTGTACCTTTCATAAGTTATGGCACTTAAGTGTTCATTTGTGCCAAGTTATGGCACTTGAAGCGTTCTTATCCCAATTTTTGAAGCTAATGTGGCTCGCCGGAAAGTACAGTCGGCATTTAAATAGCAAAACAATGCCGTTTGGTGTTTCTCCCCCAATTCAAAACCCTAAATCCCCAAATTGAGTGAGAGAGAGAGAAGATAAGCTGCCTAAATCTTCCCTCCTCCTCCTCCTTCAACCGCCCACATCCCTTGCCTCCGCCTTCGCCGGTGATGGGCCAGTCGCCGTCCTCGACGGCCCCCGCGCTGAGTGGCCGCGGCTCCGACCCCGACCTTGACCCCGACCCCAACCTCGATGACAGCCACTCGATGGCCAAGTCGAAGGCTGTGATCTAGCCGGTGCTCAGGGAGGCCGTTGATGAGTGCGCCGCCCCAGATCTCTCCCTCTCCATCTCCGATCTCCCGGATGAGTGCCTAGCCTGCGTCTTCTAGTACCTAGGCTCCGACGACCGGGGCCGGTGCTCCCTCGTGTGCCACCGTTGGCTCACGATCGAAGGCCAGAGCTGCCAAAGGCTTGCCCTCCACGCCCACTCGGAGCTGTCTGGACGCGGTCTCGGCGCTGTTTGCGCGGTTCGACTCAATCATGAAGCTCGCGCTCAAGTGCGACCGCAAGTCGTTGAGCATCGGTGACGACGCGCTCATGCTAATCTCACTCAAGTGCAGGAACCTCATGCGCCTCAAGCTGTGGGGCTGTTGCACGCTCACGGACACGAGATCGCGGTCTTCACGAGCAATTGCCGGGGGCTGAGGAAGCTCTCTGCGATCTTGTGCGTTTGGAGCCAAAGGCACGAACACCGTGATTGATCTTTGCACCTCCCTAGAAGAGTTATCTGTGAAGCAGCTCCGGAGTCCCATTGAAGGTTCTACGGTGGAGCCGATTTGGCCTGGTGCAACTTTCACCTCCCTCAAAACAATTTGCTTGAAGGAGCTCTACAACGGACAGTGCTTTGGTCTGCTAATCATCGGCTCGAAGAATTTGAGGACGTTGAAGCTGGTGAAATGTTATGGAGATTGGGACACGGTGCTACTACGACGGAGGCCGAGCGACGAAGGCCGAGCGTTGGGCGAGGATTGGACAAAAAAACCCTAATTTCAATCCCAAAAAAAAAAAAAAATCCCCAAATGAGTTGTGTGGCATTGTTTTTGTGAGGCCATCCACTTAGGACGGCAAAACGACTGTCGTTTTCTTAAGGAGGATGGAAAACAATGTCATTTAAAAGCCATGTCGATTTTTTAAAAAAATATATAAAAGCCATGTAATCATTTTGGCCGAAATCTCTCGCTGGTGACACCAAAGTGATTGTTTTTCCTCCGATTTGGCACTTAAGTGATCCAAAATAAGGTTTTGGCACCAAAGTGAGCACCTATATAAGTTTGGCATTGATAATGTACTTACCCCACATAATGGAGAGCATATTCCTGCGTGGATTGAGCTCCCGTGTGCATGTTTTGATTATAGGTCCCTTTCTTGTCCAAGTTTAGAAACGATAGAACATGTGGGTTGAGCGATTGGCCCTTCACATCTTATCTCGTGACACTGCCAAGAAAAGATCCCATGGCTCTACAAACGGACACATGGCCAAGAGCATCTCGATCGGAAGACAGATGGTCCGATCGCGTCAACGACAGGGTCTCATCTATTGCCATCGTGGCGTGGGCGAGCCCTTCTCGTGGGTATAATTGATTCCCCGATCAAATAGGACTGGCCGGCGCGGCATAATTCGTTGCGCCAGGACTTTAGTTACTACGATTGAAACGGTGAAGAGAGTGCAGAGGAAAGGTTGAGTAGAAATTCTACTCCAAAGGCTAAAGGGTTTGGTTATCACTTTAGGGCTTCTAACCAAAAAACTTCAGCCTCAGGTATTTGAAAATGAGACTAGCTGCTGCTACTTAATGGATCATAATGACTTATTTGATATAACTTTCTCGCAGTAGCTTAAGCTATGAAAAGTGATTATACAATTTGTGATCTGGTAAAATTGCACAGCCTTGTTGAAATGGGTTATAAATTAGTGACCACAAATTTCACTAACCAAACATAATAGATTCTAAAATAAAAATATTAACACAATTGGTTTAATTGGGCATGTTATGAACCCATTCATAGCCCGCTTAACTCATTTCCCATTAAAAGTTCAGCTCACGAGGCAAACCCCAAACATGAATTCTCATGATTGTCGTCACTTAGGAACGAATTCATCGATCCCTGTAGTTGCGCCAACAGAGGAGCATGATGACTCAACGTCTCATGATGTAGAACCTCTCTCTTTGCTCGTTCACTAGCCTCACACGCCTCCTAGTGAAATCACATCTCCTCTGCGATGGCGACAACAACAACCACAGCGCCTCCTTCCTTGACAACTTCCACTTGTCATCGAAGTAATGTTTTCGTTGCCTTCGTGTGATTGCTAGCCATGTGAAGATCTTGCTTTTCAAGAAAAGAATTGAATTTTGCTTTTTGTGGATTGGTTGAATGAAGTTGTCTCTTTCTCTCTTTCCGCTACTAGCCAGTGGGTACTGCACAAAGAGAGAGAGAGAGAGAGAGAGAGAGAGAGAGTATGGAGTGAAGTGATGGAGGAGGAAGACGGAAAAACTTTTGAGATCACCAGCCTGGGCTCCTATTGCTAACTCCTTTGGCATAGGTACATTTACTTTACCAAATCATTAGATTTTCAAAGCTTAAGTCATTGCTATTAGAGGTGTCAAAATAGGTCTTAAACTCATATATGACCCATTTAAATCATAAATAGGTTTATATGAGTCACTTATATTTTGAAAAAACTAGTTAAATGGGTTTACAAATTGAAAGCTTAAGATAAATGGGTTTTAAATGGGTTGGACTTAGAACTCATTTCCAACTCAAGCCTCCCACTCTCTCTTTCCCTCTTTAACTCTATAACATATATATATTTATAGAAAAATCGAAGTTATAATTATTTTTTATATTTCATTTTTTTTCTTTCTTCTTTCTTCTTACTCCTTCCTTAATCGATGGCCGGCATGGCGATGGCTGGCAATTAACTAACCAAGGCTTGAGCTCGTTGATGTTTGGCAAGCTCAAGCCTCTTCGATCTGGTGAGGCAAAGGCCTCGCTGACGTCTGGCGAGGCTCGAGCTCATCAATTTGGCGAGGCTCGAGCCTCGACAAACCTCAAGCTCGCTTAAACCCGATCGCCAACCGTTGTCACGGTTGGTAGTCGACCAAAGAAAAAGAAAAGAGGAAAGAGAAAAAAAAATTAAAAATTTTTTTTTTTAAAAATAATAATTAAAAATTAAATTTTTTTAAAAATACAAAATAATTAAAAATTCGATTTTTTTTAAAAATAATTTTTGAAAAATTATAAAAATTTTCCATTATTATTTTATTATTATTTTTTGCATAAAGATGGTTTTTCACATATAAGCAAATATTATTTTTATGTTAATCATTAGCTTATCAAACTTTTTCTTATCAAGAATTCATCAAAATTATTTCAATTTAAAGATTTTTCACTTTTTTATTTTATTTACTAGTCTTTTATCGTTTATTTACTTTTTAAATTTAATACTTAAAGTGAATTGAATGAGTGGAAGTGGATTAACCTAAATTGAGTTAAATATCAATATGTTTCGGTAATATGGGTTGGGTCAAGTATAGATCATCAAATTTACATTGCATGAAAATGGGTCAAAACGGGTTAATTGAGTTAGATCATTTTTGACTCAACCCAACTTGACCTGACCCAATCCGACCCACCTATTTGACGGCTCTAGTCGTTATCTCTCCGATTCCTACCGAAATTTATAGTTACAATGATTTTTGCTCATCATTATCGTGTGTAGCAAGACAGTAAGATTGATTTTGCTCGTCGTTGTCGCGTGTAACAAGTCAATAAAACTTAACATTGTTTGCAAAGTGAAGAATCGAACATTGTTCAAGATATATGCCTATCGAATAAATTGCTGAAATTAATGTCTCGAACTTGAATGCGATTGATCAAGACCCAACTAAAAGCCAGAACCTGTTTCATGATTTATGGATGGCCCGAAAGCCATCCATATTTAACACAATGCCAAAGCCCTAACTTTTTTCATGATTTATAGATGACGTGGGCCAAACTTTTACCACCACTTTCATGCCAAGTCCATAACTTAGTCTCCGAGCTTCCTCACTAACTTACTAATTTAAGGAAAAACTCTGAAGTACAGGATGAAAATGAGTTACTTTATAGTTGGGCAAGAAGTACCCCTTTCTCAATTCTTTCATTGTTAATGAGAGTTAATTTGTCGCCCGATGTTTTGACCAAATGCTCTGTAGTACAGGATGAAAATTTTGAAGCGTTATTTATTACCAACAGCTTAAAGCTGTCTCTTTTAGTCTGTTCTCTTTTTATTGCTTTCTCCATTTTTCAGAACAGCAGACCGACAAAAACTTTGATAACAAGGTGTACTGATCTGTTTATGTGTGTGCGCATGTTGTGCCGCATGTGTTTTTCCCCCTATAAATTCTTTGATCATGTCGTACTCTGCATAATGCAATGTAAAATATTAGCATAGCGAAAGGTGTTGAAAGTGTAGAACATGTTGTAGGTGGCACAATGCCGAGCAGGCGAAGCTCTGTGATTTTAGGCTGTCCACAAGACAAGGCCTCGAACCGTTATGGTTGCCCTCGGTTCGTATGGTGGATCCCCTCAAGCCATCACTCGTAGCGTGTAAAAGAGATGGATAATAAAGGGTTTTCTTCATTTACATTGATCTACAGCATGCGTGGTATTGAAATGTATCATATCTCAACCAAGACATTATAAGCTATTACAAGGTGGAAGTACCCGATACCTATCGTGGAGACGAAAGCATCTCATCGGTGGCTTCTCATCATTACCACATTTGACAAGCTGGTGATGCTAAAAACTATAAGCTTATAAACTGCAATAACGAAGCAGCACACGGACTAACGGATATGCTCACTTCCTCTAGCACGCCGAACTTCTCATAGATCCAGACATAAGCGGGGCCAAGTCCCTCCGCTCTTCGACACGGCACGAGGAAGGATCTGTAGTCGTGCTGCGTTCTATCGAGCACACCACTTCTCGGAAGAGAGACTCTTCGCAAGGCAAAGCTAATGGCCCATCCCTCTGATGGCTGCACTCCTCGTACGCCTCGTCCAGGAGCTGCTGCAAAATGGGGTGGTTCAGTTGCTCTACCTTGATTACATATCTCCGGCGAAATATCCCAACGAGAACAGCCAGGTGGCCCGGAGGGACATCAGAGGGTGGATTCCTTCCGTTGCCACTGCCGCCGGCTGTATTGCGCTTCCGCCACATGGAAGCCATTTTCTTGAGCTTCATAATGTTGCTGACGTCGCATTTGGGTTGCGCTATTGGCGACGCCATGGAAGTAAAAGCTTCGGGGATGGCGGTGGCGGCGGCGTTGAGGAGGGATGAGAAGCTGAGGCTATGCAAGAGCGGACGTTCATTTTAGTGCCTATTTAACGAATTAAGAGGGAGTTTCCTTTTTCCACGTACTTCGGTACGCTACTATAAACTAGTGCGATGGACAAAAACATCAATTTCATAGAGAATATCATAATCGATACAATGTATTCGTTAGATGATTATAGTTTGAAAGTGAACAGTGACCATGACCGCGAAACTCACAGATGAAATAAAAATCCAATAAATCAACGGTGGTACAGTCGATCTATCACATGTGACATCCTTGTTAAAAGAACACCAATTTGATTGCTCTGGTATGAAAGATTTTTATGCATATGACTTGAGAATTATAATTTTCTTGTCCTGTGCCCTTGTCGTGTGGTATTGCTCCGCTTTGCTAAGACACGTGCACGAGTGAGACTTCCATAAATTGATGACATCTTTATCCATGCCTGGTTTTGAGGGGTACGTCCCCTCGCATGCCCTTTTTACAACTTCATTTTCTAGTACTCATATACCAATATATGACACGCAATTACATTGTTCTCTCATATAACGGTCCGACGGTGTCCAAATCAGCTTTCACCACTCTGACTGGTCCTTGAGAACCTAAGAAAGTTTGAGCTAGAGACGGCAAGAAAAGAAGCAGCCTTCCTTGTCATCCAAGCCGGCGTCTTATTGCTACATTTCTCTTAACTCTCAAGTAATCTAACCTAGACTACCTATCAAAAGAAGCCACACTGCAAAGAAACCTTACTTCCATTCAATTTACTAAAATGCACATAGCAAAATTCACATGGTAAATTTTTATTGAGGCAATTAGAACCGAATAACACTCAACTATGCGCAACAAGCTTGATCTATAAGAAAAAAACATTCACTTTAAGGACCCAATTATGCAAAAAGAAAAAAATAAAAGATAAAAATAAAAGCTATGCATAATGAACATCCGCAATGGTTTAGGAACTTCCCGAGGCCTTTATCCATGAGCGTTTTGAGTGAGATGAAAGCATTCTATCGGTTGTAAAATATGACACGCTTCATCAGATTTGGCATACGTATAGGGAAGATTTGGTATCGCTTACACAATGTAGAAACTACGAGTAATTGGCCAATGAATGTGTCGGTCAATTAGGCTTTACAGACAAGAAAGAAACGATAAAAATCAAAGTTGGGATGTGATGAAATGAAGAGAAAGGGTCACCGGGGCTTCCTATGCTCGCGTTGGATGTGGGGGAACGGGAAAGGGGAGGTGGTGACATTTGATGTCGTATGTCGCCAACTCGGACAAGACATCCTTACGTGCTCCCACGTGTCTTCGGTTGCTGAACCGACACTGACGTCGTGCCATCCTCCATTGTATTTTGGAAAATTTCTAACGACCCCCCAATTTGAGGCCCGTTCTCAAAAGAGACCTCAAGGTGGGACAATTCTCAAAATATTCTTTGAAATGAATCGATGTGTTTCACTTGATCTCCTATCTCATCGACGGTGCCAAAATCTAGGAGTGATCATGCCAGTCCAACACATAACCCTAGGACTAGACATGTCAAAATGAATCTTAAACCCATATATGACCCATTTAAAATATAAATGCGTCATATATAGGTCACTTAATTTTGAAGAGACTATCTTAAATGGGTTATAAACTTAGGATGTGTTTGGCGGTTGGGATAAAATTCAGGATAGCATAAAAGTTATCATATCCTGCATTTAGAAGTTTGCTGCTAAAAGTCTATCCCTGAAGGGCTTGAACAAAAGATTCGGTATACCTGCAAAAACTAACTCAATTTTCCCTAGTTCTAAGCATAGGTCCCCTCATTGGTATCAGAGCCCTAGTTTCATTTGTAACTTGGTTCGTTCCATGCACTTAGCAGGTGAATCCAGTGCTAAGAAGACTTTCCCCATATCATGTCTAATCCTAAAATCCTAGATGCTCCAATTACTTTTACTTTTTCTCCATCTTCCTCCTCTCTTTCAGAATTTCGTGCGTCAAATGCTTCTAAGGATTGACTATCTTTGTGAAGTTTCTCTTAGTGATGACATCAAGATCTCTAAAACTCAACTCCTTCTTATGAACCCATATTCTACTTTTACTAAACCCCCCTCATCATTCTCTCCCATTCATTCTATTCGACAACTTATCCGTCAAACTCCCAAAGAAGTGAAAAAGTATGTACAGTCTTCAAAGTTTGATCAACATCCCATTCTAGGCACTAAAAATGAGTATTTTGTTACTCTACAAATTCCTTCAGAATTTCGCAAATAGTGGACTTACCAGGAATACTCCCATGTCCACTATGAAGCTATTCGTCTTGCCCTCGCTTTCCATGGTTGAAAAGGCTTACCGGTTATTACTAGAATGACCATATTGGATACTCGATTTCTAGAATACAAGCATGCTTGCATTGACACTGTCCAAACAACTCTGAATATTGGGACAATCTTTGTAACCCTATATCCAATCTTCAACATTACTCTTTCAGATCCTCAACTACTTTCCATTTTGAAGGTTCAAATCCAATTCATTGGAGCACCTTAGATTGCTGATTCCATTACTACAACACTACATTACTAAATGGTTTATCGAGTGCATAACCATGCCCTTGATCTTAATTTCCAAAACGGAAATAAAGATGTTCTATTCATCTCCATGCAAAATGACCACGCATCCTATATCCATGTTCCTGGACAGATTCCTAAAGAGAAGTTGGCCAAACTCCTTCCAAAGACCTAAATTACCAGCAATGAAAAACTGCATCAGAATAACAAGCCTCTCCAATCCTTGGACTCTGAATTTGTTAGGAAAAAGGATAGCATTGTTGCTATCAAATTTGGTAAAGAAAAGGAAGAGAATCCTTCAATTTTCCAAACCCTGTTTACGATTGAATTTTGCGTTCCAAAATCAATTTCTGAGCCAAACCCCAAGAAGCTTGTTAAATACTTCTAGAGTAATGGAAATCTTGTCCATTACTACAAGGACGATATGGTCATTGTTTTTAGGACCCTTTTTGCCAGTGTTCTTATTGCACAAATTCTCCTAATGAAGTAGACCCGAATACAAGGTCGAGGCGAAGACCCAAAAAATCAAAGGATGGTGTATACCAAAGGTATTTGGATGAAGACCCCTCTATTAATACCCTTGATGAGTGTGATAAGTTTCAATTTATGGTCTTTTATGCTCCATCTCCATCACTAACATATACATCATCACCTCTTGTTCCACCAACTTGACCACCCACAACACTTCCTTCACCTCCTCGCAAAAAACCAGCATTTCCTCATTCTATAAGCCAATCTTAAAGTAGGCAAAAAAACATTCATATCCACTTGAAATTTCATATGAAACCTCACCTAGTCAGGAGAAAAAAATTAGCCCCTCCATCACTATGTTCCAAGAGACAGAGTTTCCTCCTCTTACTCAAGAAAGTTCTAAACTTTCTTTCCTTACCTCTGAAGAATTCATCGACCCTCAAGGAAGATATCGTCATGTTCCAAAAATATCTGCACCAATAGATGTGGACGAACATGGAAAGTAAAAAAGAACTCATGTTGTTGAAACTGTCTTGAATTGGCAGTCATAGACTCTTCTAGCACACAACAATGCTTTCAAAACAATTGATTCAAAAATCGTTGATGTGCAAAGAGATATCAAGAGATTTGATGAAACCATAAAGAAGATGCTTTCAGACTTTCAGAAAAGATTTCATGCCTTAGAATCTGGAAACATTTGGAATATCATCATCTTGAAAACCCAAATGCGGAAATAGAGAAGCTCAAGAGGCAAATCCAACTTCTTGAAGAAAGAAAATTCAAACCTTCTTATCCGTTCCTATGTTACGAACTGAGTATTCTCTTTCATCACCATCACTGAGCACTTCAATCTTTGATGCTTTCGCAAAAACCTCTATCAGACGAGACAAAATTGATGTGGTAGAAATACAAAGTCGCCTTAGAGAATTAAACCGGCTAAGGAAAAAAAAAAGGAAAAGAAAAGATTCCTGAAAAATATTCCACTTCTATAAAGGAGAAGCTAGACCAAATGATGTTATCCAACCCTTTGGAATCATTCCTAAGAGATTTGGGCAATTAGGAAAAAAAACAGTATGATCCTTCTACCTTGAAAGACCGGATTTAGCTTCCATCAGAATCAATTCTTCCGATTGATTCAGATTCAGAATCAGACTCGATATCCCTTTCATCCTCCTCCTCTTTTTCGATCTTCGCTATTGAATCTTTTCCTATTGTAGCAGGCACTTCTTCAATATTCATGGCCGATCCCCCAGATTAAGAGATGAATTCAAACCCTTCTGAACTAGAGAATATCCAACCAAATAATCCATCTCATAATCTAACTCCCTCTTCTAAATAGTTTTTTTACTGTTGACGATATTCTTTATTCCAAATGGCCAGAAAAATTCGAAAAATTTCATACTTGGTTAAACATCCAAACTCTCATAAATCATGACAAGTAAGATGTCCTTTTCCGGATTTGTCACAAGATTCTTAGGAAATCTCAAACATTGGTGGCAATCAATGACAGAGCAAGATCAAGTACAATTTCT
Source organism: Eucalyptus marginata (assembly GCA_014182565.1). NCBI lineage: Eukaryota > Viridiplantae > Streptophyta > Magnoliopsida > Myrtales > Myrtaceae > Eucalyptus > Eucalyptus marginata. Next base: position 21,670,548 of record CM024585.1, on the reverse strand, counting down.
GCTTTCAGTAGACTTTGGCCAGGTTATTGCTCTCCTCTACCATTTATTGGCAAACCTGTTAACCTCCATGAGCTCAAGAGAAGAGAATTTATTGAAAGAAAATTATACTCTCTCCAGAAAAGGCATCTTGATAAGCATTATTGAGAGATGCTCAAACTCTTCTATGGCCTTAGAGCTGATGCAAACCTAAAATAGGTTTTCCTAGCCTCTATTCCGAGAGAGCTATCTCAGCAAGTTGAGAGATCATTTCTCAACAAGTAAAGGAGAATTGTGAATATTCCTTTAGGAGAAATATAACAAGAGATCCATTTGTGCCTTGATGATTTATGCATGAGGCGTCAAATGACCAAAACCTACCTCGAAGACAATCAAGAACTTGATGGAGCTTGTTCACATTAGAATTTGAAGATCAATTGTTCCAAAAAAGATTGTGATAGCTCATGTGGAAAATCTTCCAAAAAGAATAAGCATTTCAAAAGATATTGAGTAAGAAAATCCAAGCATAGATCTAAGCATTTTCGGAAAAGGAAAAAATGGCGATTTGTGCAAAGAAAGAAAGACCGCTCAAATCACAAGAAATCAACTCGATGCTTCATCTGCAACAAAAAAAGACATTTTGCCAAAAATTACCCTTAGGTAGAAAAAAGTTAGAACTATTTAATACATCACATTGAAATCAAAACTAATGATTCACTTTGAAAATAACGATGTTGAATCATTGTTTTCCATTGATGAAGATCCATCCAAGCAAACTCTTTGTGTCAATCCTTGTTATCAAACTTCTAATGAAACTTGACTCTAATTCTAATTCTGAAGACTTTTTCCATATTTTTTTCACCTCTTTAGAATAAGACCCTAGTATATTTTCAAGCCAAATCCATTGTCCTTATTTTCTTGTAAAAATCCTTATCTCAAAGTTTATCAAATCAATCATAGTCATTGCTCTTATAAACACTGGTGCAAGTTCTTCAATTTTAGACACAAATGTTATTCCTAAATAATGTTGGACTTCTTATGTTCGATATTTCAATTCTGTCTCAGGAGACACTTTTTCTACAAATGTGCAAACTATATTAGTAACTATTCAGTTTTTCCCTCCGTGCTCTATAACCACTAAAATCTTTGAATCTAGTCTTCCTAACAAAGATTTGATCATTGGTTGGGATATCATGACTCAAATTTCTAAATTTCACATCATTCCTGAAAAAGACCTTAAATATAGAGATCAGTTATCTGAATTTGTTAATATTCAAAGGCTTTTCTGTATTTAAATGAGTTTGCTAGATCCGATCATGCAAAGTTTTTAGAATCTTGCTCGGAATCCCATTCTAAATTTTCTCAAAAATGTCCTTTGGGGAAAAATCTAGAGTTTTTTTTATTTGCCTCCCTTTAAAAAAAATAAAAGATATAAATCCTATTAAGGCAAGTCACGTGGAAATGAATCGAGAACACCTTGTTTCTGCCTAAAAGGAATGCTCAAAGCTATTGCAACAAGCCTTACTGAAATCTCATATTCCAATGGGCTTGTGAAGTTTTTTATGTTAACAAACTAACTGAGCAAATTAGAGGAAAAATGTGGCTAGTAATAAATTACCCACCTCTCAATCTTTTCCTCCAAGATGAGAAATTCCCTTTTTTTGTTGAAATATCCGAAGCCCACATCTATTCCAAATTTGATCTTAAAGCCAAATCCTAGCAATTGGGCATTCATCTTGAAGATAGGCCCAAGACAGGGTCCTATATTCCAAACCAGTATTTTCAATGAAAGGTCCTCCCTTTTGGCCTCAAAATAACCCCATCCTTATTCCAAAAAGCTATGTGTTGAATTTTCCAATCAATTTTGTCAAGTGCAGTAGTCTATATTGATATCTTGCTCTACAATCCTGATGAAGAATCCCATTGCCAACTCCTTAAGCAGTTTGCAAACATTGTAAGGAAGTATAGGATTATGCTCTATCAAAGAAAGATGAACATTGCCCAGATAGAAATCGAATTTCTTGGTATGCACCTTAACAAAGGTACATACTATCCAGGGCCACACATGCTCAGGAATTGCTAAAGTTTCTAGAAGAAAACTTTACAACAAAGCAAGTTCAGCAATTTTTTGGGATAAGTAATTATCTCAAAAACTTTGTTCCCAACATTGCAAAATCGCTAATCCCACTTCAATCAATGCTGAAGAAGAATCCCCTACCTTGGGGAAAAACCCAAACCAGAGCAGTAGCAGAACTTAAAGAAATCATTCAGACTTTCACCCCGCTGCAAATTCCTTCCATAAGGAAGAGGATCCTCCAAACAGATGTCAATGATGGATATTGGATGGCCATACTATTTGAAGAGATTGACAGCAAGTGACACCTCTACGCTTATGAAAGTGGAAATTTGTTTATTAAGCTGAAATGCACTATCATTCCACTTTCAAGGAAATTTTTGGCGGTAAAAAATGGAATAAAAAAGTTGAAGTTCCATCTTATTGGCCATCATTTCGTTGTAGAATTTGACATGGCATCTCTTTCCCATATAACCAAGTTCAAACAAAGCATATTTCAAATTCTCAATTGCTTCAATGGGCTAAATGGTTTTCTAAATATTCTTTCGAAACCAAACACATTGCTGGAAAGAAGAACGTGCTTGCTGATTTTCTGTATAGGCCAAAGGCACCCACAGAGATTAATATGTATATTATGAGGCATGCTTTCCATACTTTCATCACAATAAAAAGTATAAGATCGAAAGAATGCGAGACTAGTTAAATTTGGATTACCCCTAATAAATCATTAAATAGATCTAGAATGACAACCTCACTAAAAATCTTGAAAATCTCATGTGGCAATGCCACATGGATCTATTCAGACTCAACGGAGGTTCAATTCTTTATCATTTTGGATTAAACTCCAAGTACCCATTCATACATTCTTTAATCTAGAAAGAAGATGATTTCCCTAATAAACTTCGATGATTGTTATGGTACTTAACTAATAAGTACTTAATAACTATTTAGTTTCCAACCAGAAAGTTCATCGCTAACTTAATTAGGAAATTTGTGCTTGGCCATAACATTGAAAATGAAAGTGATATGAACCTCCTGACTATATTATTGTGTTTCTTCAACGACCATAGGCTTTTGTATGAAATAATGGCACCATTGCCAATGCACCAGAAGGAGTAGGAACCACAACCTACAAACCCCAATCACACCTTACGGAAGCTCGTATTTACAAATCCTTCATTGATTATGTTGGATCTATTAAATACAACTACAGAAAACTTTAGAGAGTTTTACGACAGGAGAACAAGACCATTCCTGAAAAAGTATGGGATTAATTCATACCTGCTCCCTGGAATCATTATAACCTTGCACCAAAAGCCAAAGAAGCACTCGGAAAATTCAAACAAGCACAAGATTAGGTAATAACACCTTCATTACAATAGCAGGAAATGGCAGACATGAATAATCCTCCGCCCCTACGAGGCATCCTATGCCCAATGGGGAGGCCCTCTCTCTAGATCCCTACGATCAAGGACATTTATCCTTATCCCTTAGACTAGACACATCTTACGATACTCAACTAGCAAATTGGCCCTAACCAAACATGCCTGCCGACACTCTAGGACTCTAGGACTCTCTAGGACTCATGAGGAAGCATCCTCCTCAAGTGGAATAAGCATGTGGAATGTCCTGATATCACAAAGAGAAGTCACCCGCAGCCCATCTGACATCGGACTTGCAAAACTTAAACAAAGACATGAAGAACAACTCGTAATGCATAGCTTTGATGATTCGGACTATGACTACAACTCCCGCAATGGAAGATAGGCCTGTAGCTATAGTACTGTAGCACATATCACTGTAGCAAAATATTGTAACAATAGACTAGGGAAATCATTGTTCACAATCACTGTTCATATCGATTAGAATAATTCTTAATCAAATTTTCCAAAGCCTTTGTTTGTTTCAGACCCGTGAGCATGGTCCTTGTTTGTTTGTGACCTCTTAATGCTTATAAACGGTAAAGAAGATGTAATGTGTTGGCTAGAGTCTCTTGGAGTAAAGTGTGTATTTGTGAAAACTCTTAATGTCTCTCTAAACACCTCTTCATCTTTAGCCTAGTAGGATCCTCTAAGAAATGCAACTTGGCTAGTTAGAAACGTTATCATCCTAGCATTCTTGAGTGTCTCTATGCTATGAACTAAATCTTTGAGAAGTTTGATGCTAAAAGGCAATCCTTGAATGGCTTGAATAAGAGATTCGCCTATTATGGGAAGGCATACTTGCAACAACTGACTTAGTTTTTCATGGTTATAAGCATAGGTCCTAAAGTTGGATATAAATGAGATATAGATTTAATAAAATTATCCCATGGGGAAAGTAGGATAAAGACGAATAAGATTTCTAATATCCATAATATGAAAGTTTTTTCTCAAATAATAAATTTCTTAAATTAAAAAATTAAAATTATATTTCAATCTAAACAATATTTGAATTCTAATATAAGAAATTCAAAATAACAAAAAATAATTTTTTTAATTTAATATTATTTTTATTTATATATTCGAATTTAATTATGTCATATATTATAAATTCAATATATAAATATATATTTTTACATATTTTAGGTGTTTTAGTATTCTAGGTATACTAGTACAATTTTTTATTTAATAAAATTTTATTAGAGAATGATGAAAGGGGAAGAAAGAAATAAAAATAAAATATAAATAAAGTAGACAAGAGTATCCGAGAGATTTTTATTATCTTCGTTTGTAAAATTTGTGATTCATATAGGCGTTTATACCAAGAAGTATTAAAAATGATGCAAATATATCCGATTTTATTATTATAATCACTAAATAGTGGATATGTTATAGCGAAATTCTTTGGATTTCATATCCTCTCCTATTTAGTTTTATCCTAATTAGAAATTCGGACGACCAAATATAGCCTTAAATGCTAAAATAAATGGGTCTTAAATGGATCGAGTTTTGACCCATTTTCAACCCATTAGGCTTACTAACACTCTCTTTTTCTCTTATAAATATTTTTAAAAAATCGAAATTATTTTTTGTTTTTCTTTTCTCTTCTATTTTGCTTTCCTTTTCTTCTTCTTTTTTCTCTTTCTTCTTCCTTCTTCCATTTCCTTCATTGGTGGCTGGCGACAACGATGGCCAACCAAGCGAGCTCAAGCTCATTGATCAGGCAAGGTTGAGACCTCGTTGATGACTGGCGAGGCTCAAGCCTCACCAATCCTACGAGAATCAAGCTTGCCAGGCGCGGGTGAGCTTGAGCTCACCGAGGAGGCTGAGACCACACTGATTCAACAAGACTAGAGCTCGCGGGGCTTGGGCAAGTTCCAACGAGCTTGAGCACACCGATCTAGCAAGGCCGAGACCTTGTTGAGGACTGACAAGGCTCGAGCGTCATCGATCCAATGAGACTTGAGCTCGCCGACCTTTGGCGTGCTCAACTCGCCGAATCTAGTGAGGTGGAGCCTTGCTTGAGGCTAGTGAGGTTCAGCTCACGATTGTCTACGTGGCCGGCAACGGCATAGGAAAAGGAAAAATAAAAAGGAAAAGTAATGAAAAATAATTAAAAATCAGTCTTGTAAAAATAAAACTAATTAAAATTTTGATTTTTTTAAAATAAAAATAAAAATAATTCGAATTTTGAATTTTTAAAAATAAAAAATATATATTAAAAGGAATGTAATCAGAGTTTTCAATTTTTTAATTTATTTTCAAATTGTAGGCAAATATCAAAAATTATTGTTATTTTTAGATAAAATGACTTCATAAAAATAATTTTCAAGAAAAAAAGAGCCTCAATTTAAAAATATATTATAAAAAATTTTCCATTAAATTTGTATTTAATAAAATATTTTTATCAATATCGTTTTAAAAAATTCATAAGAAACAAGCTTGAAGTGTTTTGGCGATATAATCTTCAAAAAAGTCACAAGAGTAAGTTTTCCTAAGTTTGGTTAAATATGGAAGCGTTTTAGTAATATGAGTCGGGTCGGGTATGGGTTGGGTATCGATTAAGTTGGGTATGGGTCAAAAAATTTACATTACATGAAAATGGGTCAAAACGGGTTAAATGGGTCAATATGGGTCGGATTATTTTCAATCCAACCAAAATTCAACTCGACCCACCCATTTGACAGCCCTATCTAGGACCAACCTACACAGTGTTGGTTCCTAATTTTTGGAACTAAGGAACAATCTAGTTGAGTTTGGGATGGAGGACCAAGTCAGCCCTATAGGTTTGGTTCAATTCCAAGATCAATCTGGGACCAATAGATAATTTTTTAGTTTCATTTTTGTATTCCTTGAAAAAACAAACTTATTATTTCAAATTACATATCCATCAATAGGGGCAATCTATGAAACGAGTGAACAGAGGCAAGCCACGAGGCGAGCGGTGAATGTTGAGCATTGCTTACAAACTAAGAGGGTTTCTAATTAGGGTTTTGTTTCTTTCTACTTGGCAATGAGCGAGGCCAATGAAGAAAGCCGAGCAACACGAGCATGAAGCAGCAAGTAGCGAGCAGGGCGAGTGTCGTGCGGCGAGCGGGGCAAGCGTCGCACAATGAGTAGGGTTGCTCACAAGCGAAAAGTTGTTTTTTCATATAAAAATTAAAGAGGATAAAAAAGAAAGGATAACAAGATCAACGGAGGAGGAGGACCCCATTTGATGCTGTTTAAGTTGGGGATATGCCGTTTAGATTAAGGTTTGCTATAATATATTAGATAGATAATATATATATATATATATATATTTAAAATATATATCTAATATATTTAAAATATATTATGTTATATATATAGTTAGGGTTGCTCCAAGTTGGATCAACCCTAAACTCTAAGGATTAAGGACCAATCCACACAATATTGGTTTAGGGATCTCAAGACCAAGGACCGACCCAGTCTTTTTAGGAATCGAACCAAGACTAGGACCGACAGGGTTGGGTTAGTCCAAGGTCGGTCCAAGATTGACCCTGGACCAATGTTCACCCTTACCAAAAGCCATCTAGTAAGCGTTTGATAGTCATGTGCCCATTCCATTCGGTGGGGAGATGCAGCCCCCCCTCCCAAAAGAAAAAAAAAGAAGAGAAAAGAAAAGAAAATAACTCACGTGAGTTCCAAAGCAAAACTCGTCTCATGTCAAAAGGTGCATTTATGAGTTAAGTCTGATTTTCACAAACATTTTAGACACGCTCTCCCCCTGTTCATTGTGCAAATCAATTCATTTTCGCCATCCTAAAGCCTGCCTTGTCCGACTTATTTGGCCTCGGTGACCACTTCCTACCCTCTCAAATTGAGTCATTATAGGTCCTTTGGCTTCCACATTTTTCGTCCCGAAGTACACAATTATTGGAAGGGATCCCGTTTTGATATTATATTATGACATTTTTGGATTAATTCACTTGAGATATTGTTTACTTTGGGTTGTCCCATACCAAGCCTCACAATTTTATCCTTTGGTGTAAAGACAAAAACTTTTCAAGGGGGCCACCCATCCTAGTAATGCTCTAACCTGAACACGTTTAACTTTGGAGTTCCAAAGCAAACCTTATTATTACGTCAAAAGAAGCCTTTGTAGGTTAATTCTAGCTTTCACATAGACACTCTTTATATGTTCACTGTACTATTCAGTTCATTCATGCCTCATTCACCATCCCAAAAGCCAGCCAAGAGTCGTTCCTTATTCTAGTCCTCTGGCCCCAACAACCACTCCCCGCCTTCGTCAAGCCGGGTTGTTACAGGTTCAATTTAGGGTAATTTGAGAAAAGTCCCGCTCTTAGATGATCTTCTGAGAAACGATGTCCAATTCTAGGGAATTTATGGAATTTCCCCTCGATTTTTTGGGATACAGCACAAACTCAAAACCCCATCTCAACTCATATTTGCGAGAGGAAGCGAAAGTTCTAAGGTTCGATTACAATAGCACTGGGACGAACTATGGAGCTTAGATAGGAACAAGCTACTGCGGAAAAAGGGAAGACTTTTCATTCATACACAGACCAAGCAGGCTTTCACCAATTCCTTGTTCGCTCACTGATTATCTTTAAATCATGACACAAACAGTATTTATATAGAGCCGGCACAAAAATACTAATTAGGCGAGATCGTTCGATTTAGCAAGGCCCGCCTGCTTACCTGCCCACTTAACATACAGTGCCCGTGGTTCCGATGATGGCGCATGCATTAGATTCACTCAACAATTTCTTCAAATGAACACCCCCACCCAGCGCCCCCACCCAGCCCCCCAGGGATAGATCGGATCGGATCCAACAAAAGTAAAAACAAAATAAACAGAGGAGGAAGAGGAGGAGGAGGAGAATTACTATTTGAAGAGGTTTATGGCATTAAAACAGAGAACTCCCGGGTGCAAAATCATTAATGAAAGATGAAAAATTTGAAAATAGATGCGGTATAGTCTAATCATGCAAAAATCATTAGCGACGCAAGCTTGTCCTAGCGTTCATAGGCCATATTGCATCTTACCGATCACATTTTTTTCTTCCTTACCATACTTACGTAAACTCCTTTTCAATTGCCGAAACCACTAGAGATGTGTCGCATTCGATGAGAAGCTCAACCTCTATATGACCATGTGCAAAGGCAAGACATGATATAAGGGTGGGGTCAGTCCTCCATACATCACGCCTATTCGGGTGCGGCTTCATGGATTGAGAAGGCCCCTGAGAACGAGATGCTGAGGAACCGTTGGATGCTTTACCCCGAATCCAGGCGTTTCATTTTGAAAGTTCTGGCCGAAAAAGTGAATGGTTTCATATAGTGGTGAGGCTGTTGCTTATGTTGCAATTAGATGGACAAAAGGTTCGGCGAGAACTTAGCTGAGATCCCCTCGTCTATGATGACAAAATCAGCACGATCGTGCTTGTCTAGTACAAACAGAATGGAGTGGCATGTTCATGCGTGGATCGAGCTCTCGTGTGCATTTTTTGATTATGGGTCCCTTTCTTGTCCAAGTTTAGAAACGATGGAACATGCGGGTCGAGCGATTGGCCCTTCACATCTTGTCTCGGGACTCGGCTTAGATAAGATCCCCACGGCTCTATGAACGGACACACGGCCAGGAGCATCTCGATTCAAAAACAGATGGTCCAATCGCGTCGACGACGGGTCTCATCGATTGCCATCACGGTGTGGGCAAGCCCTTCTCACGGGTATGATTGATTCCCCGATCAAAGAGGACCAGCAGGCCCCGCGTAATTCGTTGCACCGAGACTTTAGTTACTGCGATTGAAATGGAGAAGAGAGCGCACAGGAGAGGGTGAGTAGAAATTCTACGCCAAAGGCTAAAGGGTTTGGTTATCACTTTAGGGCTTCCAACAGAAACTTCAGCCTCAAGTTATTTGAAAATGAGACTATCTGATGCTACTTAATGGATCATAATGACTGATTTGATATAACTTTCTCGCTGTAGCTTAAGCTATGAAAAGTGATTATACAATTTGTAATCGGGCAAAATTGCACTCCCTTGTTGAAATGGGTTATAAATGAGTCACCTTAAATTTCGCTAACCAACCATAATAGATTCTAAAATAAAAATATTAACACAAATTGGTTTAATTGGATATGTCATGAACCCATTCACAGTCCACTAAACTCATTTCCCATCGAAAGCTCAACTCACTAGGCAAACCCCAAATATGAATTCTCATGGTCGTCGTCGCTTGGGAATGATATCATCGATTCTTGTAGTCACGCCAGCAAAGAAGCATGGTGACTCAACGTCTCATGATGTAGAACCTCGCTCTTTGCTCGTTCACCAGCCTCGCGCACATCCTAGTGAAATCACATCTCCTTTGCGACGGCGAAGAACACAGCCACGGCAACAGCTGAAAGTCGTGCTGATAGTGCAGAGGAGAAGTGCATCATACTATCTGAATCCAATGCGGAGATAAACGATGAACTAATTTTCTTGAGGGGGAGAATGCAAGGCTTGGAGGGGTCCTTGCATCATGCTGAGGAGTCAAAACTAGCAACTGCCAAGAACATTGGAATTCGGACCAAAGTTATTGCTAATCTTGTCATGCAGCTGGCAATCGAGAGAGAACGCCTCCATAAGCAGGTAAATCTGTTTGTCATATGCATGCGTCTGTTCAAGATGGTCCTTCCTCATGCAGCTGAAACTGATTAAATTTTTCGTTGTAGTTCATCCTGTATCAGTTTGCATGATCTGGTCCCTATAAAAAATTGACATTGAGTAAATGAAGTACGTTCTTTATGTGCAGTTGACGTCACTAGCAATTGAGAACAAAATTTTAGTGGTGAAGCTGCAGCAAACGAGCAAGGGTTCGACTGTACCTAGAAACCACGGTGGACAAGAAGATCCTGCTTTTGAGTTTCCTGTGGCTGCATCTGCGAGAGAATGCAAAGAAATAGAAAACGAATCCTTAGCCACCTCAACTTTGGTAGTTTATTGTCCTTTTACATGCATAAACTTACATCTTCAGATATTTGGATGGAAAAACTCATATTTTCTTTAGTTCTCTTTTCCTTTCTAGTATTATCATGTATCTCGACGTCTTCAGTAATTTCATCCATAGTACAGGTCTTTTTGCCTACACAGCATAATCTGTCTTCTGATAATATATTAATGTGAACATAGACTAATTGTTACTAGGGTCATGAATTCTTGATGTAGGTGTTCCATCGGGAACTACTGTTGTGTGACATTCGTCCTCATCTAATGTAGGTAGATGACAAATCCAAAGATCCATCAGCAGTTGGAACACAAGCAGAGCTTGGAGAAGTAACATCTCAGCTTGAAATTGTGAGGAGGGTAGATGCAGGATCCCTCAACTACAAGCATGTTCTTTTTGTTGGGCTGATAGCGCTAATTGCATCAGCAGCTTATGTGTTCCTACAACAAAATTCTCCTTCATAAGAATCCTTGAGAGAGCTTTTTTGGGCCCTGGAGAGCACTTACAAGCTCTGTGAATTTCATCATTATACATCTGTTACAAGAAGGTACTTAAGTCTATTTTCAGAACTTCATGGTCTCGCTCCTTGATTTGTCATTCTGTTCCCATTTCAATGCAAACCAAAGGGAGAGGACAGAGGAGAGACAATTTAGAAGTTGCTTTCTCTTTCAATATATTGCAGGGGACACTGTTTTAACATTTGTATTTTTGTATGTCTTTGTTGCATAACTGATTTTTTTACCATCACCATTCATGTTCTTATAGGAGCTTTGTGAATACTATTCACCCCTGTTCATTTCTATTTATTATATAAGGCAACATATTCTTGATGAGGCATGATGACTTCTTGTTTTCTTCCTTAAGAGATAAATCAGAAGTCTTTCGAATTTGGTGTGTGGATCCGAAGCTGGGTTTAACTAACCCCAGATAAAAAGAAAAAGAAAAAAAAAACAGAAATCCAACCCGACCCGATCCGAATTTTCGATGACTAATGTGTTTCCGATCCATAGAATATGACCCTTATGATTCAGGTTGGGTCGGGTAACATCAAAACCCGACCCGACCCAACCCATTGACACCCCTAGCAACAGTGGCTCCTTCCTCAATAGCTCCCACTTGTCGTTGAAGTAATGTTTTTGTTGCTGGCATGTGATTGCTAGCCATGTGAAGATCTTGCTTTTCAAGAAAAGAATTGAATTCTGCTTTTTGTGGATTGGTTGAATGAAGTTGTCTCTCTCTCTCTCTTTCCGCTACTAGCTGGTGGGTACTAGAGAGAGAGAGAGAGAGAGAGAGAGTATGAAGTGAAGTGATGGAGGAGGAAGACAGAAAAACTTGTGAGATCACCATCCTGGGCTCCTATTGCTATTCCTCCTTTGGGCCACGTACATTAACTTTCCCAAATCATTAGATTTTCAAAACTTAACTCGAAGTTATCTCTCCAATTCCCAGCCCAATTTACAGTTACAATGATTTTTGCTCATCGTTATCGCATGCAGCAAGACAGTAAAATAAATTTTGCTTATCTTTGTCGCATGTAACAAGTTAGTAAAACTCATGGTTTTCACTGTTTGCAAAATAAAGAATTGTACATTGGTGACAAGATAGATGCCTATTAAACAAACTGTTGAAATTAATGTCTCGAACTTGAATGGGATTGATCAAGATCCAACTAAAAGCCAAAACCCGTTTCATGATTTACGGATGGTCCAAAAGCTGTCTATATTTAACCCAAAACCAAATCCCTAACCTGTTTCATGATCTATAGATGACCTGGGCTGAACTCTCACCATCACTTTCATGCCCAAGTCCATAACTCCAAGTCCATAACTCAGCCCCCAAGCTTCCTCACTAACTCAACAAGTCGATCTATGAGCCGCTTATTCTTAAAAGGTAACAAATTAGGGAAGAACTTTGAAGTACAGGATGAAAATGAGTTAATTTATAGTTGCACAAGTAGTACTCCTTTCTCAATTCTTTCATTGTCAATGAGAGTTAATTTGTCACCTGATGTTTCAACCCAAAACTCTAAAGTACAGGATGAAAATTTGTAAGTGTTATTACTTGCAGCTTAAAGCTGCCTCCTTTAGTCTGTTCTCTTTTTATCAGTTTCTCCGGTTTTCAGAACAGCAGACTGCCAAGAACTTCGATAACAAGGTGCGGTGTTCTGTTTGTATGTGTGCGCATGCTGCCCCGCACGTTTTCATTTTCCTATAAATTCTTTGATCATGTCGTACTCTGCAAAATGCAATGCAAAATATCAGTGTCGCGAAAGGTTTAGAAAGTGTAGAACATGTTGTAGGTGGCACAAAGCCTAGCAGGCCAAGCCCGGCGATTTTAGGCTGTCCACAAGACAAGGCCTCAAACAATTATGGTTGCACTCGGTTAATGTGGTGGATCCCCTCAAGCCATCACTAGTAGCGTGTAAAAGAGATGGACAATAAAGGATTTTCTTCATTTACATTGATCTACAGCATGAGAGAGGTTGAAATGCATCATAACTCAACCAAGACATTATAAGCTATTACAAGGTGGAAGTACCCTATTCCTCTTGTGCAGACGAAAGCATCTCATCGGTGGCTTTCTCATCATTACCACATTTGACAAGCTGATGATGCTCGAAACTATAAGCTTATGAACTGCAATAACGAAGCAGCAGACGGCCTAACGGATATGCTCACTTCGTCTCGCACGCCGAACTTCTCATAGATCCAGACATAAGCGGGGCCAAGTCCCTCCACTCTTCGACACGGCATGAGGAAGGATCTGCAGTCGCACCGCGTTCTATCGAGCACACCACATCTCGGAAGAGAGACTCGTCGCAAGGCAAAGCTAATGGCCCATCCCTCTGATGGCTGCACTCCTTATACGCCTGGTCCAGGAGCTGCTGCAAAATGGGGTGGTTCAGTTGCTCTACCTTGATTACAAATCTCCGGTGAAATATCCCAACGAGAACAGCAAGGTGGCCCGGAGGGACATCGGAGGGTGGGTTCATTCTGCTGCCACTGCCGCCGGCTCTGTTGTGCTTCTGCCACATGGAAGTCATTCTCTTGAGCTTCATGATGCTGTAGATATCGCATTTGGGTTGCTCTATTGGTGACGCCATGGAAGCAAAAGCTTCAGGGACGACGACGACGACGATGATGTCTGAGGAGGGGATCGGAAGCTGAGGCTTCGAAAGAGCGGACGTTAGTTTTAGTGCCTATTTAACAAACCAGGAGGTTAGACCTGTTCAATCATGTCCTCTGATCATTTCTTCTTTTTACATACTTTGGTACGCTACTATAAATTAGGGTGACAGAACAACAACATTGATCTTTACAGAGAATATCATGATCGATACACTGTGTACATCGCATGGTTATAGTTCAAAAGCGGACAGTAATCATAAAAAGCCACCTTCTTAAGGACACTAATTCAATTACTCTAGTATGGAAGTTTTTTTTATGTATTTGACTTTTGAGTTATGATGTTCTTGTCATGCGCCATTGTCGTGTGGTATTGTTCGGCTTGCTAAGACACGATCGCGAGTGAGACTTTCATAAAATGATGACATATTCATCCATGCTTGGTTTTGAGGAGTACGTCCCCTCGCATGCCCTCTTCCAACTTCATGATCTAGTGCCCATATACCACTTGATAACACACAATTATATTGTTTTTCCCCTATATAACCGTTCCGGTAGTATCTGAGTCAACTTCGTCACTCTGATGGGTCCTTGAGAACCTTAAAATATTTGAGCTAGTGACCGCAAGAAAAGGAGCAAACTTCCATATCATCCAAGCCGGTGTCTTATTGCTACATTTCTCTTAATTCTCAAGTAATCTAACCTAGAGTACTTGTCAAAAGAAGCTGCGCTGCAAAGAAACCTTACCTCCGTTCAATTTACTAAAATTCGTATAGTGTAATTCCCATGGTAAATTTTTATTGAGGCTACTACGCACAACAAGCTTGATCTATAAGAAAAACACATTCACTTTAAGGACCCAATAATACAAAAGAAACAGAAAAAAAGAAGAAGAAGAAGAAGAAGAAAAAAAAAAAAAGATAAAGAGGGATGCATAACGAAGATCCGCATTTCGAGTGATATGATAGCATTTTATCGGTCACAAAACATGACATGCTTCATGAGATTTGGCATACGTATAGGGAAGATTTGGTATCGCCTACACTACGTAAAACCTACAAGTAATTGGCTGAGGAATGTGTCAGTCAATTAGGCTTTACGGACAAGAAAGAATCGATGAAAATCAAAATTGGGATGTAACGAAACGAAGAGAAAGGGTCACCCGGAGCTTCCTATGCTCGCGTTGGATGCGGGGGAAAGGGAAAGGAGGGGTGGTCACATCTGATGTCGTGTGCATATTGTCTCGCCAACTCGGACAAGATATTTTTACGTGCTTCCAAGTTTCTTCGGTTGCTGAGCTGGCACTGACGTCATAACGTCTTTATTCAGGTCTGCAATTGTTATATTCGTCCCTTGTATTTTGGAAAATTTCGAAAGACACCTCTCCGATTCGAGGTCTGTTCTCAAAAGAACCCGCACAGTAGGACTTTTCTCAAAAAAATCCTCCGGAAAATCGGTGTGTCTCACTTGATTAAGTAGTGACTAAGTAGGCTTTCACTAATTACTTGTTCGCTCACTAATTATCTTTAAATCATGACACAAACAATATCGATTGATTTAGGGGAGACCGTTTGATTTAGCGAGGCCCACCTACTTACCCACCTGCTTTACATACAATGCCCGCGGTACAAATGAATGGCGCATGCATTAGATTCACTCAATAATTTCTTCAATTGAACCGCTCGGATTGGATCAACCCAAGAAAAGTCGAAACAAAAGAAACAAAGGAGAAGGAGAATTACTATTTCAAGAGGTGTATGGCATTCAAACGCAGAACTCACGGGTGAAAAATCTTAACAAAAGATGAAAAATTGGAAAATAGATTCGAGCATACGCTAATCATGCAAAGATTATTATGTGACACAAGCTTCGGGGCATGTAGATGCTAGCATTCATGGGTCATATTGCATTGTAATTTTTTCTTTCTTACCATAATTATGTAAACTCCTTTTCAATCGCCGAAACCGCTAGGGATGCGTCGCATTCAACGAGAAGCTAGACCTCTATACGACCATGTGCGAAGGCAAGACACGAAATTGGGGTGGGGTCAGTCCTCCATGCATCACGCCTATTCGGGTCTGGCTTCGTGAATCGAGAAGGCCCATGAAAACGAGATGGTGAGGAACCGTCAGATAGTTTACCCGAATCAAAGAGTGTCATTTTGAAATTTCTGGCAGAGAAAGATAGAAGAAAGAGAGAGAAAAAGGGCATCTAGGCGATAAAGTGAAGGGTTTCATATGGGGAAAAGTACTAAAAAAGTCAAGAACTTATTACATTGGTATAAATTCAATCTTAAACATTTTAATTAGATCAATTTAGCCATAATTTTTTAGTAGGATTGGTACCAAAAAAAAAAATCGTAAACACTTTAATTAGATCAATTTAGTCATAAATTTTTTTGTATTGGTACCAATTCAGGCCATTTGACCAATTTATGTCATAAATTGTTGATGTAAATGTTAGCAATCCTACATAACACGACCGGCTGATGTGAACAAATTTTATAATTTTTAAATATTTTTATAATTTTTTTAGTTATTATTTTAATATAAAAATTTCGAAAAAATATTTAAAAATTATAAAATTTGTCCACGTCGGCATTTGTCATGTCACATAAGACCTTTGGTGCCCACGTTAATAATTTTAAGTCAAAATTAGCTAGATGGACTAAATCGATACTAAGGATGAACATGGTTCCGGGGTAGAACTGGGAACCAGAGAATTGAACTAGTGGGACTTGTAGGTTTCAAATAAGATAAGTTCTTGATTTCAAAAAATGAGGAATACATTTCAACGGGTAGGATTCAAGTTCCAAAAAAATGAGGAACTTGTTTCGATAGATAGGTTTCAAATTCTTAGTTGGAGGAACCCGAAACTTGTAACTTAGAACTTATAACAAGTTTTAATGTTTTTCTTGGTCAACCATCCGATAATCCATGTTGTTTGATGATGAGTATATAATTTGGAAGCACTATTTCAAGTTTTCATTTTATGACTATAATTTTTACTTTATTAATATCCATATTTTTCGTATGTCTAAACATAAGTTATAGTTAATGATTGTAATCATTTAAATAATAATATAGGTGGAACCTAAGTGGACTTTGAAACTTGTGATAGGATAAGTTCTGAGTTCTAAAATATGCAAGGTAAGTTCCAAGTTCCAAAAAATGAAGAATATATTCTAATGAATAGGTTCCACTTTCCGGATGAAACCTGTACGAAACCTAAAACCGTTCACTCATAATCGGCATCAATATGAAAAGGTTTAGGATTAAATTGGTTAAATTAAAAGGTTTAAGACTAAATTAGTATCAATATAAATTTTTTTGTACTTTTCCCTTTCATATGGTGGTGAGCCTCTTACTTCTGTTGCAATTAGATGGACAAATGATTCGGCCAGAACTTAGCGGAGGTCCTCTTGTCTATGATGACAAAATCAGCACCATCGTGCTTGTCTAGTCCAACGAAATGGAAAGGCATATTCGTGCGTGGATCGAGCTCTCGTGTGAATGTTTTGACCATGGGTCCCTCTCTTGTCCTAGTTTAGAGTGTGGGTTGAGCGATTGGCCCTTCACATCTTGTCCCGTGACTCGGCCAAGAAAAAGATCCCACAACTCTAGGGACAAGGACCCTGAGTGCCATAACTTGGTAAAAATGGACACTTAAGTGCCATAACTTATTAAATGTACATTTAAGTGCCAAAATCGGAGCAAAATGGATCACTTGAGTGCTAATCCGGCCAAAATCCGGCCAAAACGCCGATGTGTCAATTTTTCGGAAAAATATGCAAAACGGCGTTATTTTGGTGCTAACGTGGTAAAAAATCAATATAAAATTAATTAAATTAAATTTATTAAAAATATTTAAAAAAATACAAATATTAAAAATATTAAAGTAATGAAAGGGGGAGGGTCGGCCGGGGTCGCCGGGCCTAGCCGGGGCCGGCGACCCCGGCCGATCGATGGCGAGGGCCCGCGAGCCCTCACCCCGCCGGGCCAAGGGCCACCACCCGCTGAGGCACCCCCGGCGAGCGGCGGCCCTTGGCCTAGCTGGGCAAAGGCCGCCAACCCTCGTTGGATTTGGGCGCGACCCTCGCCCGGATCGGCGAGGGCTTGCGGCCCCTGCCCGATCCGGTCGGGGTGGGGGAGGAGGAGGAGGAGGAGGGAAGCAACCGGCGAGGGAGGAGGAAGGAGGAGGAGGGGGGGACTGGGAGGGAGGAGGGAGGCAGCTCGGCGACGAGGGTCAGGTCGCGAGGGCTCGGCCCCGGCCTCGGCCCAGCCGACCCTTCCCCACCTTCCGGCGACGGTGGGGGAGGCGGCGGCGGCGGGGCTCGGCCCTCGGCCGCCAACCGCCTTCCTCCTCTGTTTTTTTTTAATAAATATAAATTATAATATTATTTTATTTTAAATTTAATTTAATTAATTTTAATATTATATTAAAATTCAACTTATGCCAAAATGACGTCGTTTTGGCTGATTCAAGGGCTCTATTTTGGCCAACACTCGAAACGACGTCATTTTGGGTGATTAAGAGCTGACTCAGCTCTCCGACAAGCCACCTCGGCAAGAAATATTAATATTTTAATGCCACGTATGATTTCCGGCCGGTTTCGCCGAAAGTGGCACTCAAATGTCCCACTTTTATTAAAATGTGACACTTAAGTTTACTTTTCGTAAGTTATGGCACTTAAATGTCTTAAGTGTCCATTTGTGCTAAGTTATGGCACTTGAAGAGATCTTTTGCCCACAACTCTATAAACGAAGCATCTCAATTCGAAGACAGATGGTCTGATCGCATCGACAACGGTCTCATCAATCGACATCGCAGTGTGGGCGAGCCCTTCTCAAGGTATGATTGATTCCCCGATCAAATAGAAACCAGGCTAGCGCGGCGAAATTCATTATGCCTGGAGTTTTAGTTGATGTGATTGAAACGGAGAAGAGAGTATAGAGAGGGTGAGTAGAAATTCTACTCCAAAGGCTAAAGGGTTTCTTGGTTATCATTTTATGGCTTCTAATGAATCATAATGACTTATTTGATATAACTTTCTCGTAGTAGTTTCGATAGTAGTTTTGGCTGTGAAAAGTGGTTATACAATTTTTAATTCAATAAAATTGCGATAACTGGCATGATGAGCTCATAGCCTTGTTCAAATGGATTATAAATGAGTTACCCCAAATTGCGCTAGCCGACCTAATAGATTCTTAAATAAAAATGTAAATTGATTTAATTTGGTATGTTATGAATCCATTTAAAACCCACTTAACTTATTTTCTATTAAAAACTCAGCTCATTAGACAAACCAAAAATAGGGAGAATTACTAAAAAAGTCCTAAACCTATTATAATTGTACCAATTCAGTCATAAACTTTTTTTTTTTTTAGGCCAATTTAGTCCTAAACCTTTTACAATGTACTAATTCAGTCCATCCATCCAAAATTGGCCGGCCGGCGCTACGTGGACGCCGGCCAAGGACAATTGGCCGGCGAACGCTAATGTGGCAATTTTAAATATTTTTTAAATATTTTTTTTCGAATTTTTATTTTTTTGAAATATTTAATTTTTTTTCCCTTCTTCTCCTTCAGGCGAGCGCCAGCGAGGTCAACCTCGCCAGCCACTGGCGAGGCTTGCCTCCACCGGCCACTGGCGAAGGCCGACCTCGTCTACCCCGATTCCCTTGACCCTCGTTAGCGTGCTCAAGAGAGCCTCGTCATTTTCCAATTTCAAAGGTTGTATTATTGTCAAACTAGTATGATCCAATTCAAATGTCAGAGTATTTAATATCCCTTTTACCAGAAGAAAAAGGAGTACTCGAGAATGGGGCTTCATTTCCTAACCATTTTCAGAAAATGACCCATGAAGTAGTTAATCGGTCAAATTTGGGACATGGAACATATTCACCCATTTATTATTCATTTTTTCACACCATATTTTTTTAAGGATATAAAATCTTTATACCTTATACATGCATAAGAAAAACCTCGCCCACAATTATGAAAATAGTAATCTCCAAAACCCTTTGATTGAAAGACGTCTGTTAGTTGAATACGAAATATGTTGCTCCCGAGGCGCTCGATTTCCAGTCAGCATAGGGCTATCAACCCCTAGTTACTTCCAGGCAGGGATTATTTAAAACCACAAATGGCCGTGCAACGTCACGATTTTTTTTCCTCCTAGAAGCTCTATAGTCAAAGCTGCTCTATAAATTTTTGGGAACCACAACCACCATGTCTCGCCACCTTCACTCAAACCTGATCACCACCGCCCTTGTGCCCTCCTCCATCAACTCTTCTTCATCTTCCCCCCTTCACACCCCCCTTCCCCCAAAACCCCAAGAGAGAGAGAGAGAGAAGAAAAGTAAAGAAAACAGGAGGAAATGGGCTCCGAAGCTCAAGAGCTTCACTTCCTCCTCATCCCTCTCATGTCCCATAGTCACCTCCTCCCCTTCACCGACATGGCCAAGCGCCTCGCCGAGCACGGCGTTTCCGTCACTGTCGTCATGACTCCCCTCAACGCCCTCCGGTACAAATATGTCTTGGATCACGCCCGAGCATCGGGTCTCGACGTCCACTTCCTGACTCTTCCTTTCCCATGCAAAGAGGCCGGCCTCCCCGAGGGCTGCGAGAACGTCGACTCGCTCACCTCGTCGGACCTCGTCACTGCCTTCTTTGATGCGAGCAACATGCTGCAAGAGCCCATCGAGAAGCAGCTCGAAGCCATGGAGGACAAACCCAGTTGCATCATCACTGACATTTGCTTTCCCTGGACGACTGATTTCGCCCTAAAGTTTGGCCTTCCGAGGATCGTGTTCCATATCATTTCTTGCTTCACCCTCTTGTGCTCGCATAGCATCACCCGCTTCAAGGTCATGGAACGGGTCAAGGGCGATGATGAGCCGTTCGTCGTCCCGGGCCTCCCGGACAAGGTCGAGTTCACCAAGGCCCAGCTGCCACAGATGATGAAGGACGGCCCCGAGGACTTGGAGGACCTCCTGGACAAGCTCAAGGCAGCCGAGCTCCCCGCCGATGGCGTGCTGGTGAACTCCTTTGAGGAGCTAGAGAAGAATTACGTGAAAGGTTATCAAAAGGTCGTGAAGAAACTGTGGTGCATTGGGCCCCTGTGGCTCTCTCCAGCGGTTGGCTCGGCTAAGCTCGACAGAGGCAACAACTCCTCCGTCGACCCAAACCAGTGCCTGGATTGGCTGGACTCCAAGGACCCGAATTCCGTGCTTTACGTGTGCTTTGGTAGTCTTTGCCACGTGTCGACCCCGCAGCTTGTGGAACTCGCCTTGGGGCTGGAGGCCTCGCGCCGTTGCTTCATGTGGGTCATAAGGAAAGACGAATCCACACAGGAGCTAGAGAAGTGGCTCTTGGAGTATGGGTTCGAAGATAAGAACGCCGGGAGGGCCCTCATCATCAGGGGGTGGGCCCCTCAGGTGATGATCCTCTCCCACCCGTCCGTCGGCGGGTTCGCGACGCACTGCGGGTGGAACTCGACCCTCGAGGCAGTGAGCGCCGGGGTGCCCGTGATAACCTGGCCCATGTTCGCCGAGCAGTTCTACAACGAGAAGCAGATCGCGGAGGTGCTCCGGATCGGGGTGAGCATCGGGGTTCGGAGGCCAGTGGAGTGGGTGGAGGAGGAGAAGGGCGCCGTGATGGTGAGCAGGGAGGCCGTGCAGCGTGCGATCGGGAGGCTGATGGATGAAGGAGAGGAAAGCGCCGAGAGGAGGCGGAGGGCGAAGGAGTTGAGCGAGGCCGCGAGGCGGGCGGTCCAGGAAAATGGGTCATCCTACTTGAACATGACTCTAATGATCAATTACGTCCGACAAGCGCTGATTCGCAAGAGATCAGTAAACACATCAGCGAGACATCATTAATTGTATCGTGGAGATGTCCTCCACAATTAGGGTGCGTTTGTTTTACGGAAAACTCAATGATAAAGGAAAATACTTTCCGGAAAGCATTTTCCAAGAATATGGTTTATTTTCCTTTGTTTGGTGATGTATAATTGAAAATGTTTTTCTGCCGTTTGGATCCCATTAAAAAATAATTTCGCACTTCATCGTAGGAAAAAAAATGAATTTTTAATTTTAAAAAATTCAAATTTTTATTTACTTTTATTTTCTATTTTTTATTTTCTTTCTTTTTATTTCCTTTTTTTCTTTTCCTTCTTCTTGTCCTTCACTCCTTAGCTTCCTCACGCCATCCTTTTTGCTTCATCTAGCAGTTCGTTCCTGGTTGGCTTACAAAGGGTGAGCTCTAGCTATCATCAGAGGTGACGAGCTCATCAGCTAGCCGCTAAAGGCTACGAGCTCGCCCAATCTAGCGAGGCTTGAGCCTCATCAAATGGAGGCCACGAGCTCACTTGATCTGGCGAGGCTTGAGGCTCACCGATCTCGGGTAAGTTCAAGCCTTATTGTTGAAGGCCATGAGATCGCTCGATCTGGTGAGGCCAAAACTCACTGGCCATCCTTGTGGCCGGTGAAGGGTGGAGAAGAAACAAAAAGAAAAAGGAAGAAAAGAAAAGAAGGAAATTCAAATTTTTAAAACACTTTCCAAATTTTATTTTTTAAAAAAATAAAAATTCAAATTCAATTTTTTAAAAATATATTTTTATAAGAATAATTGTTTGTAAACCAAGTATCAAATCTAAGTTTTGGTAGATTCGGAAAACGTTTTCCGATCAAAGGGGAAATCATTTTCCTGAATTTAAGCTTTGTTGGAAAAACATTTTCCGTTGACTAGGAAAACCTTTTCCATTAACTCATTTTCCTGAGTGAATCAAACGCCGGAAAATGAGGAAAATGTTTTTCCCGAAAATGTATTCCGTGAAACAAACATGCCCTTATTTTGAGTTGCCTAGATTTACCCACGCTCCAATTGAGATTAATCAAGTCTCTATGCTTTTGCTGTAATTAACCCTTTTTAGTATACGTTTTGCGCAATAGCATCGCGTCAACCGCGTGCATGCTAAGGTCCACAAAATTCAATAGGTGGGAAGCATTTCGTATCGGTTGGAAACTTCTCCATTTCAAAGACGAGAAATTATTCAATGAACCTAGTTCGTGTACTGAAATTTTCTGGACCCGCTGCACCTAGGCGGACGAAAATGACATTGATTCATTTCTAATTATTCCAATCCGGTTTATGCAATCACTTGATTCAAGTAAGGGTTGCTTCAATGATAGGCAGCTACTAGTGACCGCAAAAGGGAACTTTTGAAATAAAAGCACTCAAGTGATCATGGGAATTGCGACGATATGAACTGTTCATCGTCGACATGCCGACGACTTTCAGCTGTCTCACGGCAGCATTATCTTCGCCATGCAACAGACAAAAGATAACATGGATCACGGTCCTCTGGGATTAAATATATACAACGAAAAATAATTCACTTTCCAAAATTTTAATTACGTGTGGCACGAGACACTCATCATATTGAAATTTGTGAAGTTTTCTCAATTAATCATTTAATCGGCGCTCTAGGTACAATTGTGAATAAAACTCCAATGAATTAAGCATCGGACAAGGAAAATTTGGAACTTGTCGTTTTGGATATTTTCCGTTGAACGTGGCCCAACACTCGTTCGCGTCTGTAACGTATCTTGCCACATGAAGGAGCAAGACATTCACGAGAGAGATGGCGCGTTGTCTTTAACTCCAGATTGTTATTACTAGGCTCTTTCTGAGACCGTGCTTCTACAACTGCCGCCCCATATAAAGAGAGTATATAAAAGTTGTGGACGTTAGCGCTGTAGGTGGGTGATCGTAATTTAGTCCGAATCTTTTTCATTGAAGTATTTTCTTGTGAATGACATCATATACAATGAAAAAATTACCAAAACAACCCCAAATCGATTGCAATTTTTCCAATTTAATTCTAAATCTTTTTTTTATTAATTTAATCATAAACTTTTTATATTTGTATCAATTCAGTTCATCCAAGTCAATTTTGACCGGCTGGTGCTAATGTAGACATTGACTAACGCGGATGTGTTATTTTTTTAGATAATATTTTCCTTTTTTTCTCTGTTTTTTTTTTCTGTCACGCCCCGATCCTCCAAGCGCATGCCCATCCCTCGGTAGTCGATTTAAATGTGACGTCCCCAAGATGCATCATCGACCCATTCATTTTAATGCGCATGCGAAATCGAATAAATAAATCCCCAAATAACAACATAAAGATGGGATAGAGAAGCAGGACTACAATTTTAAAACCACACAACACTTATATATATATTGGACCAGGTCATAGACAAAGCTAGTCTATATTCACAAAAGTCTACAAAAGGTCGATCCTCAAAACGAGCTATCCTATGACCATCTAGTTAGACTCGTTCGCCGATTCTTCAGTCTCCACGGGATCCGGACGGGACGTCGGGTTCTCCACCACGCCATCAAGAGGGTCCATAGCACTTTCCCCTAGAGAGGCATCGATTATCCCCGCAAGGATTTCAAAACACCTGAGTGGACCCACTCGGAAACCATTGGGTCCATAGCAGAACCAAGCTTTGAATCGATTAGGGATAACATAACGTGGA
This sequence comes from Eucalyptus marginata, assembly GCA_014182565.1. NCBI lineage: Eukaryota > Viridiplantae > Streptophyta > Magnoliopsida > Myrtales > Myrtaceae > Eucalyptus > Eucalyptus marginata. The sequence goes on along the minus strand of CM024585.1, from coordinate 21,646,429 downwards.
CGCTCTTCGACCCAAACAGTGGTCACTACCAGTTCATAGACCCAAAAGCTTCTGGGATCGGGATAGGTATAAACTCGCTCAGTGACCCTCATGGGACGACCATGACGTTCTGGAGGATCAGCCATCTAAGGACTTGAAAATATTATCCCACGACGGGATGAGACAATATCTCAGCAAGTTCACCACCTAAACTTCGACTAGGAAGGAAATACGCCTAAAGGATACCTACGCACACACGAGACAGCAGGCTTACTTTTGCCTCAGATCCTTCCTGCAAGTCCGTACAATTCATGAACTCAACCAATCCACTCAATTCAAATCGAACCATCGATCAATCAGCCAATCAGCTCAAGTCCATACCAACAATACTATCTATCCAATTAATACCATATATCCATCCTCTGACACTACCACTATTCACAACAATTGCAATATATGGTCTTAGCTCGCTCAAGCTGATATTTAGATAGATAGCTCACTCAAGCTGATATTTAGATAGATAGCTCACTCAAGCTGATAATTATATAGATCGTGCTTGCTCAAGCTAATAAAATGATCTTAGCTCACTCAAGCTGATAAATATATTGATCATGCTCGCTCAAGCTAATATATATAGGTCGTGCTCACTCAAGCTAATAAAACGACCTTGGCTCACTCAAGCTGATAAATCACCACATTGAAAATACCTAATAAAAATAATCGTGTGTGGGTACATAGCTGGCCTGAGCCAAAACTTCAATATCTTTCTTTTATAAATTCCCACTAATCATAATAATCCATAAACACATTTTTGGCGCTGTAGACCGACGCTCAATATTTTTCAATTAAATACCGAAATTACTCAATTTTGGAATAAATACCCAAAATTATAATTCTCACTCAATTTGCACAAATCAACACTCAATTAAATAAACCAATAATACTGATGTGAATCGTTGCGGAAGGATCGTTCTACGAAGGCCTAGATGGTGCGAATTGCAAACCTCGATCTCCAATCAAACCTGTGATTGGCAACCTCGATATGAACGTGACCTGTTGACGAACACGTGTCAACCAACCAACATTATAGACGCCACGAGCGAAAGAATTCGTATCTCGCTCGATAAGTCGAATCGACCATCACAAGGGAATCTTGATTAGGTCAAGTCCTCAAAAGAACAGTAGAAGAGAATCTCTCAATTATTTCTCAAAAGTAAAATATATCTGTCCCCAAAGAAATTCAGTCAGTCTTATATATAGGCCTTCTAGCCGCCACACAAACCCTAAAACCAACCCTAGAAATATAATGCGTCATATTCTAGAATATTCCTAAACAAGAAGGGATATATATATATATATATATTTGATTTGGTCAAATATTTGGTGTCCATATAATCAAATTGCGCCAAGATTTCCAAGATTCTTCAAGATTTGATCCAAGGTCATCTCCACGCTGAAGATCACGAACCATGACACCAATAGCTTGCCTAAATTGCTTGGCTCGCGCTCGAGTGATCGAACCAACAGGAATAGACAATGGGTCTCTAGCACCTCCTCCTCGATATGGCTCGATGTCCACATCATTCCCTCCCCCGTGCAAAGGATTTGCCCTCAAATCATCACTGGCATCGAAAAGAGTCAAGTCAGAAACATTAAATGTGGCACTAACGTCATACTTATCTGGAAGATCAAGCTTGTAGGCATTATTGTTAACTCTTTCCAAAACCATGAATGGTCCATCCCCTCGCGGTAATAACTTAGAATGTCACTACTCAAGAAATCTCTCTTTGCGCATATGAATCCAAACCCAATCGCCGGGTTCAAACACCACTTCCTTGCGCCCTTTGTTGGCTTGCCTTGCATATTGCTCAGTCTTGTGCTCAATATTTGCGCGCATCTTCTCATGTAACGCCTTGACAAATTTAGCTTTCTTTGCTCCATTTAAATCCACACGCTCATCAATAGGTAAATGGGTTAAATCTAACGGAGTTAACGGATTAAAACCATAGACAACCTCAAATGGTGTAAATTTAGTAGCAGAATGCACGCTCCTATTATATGCAAACTCAACATGTGGCAAACAATCTTCCCAAGATTTTATATTATTTTTAATAATAGCACGCAACAATACCCCTAAAGTTCTATTAACTACCTCGGTTTGACCATCGGTCTGTGGATGACAAGTAGTAGAAAATAATAACCGTGTTCCTAGTTTTTTCCACAATGTTTTCCAAAATTAGCTAAGAAATTTAGAATCTCGATCTGAAACAATCGATTTAGGCATGCCATGCAAACGTATAACCTCCCTAAAGAACAAATCAGCAACATGAGATGCATCATCAGTTTTATGACAAGGTATAAAATGAGACATCTTTGAAAATCGATCAACAACCACATAAATAGAATCTCTACCATACTTAGACCTAGGCAATCCTAACACAACATCCATAGAAATATCAGTCCAAGGATGCGTTGGAATAGGTAATGGTGTATACAAGCCATGCGGTTTAGTTGTAGACTTCGATTGCTTACAAGCAATGCATCTCTCACAGACACGTGTGACATGTCACGCCCCGAACCCCGAGCGCGCCAACTTCCCACCATGGTCATTCAAATGCGACGTTCCCAGGTTAAGTCGCCGACCCAATCAGTTCTTTAATGCGCATGCGGAAGCATAATATAAAACCCCTGACAATAAGATACGGGATAGAAAAGCAGGAAGCAAAACCACAACATAACACTTTCATAATTCAACGGGAATTACAGGACAAAGGCCTACTGTGCAAAAGTCTAAAAGACCGGCTCTTAAAAAGGAACGGCCTACGACCTACAAGTCAAACACGTTCTCCAATCCTTATGACTTCACCTCTGCAACTCCTCAGAGCCAACCAAATCTATCTAGCCGCTCCATCCACCAGGGACCTGAAATTGTAATCCCCAAACCGGGATGAGACAACGTCGAGCAAGTTGACCTCAACCCCAAACCCCTATTAGAAAGCAAATACACCTGGGTGGCCTAGCCACCTCACACGTAAGACTTACCTCGTCTTAATTCCTTTCCTGCGAGTTAGCACGCTATAATTCAACCACTCACAATTCGATAACCAAACAACGTGGCACAATCACATTATCGTCAACTCAATCACTTAGATCGTCTCGGCGATCAATCGACTTGGCCGATTACATGTCATTCTAGCAAATCAATCACTACTTCCAAACACAACCCCATAGGAAGGTTTAACGACTAGTGGCAATCACGGTCCCCACTCAAGACAATTAGAATCGGTGGCATCACGGCCCCACTCGCACGACCTTTAACAGGTGGCGAATTACGGCCCCACCCAGGCGCGACCTTTATCGGGTGGCGAATTACGGCCCACCGGCACGACCTTTATCAGGTGGCGACTACGGCCAATCTCCCATAAATTTCAACACTTGGGACTTTATAAAAGAATCTCTATTTATCACAATCACACTCCATTTGCCACAATCAATCATCAAATTCAAATTCTAAATACACAAAGCGGCGATCGGCACGAAATTCGAGAGTTTAGGGTCTGACAAAATTTTCGGAATTTAATAAATAATTAAATTTATTCCGAAAATAATTAAATAATAATATCCGTATTTTTCACGATCCACACTCAATTTATAATATCCAATCATCAATTTCAAAATCTGACTACACAACAGCGATCAAGACGAAATTACGAGAAATAAGGTCAAAAATAATTTTCAAGTTTTTTTTTTAAATTAATAATATTTTAATGATTTTCGGAATATAATATATTATTTAATTCCGAATTTCAAACAATTAAATAAATCAAAAATAAAACCCATTATGTCACATCAAGGCTTATATTAAAAATAAACCTACTTAACTTTAAACTAAACACAATTTAACTTAATTAAACACACTAATTTAATCCTCAATCAAATAAACAAATCAACCCACATAAACTCACTTAACTTAGACTAAGACACTTAGGGCATCATTAACCGTCTAAGCAAGATTTGGTGAGCTAAACTCACTGGATTAGCGAGCCGAGCACGCCAAAACGACGGGGCCGACGCGAGGATCGAGTTTCCTCAAGGCGGGCCGAAGCAACCGGGGCCGGAAGACGGCCAAAGAGGGCCCTGAAGTTCTAGATCTAGGCTGGAACTTCAGCCTTCTTCCATGGCCGAACGGAGGAGGAAAGGAGGGCGGCTCGGGCGCGAACGGCGGAGGAGGGCGACGGCGGCTGGCGGCGAGCTGGCCCGAGCTCCGGCGGCCACGAATGGGCGGCGAAGGGCGCGGATGGAGGGACGGCGCGACGGCGCGCGGAGCGGCGCGCGGGCGCGGGCGTCGCGGCGCGCGGGCGCGGGCGGCGCGGCGGCCGGCGCGACGGCGAGCGGCGCCCCTTCCGGCGACGGCGACGAGCGGACGGTGAGGGGCGGTGGCTGGCCGGCTGGTGTCGCACGAAGCTGCTGGTTTTGAAGCTTCAAGGAGAAAGAAGATGGAGGAGGAAAACCAACGGGGAAGAAGAAGAAGAAGAAGAAGAAGAAAGAGAAGGAGAGAGAAGGGGGGCATTTTCTTTTCTTTTCTCTTTCTTTAATTCCACAAAATTGGCACCACGACATCATCATGTGATGTCATACCCCACTAAGTTCAAACCTCCACAATCTTGGTCCATGGGCCCCAATTTCATTTTCCGCCGCCTAAAATCTCGTACTCAATTTCTCAAATCCAATCAATTTCTCGTCCAATTGAAATTTCAATTAAAATCCATAAAATTAATACATGATCCTCATAAGGTATGTGACACCCCAGGACTTCCAATTTCTTAATTCAATCACAATTTCACGGTTAATTTCATTTTGGCACGATATTAGCACGTCCTGACCTACCGGGTAGCTTTTAGAAATTTTCGTGCATTTGACCTGTGGTTGATCAATTCAAGCCACAATGTACATCTTTTGACACACGGGCGACTCTCGGTTGTCGGGATAATCTCAAGGTTTCAAACACGGACATAGGGTACCCAAACGACGTAAAAGCGGCTTGTCAGTGTCGATCGACAAGAATTGTGCGATCGGTGGAATCACCCACACTCGATCACATGCCTCTATCGAGTCGACCTATCTCCGGTCTCTAATCGATCTTTAATTGTGCCATAATGACCCTTGTAGATCAACTCGGTCGAAAGGTCGTTTCCTGGTTAAATTCTCGAGTCCGATGCATTAGAATTTCTTCGACTTCACCCGATGTACTAGTTATCCCATGAGTGATCGGTTCGGGGAAAGAACTATATGCGTGCGAGATGAAATGCCCATTTCAATTCATTGAAAATAGAATTGGAAATTCGGGATGTCACATGACATCTCTCTTCATATGTTGCCAATAAAAATGTTCATGCAGCACTTCATAAGTCTTATTAATGCCAAAATGCCCCATTAAACCACCACTGTGCGCTTCTCGCACCAACAATTCACGCAAAGAACACTTAGGCAAACATAGCTTGTTTTCACGGAAAAGATAACCTTCATGCCTAAAGAATTTATCAAATCCAGCGTGTTCACATGCTTCATACACTCTCCCAAAGTCATCATCATCAGTATATAAGCCCTTGATATGCTCAAAACCTAAACACTTTTCTTCTAAAGTAGTTAGAATTGCATACCTTCGAGAAAGTGCATCGGATGCCACATTCTCCTTACCTTTCTTGTACTTGATCACATATGGAAAAGTCTCAATGAACTCCATCCATTTGGCATGTCTTTTATTCAACTTTTGCTGCCCTTTCAAGTACTTCAAGGTCTTATGGTCGGTGTGGATCACAAACTCCTTCGGCCATAAATAATGTTGCCAAGTCTCCAAAGCTCGCACTAAAGCATACATCTCCTTATCATAGGTAGGATAATTCAATGTTGCTCCACTCAATTTCTCGCTGAAATAAGCTATGGGACGCCCTCCTTGCATCAACACGGCTCCAATTCCTATACCAGAAGCATCGCACTCTATCTCAAAAGTAGCACTGAAATTCGGCAAAGATAACAAAGGAGCATTAGTTAACTTATCTTTTAGCATATTAAATGCTTTCTCTTGCTCTTCTCCCCACGTGAAACCCACGTGTTTCTTGATAACCTCAGTTAAAGGTGCGGCAATGGTGCTAAAATTTCTCACAAATCGCCGATAAAAACTCGCCAATCCATGAAAGCTACACACCTCTCCTACGGTCTTAGGCGTTGGCCTTTCACGAATTGCTTTGACCTTTTCTTCATCAACCTGTATACCATCAGCACTAACAACAAATCCTAGAAATACTAATTTTTTGGTAACAAAAGAGCACTTTTTTAGATTAGCGTATAATTGTTCGGCCCTTAAAACCTGCAAGACAGCTCGCACATGCTCAATATGGTCATCAGGGCTTTGACTATATATCAAGATATCATCAAAATAGACAACCACAAATCGACCAATAAAAGCACGCAAAACATGATTCATAAGTCGCATAAACGTGCTCGGTGCATTAGTTAATTCAAATGGCATGACTAACCACTCATATAATCCATACTTGGTCTTAAATGCAGTTTTCCATTCATCATCTTCTTTCATCATAATTTGATGATAGCCACTTTTCAAATCGATCTTAGTGAAAATGCAAGAACCATGCAACTCATCCAACATGTCATCTAACCTAGGAATAGGATGTCGATACTTTACCGTAATATTATTGATTGCTCGGCAATCGACACACATTCGCCAAGTTCCATCCTTCTTTGGCACCAACAAAACAGGGAAGCGCACAGGCTAAGACTCTCTCTCACATGCCCTCGCTCCAATAGTTCGCTAACTTGCCGCTAAAGTTCCTTTGTCTCCTCGGGATTGCTTCAATATGCGGGTCGGTTAGGTAATGGCGCACCAGAATCAAGTCAATTTGATGTTCTATGCCTCAAATCGGTGGTATCCCTCTAGGAAGTTCATCAGGAAAGACGTCTTCAAATTCCTGCAATAAAGACACAATAGGACTAGGCAAACTTGGGTCAAGATCGTTAGTAGAAAACAAAACCTCCTTGTACACAAGCACAAGCATTGGTCGATCTAGAACTAAGGCTCTCCTCACTTCACTTGATTTTGCATAAAAATTATTTTGCCTCTTTTCTTTCCTCTCTTCTTTTCCCTCGGTTTTTACCACAATTTTTCTCTCGGCCTCTCCTTTTCCTTGCGTCTCAGACACACCACGCAAGCTCTCAGATTTCTCACATTTTCTCTCTCTCTCGGCTTCTCGTTGTAACTTTAACTGATCTTGATACACCTCACTAGGTGTCATTGGTACCAAGGTATAAGTCTTTTGATTCATCACCAATGAATAACGATTAGTATACCCATCATGATGTACCTTTCGATCATATTGCCATGGTCTTCCAAGCAAGATATGACCCGCTTGCATAGGTACAACATCACACTCTACCTCGTCCTTGTATCTCCCTATCTCAAATGGAATTCGAACTTGCTTTGATACTTTCACCTCACCACTATCATTTAACCATTGAAGTCTATAAGGCCTAAGGTGCTTTGTCGTTTTCAAACCCAACTTATCCACCATAGTACAACTTGCCACATTCGCACAACTACCTCCATCAATTATCATACTACAGATCTTACCATTCACCACACATCTTGTATGAAACAAGTTATCTCTTTGTTGATGATGCTCCTCCTCCTTTACTTGCACACTAAGAGAACGCCTAACCACCAATAAGTCTCCTTTTATAGCTATTTCTCCATCACTACAATCCTCCAACGGTGGCATCTCATCATCCTCTTCTTCCCTCTCACTTTCGGACTCAACATCACCATGTCCAGTCATGATCATCACCCTCCTATTAGGGCATTGATTCGCCATATGACCCCTGCCCAAACACTTAAAATATTTAATCTCACGAGTTCTAGTGTTAGGGTTTTCGGTTTTACCTGAAGTCGGATTCATTCCAACTTTACCATCCCTCTCCTTCTCCTTTGAGGTTTCGGTTTTGGTGTTTTTCCTCTCCAATTCGGCTTCTCATCTCTCTTCCAATTGGATCTCCAATTCTGATTTGAACCTCCTCCACTCTTGTGATTTCGATCCAACTTCAATTGCCGCTCAACTTTGATGGCTTTGTCCACTAATTCCTCCAATTCAACATAGTGTTGCAGCTCCACCACCCTTGCTATGTCTCGGCTCAAACCACTCAAAAATCTTGATATTGTGGCCTCACGATCCTCCACCACATTAGCACGGATCATGGCAATCTCCATCTCCTTGTGATACTCTTCCACGCTCTTATTGCCTTGTGTGAGATTTTGTAACTTTTGAAACAAATCTCGATGGTAATGACTTGGTACAAAACGCCTCCTCATCACCGCTTTCATCTCATCCCACGTCTCTATCGGTCTTTCACATTGCGCCTTCTACTAGTGACAAGTTGATCCCACCAAATTATAGCATAATCAGTAAATTCAATAGCTGCAATTTTTACCTTTTTGAGCTTGGAGTATCGTTGGCAATCAAATACCATCTCCATGCGTTTCTCCCACTCTAGATACGCATCGGGATCATTCTTTCCTTGGAAAGAAGAAATCTTCATCTTGATATTGCCAAGTTCATTATCTTCTTGGTGTCTAAACCCTTGGGCTCCATTCCACCTTCCAAATCGAGCATCTCGATCATCCTCCATGTCAGCCTCATCATCATCATAATGCCGCTGCCTTCTAGGTTGTGTTCTAGAGGCATCTCGCTGATGTTGTAGCCTTCCTTGGGGTATCTCTCGATCACCATCAATCCTCATGCCATTCCTCATCATTCGGCCACTAAGCTCCTCCACTACGACCCCCAATTGCCGGATGCTTTCCACGAGCGCTTCATCCCTTCGTATGGAGTCAACCTCCCTTTGATTCACGTTTTCTTCGCGCGACATATTTTAGACTTGCAAATAAACGTTAGTCACAAAAATCCTCACCAATCGCTCCCTCACGTGTTTCTCTCAAGGTGTTTGTCACTCCCTCGTGTTTAACTCAAGTCTAGGCTTTTTTTTTTTTACCCTCAATTAAACTCACACACTCTTGCCTTTTTCCTCTCGTATTCTCTTTTCACAAGCTCTTTATTGGACTCAAAACCTATCTCTCAACCCCTCACGACAATCAATCAAACTAATCAAACAAGATTAGATCACTGCTGATTTTGTATCAGCAAGTAACAATTTCAAAATTCCAATTGAAACACAAATCACTACTAATTTTGTTTCAATTCAGTCCACTAACAAATGAGTCGCCTTCTTGGATTTTTTTTTGTTCAGCTATATATTTTTTTTTTGCCGAATCTTTTTTTTTTCTCTTGCGCACTTTTTTTTTTGTGCGTTTTCTTTCTTTTCTTTTCTTTTTTTTTGAAGAACTTTCTCTTTTTTTTTTTTTTTACGAACTCAGATACAATTTAAGATGCTAGAAAAAAATTAAAACTAACAGCAACAACTTCGTAGGGAAGCACAAAAGCAATAGAATTCCCTAAATTGACTAGAACCGAAACCCTAGCTCAATAAATCTCAAATTGCTAAATGTGAACAGAAAATTAAAGATAAATAGACCTTGTAGAAGCAAGCTCTGATACCAAACTAATGTGAATCGTTGCGGAAGGATCGTTCTACGAAGGCCTAGATGGTGCGAATTGCAAACCTCGACCTCCAATCAAACCTGTGATTGGCAACTTCGGTATGAACATGACCTATTAACGAACACGTGTCAACCAACCAACGTTATAGACGCCACGATCGAAAGAATTCGCTATCTCGCTCGATAAGTCGAATCGACCGTCACAAGGGAATCTTGATTAGGTCAAATCCTCAAAAGAACGGTAGAAGAGAATCTCTCAATTATTTCTCAAAAGTAAAATATATATGTCCCTAAAGAAATTCAGTCAGTCTTATATATAGGCCTTCTAGCCGCCACACAAACCCTAAAACCAACCCTAGAAATATAATGCGTCATATTCTAGAATATTCCTAAATAAGAAGATATATATGTGTGTGTGTGTGTGTGTGTATATATATATATATATATATATATATTTGGTCAAATATTTGTCCATATAATCAAATTGCGCCAAGATTTCCAAGATTCTTCAAGATTTGATCCAAGATCATCTCCACGCCGAAGATCACGAACCATGACACCAACAACAAATTGCCTAAATTGCTTGGCCCCGCGCTCGAGTGATCGAACCAACGGGAATAGACAATGGGTCTCTAGCACCTCCTCCTCGATATGGCTTGATGTCCACATCACATACCATTGCGATCAGCACGAAATTTCGATCACCGACTATCCCGGTATAATTTTCGGAAAATAATAAATAATTAAATAAATATTAAATTAATTAAATAAATACCAATAAATGCAACTTAGGCCGAAAATCCTAATTAAATACCGAAACGGTCCCAGAAAAATTCTGAACATATCTAGATAAATAATACAACCTATCTAGTTGCTAATTAAGTCATTCTAGCCACCTAACATGCATAAACGAGTAATTAAATCACTAATCCATTCTAACTAACCACCTAAACCATACTTAGCCTAACTAATCAACCCTTAAGCATAATTAACTCCTTAAGTAGAGATTAGTGTGTAAACTCACCGGTTTTGAAATCCAATGAGTTCACGGCGACGGCAACGCGGAGAAGGGCAACAAACTCCAAAGCAATGACACCCTACGAGGCCCAAAAGGGGTCCAAAGTGGGCCTCGAAGCCCACGAATGGCTGAGGCTTCATGGTTCTGCTGGGTGGGCCGAGAAAGTGAGTTGGGTGGCGACTTGGGCTGGAAACGACAAGGGTGGCTGGCGGACGGCTGCAGAGGCGAGCAAGAGCAATGGTGGCTGCTCCAGCGAGCTAAACGACGTTGGAGGAGGTCCGGTAGAGCTGTGGTGTGGCTTGAGCAAGCCTGGACATGGCTGGACGACACGACAGGGCGTGGACTCGCGCGGGGGCGCGACGGCATGCGAGCGACGAGTGGTGGCGGCAGGGAGCTCGGCGGGGGGTCGACGGCCAAGAGGGAAGGCTGCTCGGTTTTTCTACAACTCTAGGAGCTCAAGATGGCCTCTAATGGAGAAAGCATGCTGCTGAAGGAGAAGAAGAAGGCAGCTCAAGAGTGGAGGGACCCTTTGGCCCTAAAAGTCTTCATTCCTATCCTCATCTCCCTTGGCAAGGCCCCACCAACATGGGCTGGCTACCTCAGCCAATTTGCAGCACAAATATCCCCCTAGAACACTCTCCAAGTGGTCCAAAAGGTGAGGGGGACCATGGATGCGAATTTTGTAACATTTTCCCCCAAATTGAACCAATTCTTCTCCAATTGGGTCTAATTCAGCCCCCATAAATTCAACCAAGGTGTCTTCGACCCAATTGACATTTTTCCTCGCCAATAGAACCAACTTGCAACCCAAAAATGTAATAAAAAACGGTCTCCTGAATTTTCCGGTCGAAAACGGTCATATTTTGAATTTCTGCCAAAAATCTCGGTTTGCAGAAAAATTTTCGGAGGATAAGTCGACGTTCCTAAAATGACTCGTGACATGACAAAACTTTCAATTTCTAAAATCAAATTCAAATTCACGATTAATTTTAATCTGATGCGATTTTAGCGTGACCCAACCTATCAGGTAGCTTTTAAGAATTTTTGGTGCAATCAACTCGTAATCGATTTATTTCGAGTCATAATGTACATCTTTGACCTATTGGCGGCTCTCGGTGGTCGTGAAAATCTCAAAATTTCAAATACGGACATAGGATACCCAAAATGACAGAAAAATCATTCTAGTGCCGATTGACGAGAATTTTGCAATTAGGTGAAATCACCCACATTTTGATCATATATCCCAGTCGAATCGACCTATCTCTGATCTCTAATCGATTTTGAAAATGCCGTACTTACCCTTGTAGACTAGCACGGTCGAACAGTCGATTCTTGGTCGAATTCTCAAATCCATTGCATTAAAATCCCTTAACACCTTCACCTAATAGACTAGTTATCTCGTGAGTGGCAAACTCAGAGAAAAGAACTATAGGTGCGTTGATGAAAGGCCCAACTTATTCAATCGAAAACAGAACTCGAAAATCAAGACGTCACAACTCTTCCCCTTTTATAAAAATTTCGTCATCGATATTTAAACCATTCCAAATCTTAAACCGAAAAGGTGGGGGTATCGTCGTCTCATCACACTTTCACTTTCCCACATTGCTCCTTATGTCCCATGGCGCTGCCAGACCACTTTGACCAAGGGGACCATTTTAGTGCGCAAAATTTGCTTTTTTTCCGATCCACGATCTGAACCGGGCTTTCCACGTACGACACTCCGTCGTCCACGTCTAACTTTTCAAGATTTAGCACGTTGGTCGGGTCAGGCTCATACGTCCTTAACATCGACACATGAAAGACATCACGCACTTGCGCCAACCTTGGCGACAATGCAAGACGATACGCTAGGATCCCAATTCTTTCCAAAATCTCAAAAGGACCTATGTACCTCGAATTCAGTTTTCCCTTCTTGCCAAAGCGCGAAGTACCCCTCATTAGTGACACTTTCAGAAAATATGATCACCAACTTGAAATTCCATTGGCCTTCGATACTTATCGGCGTAACTTTTCTTACGGCTATGAGTGGTCTTTAATCTGTCTCTGATGACTGTAACTGCATCCACTGACTGCTAAACCAATTCTGGGCCTGTAATCTTTCGTTGTCTGACTTCATCCCCGCAAACTAAAGTTCTGCATGCTCTGCCATACAATGCTTCGAATGGTGCCATCTGAAACTCTGCTGGTAGTTGTGAATCTCGAGTTTCGGTCTAATGTAAACATTACCGGCACTCCATGTAAATGAACAATCTAACGCACGCACACTTTGTATGCTTGTCCAAATCAGGTCCTTCCGTACTGCGAAAAAGCGAGCCGACTTCATCAATCTGTCGACCACTACCTAACTGGAATCATTACCTTTCTGACTCCTGGGTAAGCCTGTTACAAAATCTATTATGATGTGCTCCCATTTCCACTCGGGAAACTCAAGAAGTTGTAGAAGTCCTCCCGGCTTACAATGATGTGCCTTCATTTGCTAACACATCAAACACTTGGCGACATGCTTATCTATGTCCGCCTTCATACCGGACCACCAATAGTGTTGACCCAGATTCTGATACATATTCGTACAGCCAGAATGAATGCTAAAACTGCTACGATGAGCTTCCGATAAGATCTCTTTCTTAAGCTCTGCATCATGCACCAGCAAAGGAACACGGCGACTCAATGCCTCACGATGTAGAACCTCGCTCTTTACTCATTCGCCAACCTCGCGCACCTCCTAGTGAAATCACATCTCCTCTGCGATGGCGAGTCGGTGACGGCACCTCCTTCCTCGACGGCTTCTACTTGTCGCAGAAGTATTATTTTCATTGCCGGCATGTGATTGCTAGTCATGTGAAGATCTTGCTTTCGATGTAGAACCTCATTCTTTGCCCATTCACCAGCCTCACGCACCTCCTAATGAAATCCTACCTCCTCTGCGACGGCAACAGAGCCTCCTTCCTCAACGGATTCCACTTGTCGTCCAAGTAATATTTTCGTTGCCAACATTTGATTACTAACCATGTGAAGATCATGCTTTTTCAAGAAAAGAATTGAATTCTGCTTTTTATGATTGGTTGAATGAAGTTCTATCTGTCTTTTCGCTACTAACTGATGGGTACTGCACAGAGAGAGAGAGAGAGAGAGAGAGAGAGAGAGAGAGAGAGAGAGAGAGTATGAAGGGAAGTGAAGTGATGGAGGAGGAAGACAAAAATTTGTGAGATCACCATCCTGGGCTCCCATTTCTATTCCTCCTTTGGCCCACGTACATTGACTTTCCCAAACCATTAGATTTTCTGAACTTACTCACCCTTATCTCTCCGATGCCTGACCTAAATTTATGATTTTGCTCATCTTTATCGCAGGTACCAGGATAGTAAAATTGATTTTGCTCATCGTTATCGCACGTCAGTAAAACTCAGAGTTTTTCATCGTTTACAAAATAAAGAACCGTATGTTAGTGACAAGGTATATACCTATTGAACAAACTACTGAAATTATGTTTCAAACTTGAGTGCGATTAATCAAGACACAACTAAAAGCCAGGGCCCATTTCATGATTATGAATGGTCCGAAACCGGTCTATATTTAATACAAAACTGAAGCCCTAACCTATTTCATGATTTACCGAGCCGAACTTTCACCGCCACTTTCGTGCCCCAATCCATAACTCAACCTCGAGCTTCCTCACTAACTCGATAAGGCAATTCATGAAGCCATCTATTCTTCAATTTAAGAAAAAATTTACTAAAAAAATAGACAATTGGTCGGATCGGGTATAAAAATGATCAATTTGGATTGAACCATTTTCTACCCGACTCTCTTGTTTGACAGACCTACTCCCAAGTTACCTCAATCATGTAAGAGTCAAGCATTAGCAAATGTCATCGAGGCGAGAAGAGTAGTAACGCATGGATTGTTACATCGCTAAATTGATGAACTTAGACGTACATGCACGAAGAGACTAATAGATTTCTACATCATCCTACTGTTACTGAGCAAGCAACAATCTGAAAGAACTGTACTCACCGTTTGGCCATCAAAGAAATTCCAACGCTCTTCGAAGACCAAACCTCGACTTGGCTTAATCTAAGCCTAACTTTCAAGTAAACTCGGTCTAGTATCTGAAACAGCCAAGAGTCGAGGCGGACATGCATGACCAGCACTGGATGAAGAAAGTAACATAAACAACACAGGAACCAACGCGAAACAGCCAGGATCAATCTTCTTGTCTCGATATAAAGAAAAAAGGATCGATGTTTCCATACTAAGTTTTATATGATACTTTCGCTTAAAGGCTGAATGCGTCATGTTGGCGGAACAAACATGCCTCCTCAACTTTTCCTTTACCCCCTAAATCAACAGATAAACAGAATCCAATAACATGCAAATACTACTCTGCTTGAACTGCCATCTCAAACACAAAAATCTAAGATCTTCGACAGACGGTGCTCTCTCTGAGCCACAACCAACTTTCTGGAGTCTGTGCCTGCGGGAAAGAAAGATGCATGAAAGCTACTTTACCATGCACGCCGCCAAGATCAAACTTCAGTGGGTAAAATATTATGCATCTGTCTATGATATAAAGAAGGATTATCACCCATGCAACAAGCATCCAAATTGCCTTCTGTCAATTCATCAGCCTTTTCTAAATTCAGTGAACAATTGCCCAAGTACAAAACGAATAAAAGCATCTGAGTCACATTATAGGGAAAATGTGCACATATCTGTCATTGATCTCAAGATGTCATTACATTCACTGTGTAAGTAATTTTCCTACCTTAAACTATTAGCACACTCTCCACTTCGTCAACTGTCCTGACCACAACACCTTCCTACTAATGCCTTCGGTTAGTACAATTACATACACTAGTTTACAGTAAAAGACGGCACCTTATGGTGATGCAGATCAATGACACAATTAGCCAGACCTCGCTATGTAGTGATGCAGTTTCAAGAGGATGAAAGTCGCTCTACATGGTTGGTGTCCAGCGTCCACGCGGAACTGATATGGACTTCCTTCTCCACTTTCTCGCTTCAATTAGAGGAGAGAACTGGTTGGTCGATCACTTAGCAGCAGAACTTAAGTGCCAACAGTTCTATGAAAGATTAACTTAGGAACAAGTTTTAAGTAAATTTCGGGATAGAAGACCTAATAATGCTTCGAACCCGCATATAGTTATTCTATTAGCTTATCCTGCCAGCCTGGTCAATCAGGGTACCAACTTGATCGCCACATAACGCTCTTGAAATGTTCCCAGCCTCAAGAAGATTAAACACCACAACTGCACAATGATGAAAAGGTGATTGCTCCCGCTGTTCATGCAATCTTTCGCAGGGAATAGAATAGAAAATTGGCAAGCCCAAGAATAAATATAAAATTAATTAAACACAGATAATAAGGCTAAAAAATATCAAAATCATGAGTAACAAACGTATCAACAGTCAATCTTGAAATTTCCCAAATTCTGTCCTTACACAACATAGTCCTAGAAGTATCGCAATTATAAAACGACTACTAACCAGGAATCCCGTTATCTTCACAGAATGTCAATGCCATCATGTCTATGGATGTGGCTGCACGTGCACCCATGTCCCTATACGTGATATGGTCGAAAGTAACATTGTTGTCTTGGGAGTTGCAATCATAAACACCATCCACATTAGTACCTTTAAGGAGAGCTTCAGCATGGACTGAGATAAAAGAATAATTTCAATCTCAGACCAAATCTTGAAAACATCGTGCAAACAAACAATAATGACATTAATTAAGTGCCTCAATCTGATGTACCAGCCATATGATGAAGAGAACACTCAGCTTCAATCTCATGGCAGGCTATGCACGTGAAAGTGTAACCAATGTGCATGTGTCAGGTGTAGAGGAGGGAAGGACAGGTTTTAGCATTGAGACTATACAAGCAGTACAGAATTTTAAAGTGGAAGTTTGGGCATGCTGCAGAACCATACTCTCGGAAGCTCGAAGAGCTGCAGCAGTGTCTGTAGAAAAGAGAGGATTCCCAGTGCCAGCTCCAATACCACCAAATATTACAACTCGGCCTTTCTCTAAATGACGAATTGCTCGCTGCCTACTGTATGGTTCAGCAACCTCTTGCATTGGAAATGCAGATTGCACACGTGTCTGAACACCCATCTTCTCTAGTGCTGACTGGAGAAGTACAGAGTTCATCACGGTTGCCATCATACTGGAACAAATAAATAAAAGATAGTTAAAAATATATACATGCAAAAGCACCAAAAACAATAAACAAATGAAACAGCTGCACATGTAGCAGATTCTGTTATTGAAAAGACAATTGATCATCAATCTTTTGACACTATCACCAACAGAAATGAACTTACAATATGATTGTCATATACCAACTATTTTTTGAAAATGTTGCACCCACTATAATATTTAAAAGAAAATTTTGGTAAAGTTTACTGAAAAAATTGTACGGTCCTTACTATTCCAAACTCATATAATGCATTTTTTACTTTTCGGGAGGGGTTAATCATGACGGATCATTGCACCAATCATGTATTAGACCTCCCCTCTCTGGCTAGTTACTCATACGGGAAGGAGAGTTTAAGAATATAATTTTTAATTCCAGCAAAAAAAAAAAAAAAAAATCATGGGCAAAGAATTAAGTCCATCATGAATTTTCAAAAGAATCAGATATTCAGTCAATAAACATTCTATGCCATCATTTTAGGACACTATGAATTATCAAAAGAGAATATTGGGTATATATTGATAGAACCTTGAAACTGCGGCACAAATGAAAAAGATAGAATCTTTGAAACTGCAGTGAACAACTTTAGCTATCACTGGGCCCCATGGAAGTATGCTTTCTTTACTCATCATGAGGAATAGCCATAATAATTGAGGAGGCCAGTCACCCAATATTTATTTAGAGGTTCTAGAGTAGAACACCACATTACCCAATCTGGTATGCTGTACATCTATCTAAGCCTGTAGCAGTGACCCATGTGTTGCCACAAAAGAAATTGCGACCTCCGACAACAATTGCCACCTAGAGAATCACAAAAGAATGTAAGTTTGAATATCTGATTAAGCATCTGGCCATGACATGGCCAGACATAAAACCTAGCTAGAAGTACCTGTACACCAAGACGACATGCCATTACAACTTCTCTTGCGATTGACATTGCCACCTGATGACCCAAGTGGAATAGAAAAGATCATTTTGGGCTTCGATTCATTATTCAACCAAAGTACTTCGATAATACTAAAAACTTGATCAGAAAGGCCAGCACCAGTGAATACTGAATGAGAGCACTGCAATAAAAAGAAATTAAAGAATTGAAGATAACCTTTGGATCGATATTGTTTTGTCCAGTACCAGCAAGTGCAGCACCACTAATCTTGAATACAACTCTCCGCCATCTGGGGTTAGATAATGATTTGGATTTGATGTTATTCACCGGGTTTCCCTGGCAGGTTGTTACTACTGCATATCTATCACAACAATCAAGAGAAAGACCATTAAAATGAAACAGTTCGTGGGCAGAAAGAGATTAGTCAGAAAATGAACCTTATGCTTTGATTGTATCATCATAAGTAGCAGATTACACAGTGCTATCAAGTGTGTGATCAAATTTTGCATTTATTCTATGCACCTTTAAAGGATAGTGATTCTATAAAGCAATGGAAGTATTTCCAGAAAACTTAGAAATCAAGGGTGTGTTTGATAACGTTTCTGTTCTGATGAGCAATTTCTGTTCAAAAATATTATTTCCCATTTCTGTTCCTAGGAACAAAGAAGTAGACTTTTTTAACTTCTTGTTTTTGTTCCAAATCTATGCTTGGATACTTTTTTATTCCAGGGAATAGAAAAATTAGCTAATGTTACCAAACATATTTCTGTTCTTTTTCTATTCCGGAGACCAAAAAACAGAAAGATAGAAAACATGATGGTTAACAAATAGGCCCCAAATGTTGTTTTTCCATTTAAAATATTTATAAATAAAACAAGAATAGCAGTATCACAAAGAGAAGTAAGCTCTATTCCATATGGATTGTTGTTGATATCACGATTAAAGAGCTCAGGACAGGAGTTTGATTTGTGAAATATAGGTTCCAGAAGTGGCCAGCCAGACAATTAACACAACTCAAAATAGAGTAGATTCCAGACAAACCATTTATACCATACCCAAGGCAAAACGAACATGAAAAATTGACTGTAACTATACAAAAGCTAATGATCTTGGCCCATCATACTTATAGTGATGAACTTTACCAAAATTTGTAGTTAAAACAGCCAGACTAAGCCCACAGAATCAGTTGCAATATCAGATATACGCCTACTGAAACACCACCATACTTCCGGTAAAATTGACAAATATAGTGTAAAGTTTCTCAAGTCTCCAATGCACTTCTGTGCATTTTTCTTAACATTCCAATTCTTTGATTCCCATCCCAGTGAAAGAAGTGCAGGTTTCTCCACAAAGAGATATCATACAGGATAAATATTTCCGCATGTATTAGAATGAACATATCCATACAGCTGGCTGGGCAGTTCAGGGTCTCAGAACTGTAAATAATTAAAGTCGACTGGCTAGAAGATTAAGAGTATTATTGGATTTCATTAATTTTTGCAAACAAGTAATACTCTTTGACGAAACTAAAGTATGCTGAATAAAACATTGGCCTAGATACATCTAGATATCTGCTGAACCATCTATAACTTCAACAAAAGATGGATCAAGTATTGCGCATTCCCCATTTCTAAAATCTATAAATCTCTGACCAGCAAGATGCTAGTTTGTCCTTCCCACCAGCTAATATCGTAACTTCCCCAATCACACGCGCACCATTTCCTTAGTAAGACAACTAAATGAGTCCAAAAGACAGGAGCCGATGATTGGTCCGACTCCTGACCAGCAAAGGAAACATCCACAGAGACTGAAAGTACGCACAACTAAAGTACGGCCCTTCCACGATAAATCCAGACATGATCCGGCAGCAGAACTCTAACTAATCAAACGGATCTTCCCTGCCACAGCTATTCCCTCCATTCCCAGAAAAATGCATTCACAATTCCCCCCCTGAAATGTCTCCAGTCTCCCACGCAATTATGAACAGAACAACCGAAGCATAATGAAAGATCTCTACGAGCCTGTGGAGATTCAAATCAGGAACAACAATCAGAGGAGAAATCACCTTTTGGACTGCTTAACAGAGGTAGCAGAAGCAGCACCTCCTTTGTCATCCTCGCTCGGAGATTTCACAGGCAACGAATTACCAACGATCTCCTCCAATTTCTTAAACCACGGCCAGTGGCTTGCCGATATGCCTCCATTGGTCATCCTATGCCTCTCCAGCTTGTACCTTTTCTTCAAATTGTCCACCTTGTTCTTGCACTGCTCCACGCTCTTCGTCTGCTTATCGCATCGCTCGCTCACGGTCGTCGCCACCTCCTCCCAGTCCCTCCCTCTCAGATTCCCCCGATTCAGCTGCGTGAACTTCTCCGTGTACGCATCCAGGAGGCAAGAGATCGCGGCGTCGCTCCACTCCTCCCGATCCTTCCTATACTCCCCCCCGCCGCCGGAGCTCCCGCCGGCCGCCCCGCCGGCGGCCGCGGAAGCGGAGGAAGCCGAAGCCTTCGTCTTCTTGTAGTTATACGGCGTGCCCCCGTCGCTGAGCTCGTCCTGGCTCTTCCTCTTGTCGGATCGCGCATCGGCGCGGGACTTGCTCGGATCCGATCCGGCGGCGTTGAACGGGTTCGAGCCCTCGTCGGCGGAGAACGGGTTCACGTCGTGGAAGGCCGCGTCGCCGTACTCGTCGTCGCCGCCCTCCTCGCGGACCTCGGCGCCGGTCGTCTTGGGGCTCGGCGGCTGCGGCGGCTGCTGGGGCTGTGGCGGCGGCGGCGGCGGCGCGTGGATCGGGGTGGATTTCGGAGGAGCGGGAGGGGGAGGGGGCGCGTACCGCTGCTGAGGCGCGTAGGACGGGGGGATGAGGAGGTGGTGGTGGTGAGGGTGGGGATGCGGCGGCGGAGGCGGCTGGTGGTGGTGGTGGTGATGGTGGTGGCTGTCGTCGCCTAAGAGGGAGAAGTCGTCGTCACAGGAGGCCATCGGGAAGCGGAGCGGGAGGACGTTAGGGTTAGGAGCAGCGGGGTCGCGGCGGAGGGAGACGACGTTAGGGATGGAAAATGGGACGGTGAGGTCGATTCGTGAAGCTTTTTAACGGAAGGTGGCGAGAGGCCGTGACGTCTGTAACGGCACCGGGGGCGGAGTTCCGTCCCGTAACGGGGTTGTGTGGACAGAGCGAGGGGGTAGGCTGGGCGCGTCGTGGGCGTTAACGGCGACGACCGTTACTACGGTTTTTCTCCTTCTCTCCTTCTTTTTTTTTTTTCACGGCCATGTAGATTAAATTTCCTTTTTCGGTTCCACAAATTATCCATGAATTTTGTAGAATATGGTCTCTAAAATTTTAATTTATTTAATATAATCTCAAATTTTTAATTTGTTTAAAAATATTTAATAAATATTCAATTCAGTCCATGAACTACGTTATCTTTTATTTTAAATTAATGGAATAATTATTGAATATATACAAAAATTTCAAGAAACACATTAAACATTGATTAAAGTTCAAATACCACATTAATCAAATTAAAAATTCAAGAATCTTGAGTCATGAATAACCACACGAGTCATCAACATGACTCATCCAAAATCATTTATGACTTCGTGACTCATCAACTATTATTAATCATTGTCTAACGAAGAAAGAGATGAGTATCCTATCTCTAAAAGATCATTTGTGTCATTATTCATTTTGAAATTTTCCTAGCCAACAACAATGAGAAAAAAGTAAGTTTTTTGTGGCCTAGAGTAAGAGATTCAAATATGATGCCAATGATTTTCAAAATAAGTTCATAAATATCAATTCTTAGCATTAGGAATCTAATCAATTGAGTGATCAAATTATAATGCCATAGAGGCATCCTGCTTTTGTATTCCACGGCGATTGATTTACCAACATTGAATCTCGACCATGAATTTGGTCAAGAAATCAACAGCTAGATATCAATGTTAATAATCGCCCGTTATTAAAATCGAAGGAAACATTTTTGCCCTATGATCATTCCTCACCCCCAAACAAAGGCCAGTTCGGAAAGGAATGCATAAAGCAGTTGATTTTGATGATAAAGTCACTAGAATGAAAATCCGCATTATGGTTTCTCTATAACCTCATTTTTTTCTACTGAAAAACATCTCTTTAACAATACCACTTTGCAAAAGCACAGACACGATGAGATAAACATAATTACTATTGGATAAACAGACTTTCTTGTTGAACGACGGATTGATACGATGCACACGCGAGCTTTGCAAATGGTTACTACACTCCCGACTTGGCAGTGCAGCGAGTTAAGTGTCACCCGATGGTCGGGGTTGCTCCGGTAGCATCAAAGGTGATCGACCAGTCATCCAAAACGAAACGTACTGCGTCATCCCTTCCACCACTGCCTATCGTCCATTCAACAGCATGTCTGTACAATTGCCACACTACCGCATCATCCCGGGTCGATCACCTCGTGAACCGCCGCGGCACCTCCATCATTGGACCCGTCGTCAAAGCCAGGAGGACGGTCGACACCGTGCAGAGGCCCTCACCATCAAGATATAAGCATACGAAGCCACAGAACTGTGAAGGGCTTCGCAAGGAAACCTGGGGATCAGCCAAAACCGTGTAGAGCGGCCCTTGATGTGCTCCGCCGGCTCAGCAAGGTGCTCTAACACATTCATAATCATAGTGTCGACATGCAGATCCATGTAACAAAGCTCATCTCGAATTGCTGGAAAGAGATTCAACTTAAGCTGGAACATTCTCATCAGTGTGCTTGCATTGAGTGGTGCTTCCCTAGGTTCGAAGAGGCGTCAGCTGCAGAAATGCTCGAACTCTCAAATAAGCAGAGAATATCGCTTTGCAAATCCCAGGGTGTCGTCGGTGAAGAATGAACAGTTTCGCTCTTCCAAAAAGAGCATAAACCGTGCCAAAAGAAGACCGATGTTATTCCCGAATGCCGAGATAGAATCAAATTCTGGTTGACTCGGCAAAGCATGACTTGTTTTAGCTTAAGGCAGAGATTGCTTGGGAAGGCCATGCACGCGTCCAGCAGCAACAACTGCCGCCTCTATCACTGTCAATGTCTAAGCTTCAGTCGGGGATCGCAACAAGCTGAAGATACGATGAACATGCACGATGCGACAACGGCAACAACAGCAGTTCTACTCGTGCACTGCATCTTGCACAAAACCGTTAGCTTGGTATCTCGATTTCGACGCTGCAATTGCAAAGTTATTGCCATCTTTATCAAACTTTGGCATTGTATCTGTCAAGAATGACTCATACAAGCACAAACCGGCAATTGCTGCTGCAAATTTAGCTGCTACAACAGAATTCAAGGCTATAAACTCAAACAAGGAGCGTTGCTGGACAGCCCATTTCAGAACAAATGCTTGTGACCTGAACACACCGACAGCATCAACACTTTGACAGAAAGATATCGTTTTTATTTCAATCTCTAACGTGTTTTGCCGACAAAGAAGCATACATTTTTCGCAGTCCTCTTTTCCATTTTCGGCTTTCGTCTTATCAAGCCAGAACATAGCTTTCCAGAAAAAGATTGATAACTATTAGCTATGCTCAACATCATCTTGATAGGTAAGACTTGAATTTGACTGAGTGTTTGTGCATTTGCACCTAAAGACATACATCACTTTGGCAAAAGCCCGCACCATAGGAAGTCACATGTCTATGCTAAGTGAAGCAACCGAGTGTGCAATAAGGTCGAAAAGAAAAGGATTTTGAAGGAAACAGCTAACCAATTGAATTCATACAGAAATGCTGAGATCACAACTACATTTCTGAAGAATAACCAGTTCTCTGTGTCTACTCTATCTTATAAAATGTACAAATTATCCCGTGATTGAGGAAGGTTCGCTCCGTTTGTTGGATGAATGCTGCTGCTGCTGTTGAAGATCGAGCAATTCGAGCTCCTTCTGGCGGACAAGAAGCAACATCCTCTCGTTCTCGAGCCTCCTCCCCTCGTTCTCGAGCTTGGCTCTCTCCATTTCCCTTTCCTTCTTGCCGCTGAACTTCAACCACTTCAGCCGCTGCTTCTCGAGCTCGAACGCCTGCAGCTGGTAGCTCACTTGCTGCTCCTCCAGCTGCAACAGCTTCGCCTTCATCCACTGCTTCTTCTCCCACGGACTCCTGTTACCATCTTGTATCACACCTGTCGCCTCACCGCTCAGTTGCTGCACGAACGTTGTAGATGGTGGGAATAGGTATTTCCTCAGCCTTTTGCGCGACGATGTCCTCTCGCTGTGATCGTGTTCATCTTCGTGTCCCTGCCCGCTGTGACCCCTCGAACCACCTTCTCCCACCTCATCATCACTATCATCGTCATCCTCGTCTTCCGAATCTTCATCCTCATTGTCATCATATTCTTCTTCGCAGCACCCTCCCTTTACCATCTTTGAAGCCTCAGTTTCTGTTTTACCCAAATGATCACCCGCTGCAGAGTCCGCAGCATGAAAGCACCCTCGCTGCGGCACCTGCTGCTGCTGGATGTGAGATGGCTCCACAGCCACCTCGGGCGAGTGGTGGGCACCGCCAACGCCACCACTACCCGCAGGACCATGACCGCAACTATTATGGTAAGCACACATCTCTCTAAAGAACAAATGCTTCGAGTTGAGCAGCTTCTTAACTTCTTCCTTCATCTTCGGCGACAAATCCATCACTTCCAACAAGCTCTGGTTCTCCACCACCCGGCAAGCCGTCCCCTTCCCGAGTATGTCGTTGACCCGCTTATACCTCTTATTCAAATCATTGAACTTGTCCTCGCACTGCTGCGGCGACACATAGAACCCTTTCTCCATCATAGCCCGCGACACCGACTTCCACTTCCCTTTCTTCTGAAGCAAGCTCCCGGGCTTCTTCTTGGGGTCGCTGGACTCTGTTGTCGGACCTCCCTCGTCGCCGATATAGAGCACGGCCATTATAAGGAGCTTGACCATGGTGTCGGTCCACTTCATCCTCTGCCACGGAGACGCCTTCCTCTTGCCGTCCCCGGCACCGTCATCGCCATTGAACCCGGCCTCGTCATCGTCGCTAAAGGTCAGCTGCTGCTTGGACTTGGCGGCAAAGGCAAACCCAGGTTTCGCCGCCGCCGCCGGCTGAGGCTGAGGGTGGTGGTGGTGGTCAGCCTCATGGTGGGCATAGGCCACCAATTGCGGGTGGTGCAGGGAGTGAGGGTTTTGGGAATTCGGTGGGGGGTTCTGCTGCTGGTGCAGAGACATTTCTAGACCTAGCATTCCGGGGCCAATGCCTCCAAAGATCCCGCCACCTAAACCATTGGGTTCCATCAAACACAAAATACAAAACACAAAAAAAAAAAGCCAGATTCTATCTTCACCTCGCTCCCGACGAATCTCCTATTCTCGATTGCCAATAAAGAAACTACTTTTGAACCCGGGTATTCTCTCCCTTGCAATCGAAAAACAGAGCGCAGCCCAGCAGATAAAAGAACATACCCAAGTCAGCGAAACCTCAAGAAACCCCGGAACGCAGCACCGGGAAGCCTCCAGAGCCTCATCCCACGCGGGCGCAAGATCCCATTTTTACACAAAACCCAGTTCAGCATCAAGGAGGGAAGGCCCAAAAGAGGAATTCTGCGGAACTGAGGAGGAAGCAGTGGGGAGCTCGACGGGTTTTATGGGGGGACGATGTTGGAAGGGGACAGGGTGGGCGTGTGGCGCATACAGCGAGCAGCGGCAACTGGTTTTGGAGGGGGAGGTTTTCTGGTGGGAGCTGACAGGAAACGCTGCCCATGGTTTTGCGGGGTTGGAGAGGGCGGGGTCACACCCAGCTTTGCAAGGCAAAACCCACGGTTTTCGTTTCCAAAAGCAGAGTTATAGAGAGAGAGAGAGAGAGAGAGAGAGAGAGCAAAGACCGTTCCACTTCCATCCTTTTTGATTATGCTGCTGGCGCTCCCTGGAGGGGGTTTTGTTTAATATTTATCCTCTCTGTCGCCCCGAAAAGATCCGGCACTTTGCGTAAGCAGTTTCGTATGCAAAATACTCGAGAATTTAAAGATGGAAAGAGGCCGTCCGGATACATGCAGGAGACGTAGGAGGATGGCGATGGGAATACGCTCTGCTTTTTTTGGCCTCTTTGCTTCGCAAATGGTCGCACGTTTTTTTTTTTTTTTTTTGGGTATGGTTATTCATTCTCTTGTTTTGAGAATTATGATCGTGAGTAGAATTTCCCGGGTTATTATTTAGTATTGACTATGAGCAAAAGTTATTGTTATTAGGGGTGATCGATTTTCATCTTAGAACCTAGCACCAAATCGGGTAGGGTCGGCTCCCATTTTGAGAAACCGGAAATTGGCTCACCTAGTCCTAGAGTCAAACTAACCGATCCAATCCAAATTCCTGGTCGGTCTTGGAACCGGTGATTTTTTCTTCTTCCTTTTTCAGTTTCTAGTATTCCCTACAAGCGGGAATTTCTCAACATTAAAATAAAATACTAATTATGATTTGCTTCTGAATAAAAAATAAATGTAAGAAATCTTGACCAGTTGGGTTCCTTATATGGAACTAGGAACCAAATCAATTATTCTCATATCCAAATTTTTGTAATGGGGATCAAATTGGTTTTCTCCATAATCACCAAGAACCATCCAATTCAATCCAATCCAATTCCCTATTGGATTAGGACCGATACCCGTATCTAATTGCAATGATTACAATTATGTTTTATAACTTACAATGTTATCCTATGGAATCAATATTTTCAGAGAAGTATTATGATTATATCTCTCTAAAAATTCCAATCGAATGGATTTAAAATTGGTCTAGGTTGGATTGGTGGACCAATATAATACAGTTTTCTCCGTACCCAGAAGGTTTACCCCCAAAGAACAGGGTAAATTAGCTCAAAACTCAAATTATATTATTAGATTTGACTTCGAACCCAACTTTAATAGAGAATCGCTATCCGGTTCTAATCCCTACAATATTATATTCAATTTTCATGGAATATATACTTCATTCATGCGCCTTATTCCACTCCGTAACCAAAAGTCTTTTGAGTGTTGATTTATTTAGGGATTTTAAAATAGGTATGAAATTGAATATATAAAATTGATAGAAATTTAAGGTCTGTTTATTTCATGAGAAATGAATAATTTGAAAAATATTTTCTTAAAAATAATAACTTGTTTTGCTTATAATTTCAAGTGATATAAGTAATTATTTTTAGGAAAATATTTTTCAAATTATTTATCATCCTCGAAACAAATGGAACCTAAAAAGGTTGTTTTATTTCAATGGGTTAATATTATGAAAAACCCCAACCTGATACACCGGTAACAAAATTATCCTTAATTAGTTTCCATTGAATTTTGCTATCAAATTATTGAATTGGATAACGTGTGACAATTAACGGTATATTATTTTGAGATTTTACTAGCTTACGGTTCTTCATGATATTAATTCAATTTAATAGAAATTAATTAAGAGTAAATTTGTCACAAATGTATACTTTTTTTTTATCGAAGTTGCAAATGCACTAATTTAGGGTTTTTTGTAATCATAAAATTAATTTGGAATAAATTTGTCATAAGTATATCGGTTTAGGATTTTTCGTAATATTAATCTTATTTTAATTTAGGCTACTTTTTATTCCTAGTTTATCCCCAGATTCATGCCGTAAGATTATGGAACCGTAAGCGGACCGAGGAAACCACGTGCTAGTAATGGTCCTCACTTCCCCAGTTCTCAATTTTTTTAAACATCAAGTGATAATTAAATTAAGATAAATTAGAAACATAGGTAGCTCTTTTCTTACCCCCAAGCTAACTGAAAATTCTTCATTTCTCATTGTATGTCGATTCGTCCAGAAATTTTTTTGTTCGTCAAATTCCATTTACCATCATTCAAGTTTATTCGAATGAAACATTTTAGTCGGAGCATATAAAAATTAAAATGAATGTACAGAAAATACGTATCATTCTCACTTTTTCCACATTCTACTCCTTACCCACGTGCGCAAGATATCAGGATGGAAAATATTCGAGAAGAAAATCTCGTACGATCTATTCAATTACAAAACTATTCGTAGCCCAGTTTTTCCACGAGTTAGAATAATCAATCAAGTACCATTTTTAGTCTTTTTTTGGGGGGGATTTTGGTCAGAGGAGTCACGCGCATTGAACGGAAGAGCTTTGAACAAATATCGCGTGGAAGAAGAGCCGTACAATCCCTTTTTTCCAATCAAAATAGAGAGAAATCCTCGTGGGAAACTCAAATGCACTTTCTTTTTACCAAGAGGTCAAACGTACTCGGAAGACGAAATTCTTGCCTGGCGGCATTGGAGTTTTCATGGCTGCCATCTCTCGTTCGTCGTGGCATCGTATGATTTGGGGAAAAGACGAGAGATGTCCTCGACCTCTTTTACCTTCTTCTAAGGAAACAGACACGAGAAATCATGGTTGACAATTTTGTCGTCGCGTTCATTGGCTTTATGTCTTGGTGAACTGGACTTAGCAAAGGGTCATAAATTCCACGCGATTAGCGACAATTTAGTACCTACTCCTTTCACGTTAATCCAAGATGGCGGGTTGGAATCCCTCCCAAGACGGCATCGTCGTTGCATGGGGTACCGACAGAAATTTACTAGCAGAGGCCGCGCTTAAATCTCCACCATAACAACGCGGGAGCCTCTCAATTGTACTAACTTAATCGAAAGATGGCTGTCCATCAATCGCGAAAAAGTCTCTTGCTCAAGACTTTTCCTTCTTTTCTCAATGCTCGGATTCACTATGTTCCAAATTAATTTCTAATTAGAACCAGTATACATACACCATCTTGACGTGACATCGCATCAGATGAGAAACCATACGTAAAGGATGGTCGTTTCCGCCGCAGCCAATAAGACATTCTGAGTTTCCGCGGCCCCCATAACCTTAAAAGGGTAGAAAATTCAATCCCAAAGAAGCACGATATGAAAAGCTACAGCATTACTTAAGAGTTACGCTCCCTCCTAGATTCAAAGAACAATATTCTTTAGAAGAAAGTAACAAAGAAGGGTTGTAGTCGCTTGAAATTAATATGGTCGCATCATACATTTGAATTGCTCGAGGGGTCCTTATCATTAGCTACACCAACACAGCTTAAGAATCAGTTTAGACTTGTTCAAAGTGAAACAGGTGATGCACACCCAAAGACTTCTTCACCCACCCATCTCAGCCAGTCAACCGGACATGAATGAAACCCAATTTCAACCAATTAACCCAAGATGACTCACCCAAACTGTGAAATTCTAGGTCTACATAAAACAGGCAAGTCATGCACAGACAATGCTATGTCTAGAGCTTTAGGATTTCAAAGAGTGGTTAAAGAAAAAATGAACCTGAATTAACCTGGCAAAGCAACCAATATGTATAGAGAACTAGTACCAGTTCCATGACAGAGAACTAGAAAGCAGGCAAAACAGAAAAGGAGTGAAGGGAAATGTTGTATTATTGAATCTAGCGTTAGAATCATCTTGAGATACATGGCATATACTAGAGATACAAGTGCCAGAGATTTCTTCTGTTCATGAGTGGTCACCCAAAAAAATGATGGGGATCTTCTCAAGTATGTAAATAGTTGGCAGCCATCATCAGCTCCAAAGTCAGTTCAGGTTCAATATGGAACTCGGTTTCCTTTCCACTGGCAAAACAAAAGTATTTCTTAGTTAATAAAGCATAAATATCACAAGGAGTTTTCGTGCGCTTGTCAATTTTGTAGATAGATAGGCAAGTAAAGCAAACCCAGCCAAAAATAGTGAAGATATTGATCCAAGATGCATCTTCCAATTTCCATAGTAGCACTAATATAATTGCAGTAGAATCGCTAAATTTAATGTACGATATAAAACTGACTTCTTGAAATTCTAATTTGGTCAATCGAATCCTAACTCCACTATAATAGCGTACATTCAGGGCCAATCTGTCCTCCAGTCAACATTAGAATCAATTTAGACTCAACTGACATGTTTATCATTCACCTTACTATTTTAGCGAAAAATAAATAAATAACCTCAGCAATACAATTATTCATTGTAACACCGATGTGCGCAAGACATTTTACAAAATAATCTAAGTATCATGAGAATATATGTCCTCAGTCTGTAACGACTGCCACCGGAAAGGGAAGAAAATAGCATATTATTGCAATACGGTAAAGATAAAGACAGAAGATAATTCCCTCCTGCTGGGTTGAACTTGCAACAATGATCATCATACTCCAAACAAGTTTTTTTTTTTTTTTTTCCAAGTTTAAAAAATCAGGATCTCTGATTTCTCCATCCTTCTAGTCATCCATACATCCTCATGATTAAACATAAGGCAAGTCAAGATATTCATCATAGTGTCAGTAGCCATCACATGCTAACAGCAGCAATTTCCCTAATTTTCTCAAAGTTCTCATCTACTTTGAACTTAAGAATAAAACCAAGATGTCTGAAGTACCAAGCGAAGATGCTAGTTTAGTATGCTCACAAACTCTTAATTTTGTATGGTATTAGACCTGCATAATTTTCTATGTCATACAATTTCAGTTTAGACTAGGGGTAAGCATGATCTAGGTGAGTTGGTTCAAAGATTAGAGGAACATGGAACACCTTATATAGGTCACATCCAAAATTTTGGAACAAGGACTGGCCGGTTCCTGAACGGCCAGTTCCTGATCCTACCATTCCATTGCGGTTCCTAGGTAGACCATAGAACCGGATTTTTACAGGTAATGGCATAATGAAGAAACAAAATAGCAAATCTGTAATTAATGAACAAATTTCACTTCAATAACCAGTAATTGTAGATCTCAGTATTCTATCCTTTGGCTTTACAATTAGGGCCGAAACCACAGAGAAAGAAGCAGAAGCACTCAAAAAGGAAACAAAAAAGGAGCACAAAAAGAAAACATTCAATGTTCAAACCAAAAATATAATTGCTACACACATTTATGAACAGAAAAAGATCCGATAAAGAACCTGAAGGAAGCAGACAGAGACAGAATGCGGCAAACAAAGGAGAAACGCAGCAGTACACTTAAGAACAGAGAATAAGAGATCTTTAAAAAAGAACAAACGAGAGGGCATGGAGGTAAAAAGTGAAAACTTTTCAGCCTATTTAAGTTTTAATAGTAACTGCTTTTCTGATCATGTTTTGGGACATTCAATAGAAAGTTCAACTTGGCTTGGCGGCAATTGTCTGGAATCCCCAAGCAACCTTCCCATTTTTGAGTTTGCCATTTACCAAGTTAATCGTTTTCTTTTCTTGAACAACAATATGTAAATCCGTTTAACTCAGCAATTTAGCCAGTTTCCAGACTTGGAACCAGGGAAAAGAACAGGATCCCAGCTAGTTCCTAGTGGAACCAAAATCCAGACTGGTTCATCCAGAAACTGGCTTGGATACGAACTGACAATATCCAACCAATTTGAACCAGCCTGATTACACCCCTAGAACTTTTGAACCATGGTGATTTAGTTTGGGAAGGTGCCTTTTGTCAAGTAATTGGATAACAAAGCTGAACTAACTAAACAAGATACAGAGATAGTCAAGTGCTAAGCCTCGCCCCCCCCAAAAAAAAAAAAAAGAGACAAAAAAGACAAAAAAATTTCTGTTTTATACATGATGTTTCAAAGAAAAATAAAGTTTCCATTTGGGGACTTCTATTTTTCACTTCATTGATACCTCAGTTGCGTAAAACCTTTCCATTGTTTTTTTAAAGAATAAAATAACATTTAATTTTGACAAAGTCCACATATCAAAAGTTCAAAATGACTGCCCAATTTTTTAAAGTAATGATGTGGCATAGTATATGATGATTTACAGAATGCATATAATATTGAGCTTGAAACTGAAAAAACATCTCTGACAATATTTAAAATGACTTTGTGCTACATCTGACTCTACAATTACTCAAATTACACATGCAAGTAACTCATGATGGTTCCTACTCAACAATGAAGACCTCTTGCATTTTAGCACAAATGCACCATGGCTAGTCATCAAATTGCCAAAGCATTACATCTTTCGGAAAGGATGTTCAATTTCACCATCAATATAACGAGTTTTTAGTCTTATCTGCCATCGTTTTGAATGACAACTCCAATACATACATCACTTCCCTCACATCCTATCTAGTACCCGAATTGCTCTTGTGGATCCCGCCCTACCCTAGAGCTAATCATCAAAACCCATTGATCCAAGTCAAAATTTATCCAAGAATCTAATCATTAGGAGAGATGAGGAACAGCTTTTGATCTTAACACTACCATGTGAAAGCAAACATTTATCGTGGATAGAGATAAATGTCTTTAGAGCTTGATGTGGAGGGGCTGAGGGTCTTAAATATTTCTCCTTCAAAGTAAAGCAGGCTAAAACCTGCTTCACCAGCACAGGAAGTTGTGATCTTAGGAGACCACGATTACCCAGAAGTATCCGCCTCCCAGAAATGGAAGAAAACAAGCTTCCGAACTCGAAAAAACGAATCTTTTCCCTAAAACCAATTTAAGAAAAACAGCACAAGCACGACACCGCATTTCCCCACATCACACAACACGAAAGAAGAGATCCCAGCAGTTCGCCATCACAATTACCGCAAGATCAAACCGGAAACGCCACAAATTCCACACAGATAACAAAATTAGGACGAGGAGGAATCCTTCGCTACCTGGCGTACTGCATAGACCAGTAGAAGTACTGGCATATCTTCTCGAGGATGGTGGTGCTGATCTCCGGGAACGTCACTTCCCCAAGCTGCGTTTCCGCGAAGCTCCCTGCGGGGGAAAAAAGAAACCAAACCCCGAAATCAAAATCGACCCCCAAATCGGAAACCCTAGGACTCCGATGCTCGGTCGCTTCTCGAGACGACGGAGAAATCGGGAAGCGCGGGAGGAACCTGGGGAGGTCAGCATGTTGCGGATGGTCTGGGAGACCATGGCGGCCTTCTTGTCGATCACGAACTCGAAGCCCTCGGCGCTGATCAGCTTCACGGTGTCTTCCTTCTTCATCTTCTCCGGCAAGCCTTCCGCAGCGTTTCCGAAGAGATCTCTTTCCAACGTCTGACTCCTCTCTCCTCGCATCCGCTCGTTCGTACTTAAAAAGAGGATAACCGCGTTGAAAGTACCGATCACGAAAGTGCAAGTCCCTAAACTTTCATAAATTTCCTAAAATTTATTAAAAAAGTATAATTAAATCCTACATTTTCGAAAAATATAATTAAATCTTAAAATTAAGCCTTTCGTTAATTGCATTTTTAAAAGTTTTAATTTGATTAAGAATTTTTTTATTTTAAAACTCACATTTTCATGACAAATTGTAAGAGACTTGATTGTATTTTTTAAAAAAAATTTTGAGATTTAATTGTATTTTAGTGATAAATTTTAAGACTTTCAATATATTTATCTCATAATAAAATAAAATAAATAAACTGATTTCCTTATAAAATTTAAACTCTAAAAAATTACAAATAAAAAAATATATATGTAGGTTGATATTACGATTTTAAGATAATAATATAAATGATTCCTAAATTTTAGATCAATATGTAATGTAATCTCTTAACTTTAAATTGGCTCAACGTAATGTGTAATGTGGTATATGAATTTATAATTTGTTCAATATGATTTATTGACATTTGATATATATTTAATTTAGTCCATGAATAATATGAATTTTTTAATATAAATCCTAAATTTGTATTAATGAAATGACGATTAAATAGTTTTTCTCCAACTTTTTTTTTCCATCTGAAATAAAAACTTGAGGTTCTCTTTAGAGGTTTTTTTTTTTTTTTTCCATCATGATATAAAAAAAAAAATCTTTCATATATTGCAATACATGTTTCATTTCTTCATTTTCATAGGTTCTTTTTGAAGATTCTTTCTCTTTCCCTCACAATCTCAAAAAAATTCTTTCATATATTGCAATACGTTTTTCATTTCTTCATTATTCATATGTTCTTTTTCAAGATTCTTTCATTCTCTTCTAAAAATTACGGAAAAATATTTTCTCAAAAAGCTATCCATATTTAATCAGTGGATAATTCTCATCATTTACTAATTTAGTTTTTACTTTCCATTAAAATATAGAATGAAGGATTAGTGGTCACGAGAAAAGACAAAGCGCAAATGGTTAATTTAGGATATTGGGTTGTGCATGCTGAGGTTTAGTAGATCTTTCTTGGTTCATTTGATTTTCTAAGATCGATGGGAAAATTTCCATAAAAAGAACTATACTCTATCCATAATAAAGGATAGTTAGGTAGATAAGGTCATACTTTAGTCCATTAAATTAATTAACAAGTTGTGGCCACGATTGAATCTTTTTCTCTTGAGATCTATTCTTGGATTTGGGTGGGGCTTGTGGGACATTCAACTCTAATATAACTTATTCAGAAAAGTTAGACTAATTGTAGCATGAATTTTTTTAGGAACTCATTTTTTTATTCTCAAGAAAGTAAGAGAGCAAAAGATGATCCTGGTCTTCCTTGGCATGCCTAATTGAGAAAAAAGAAGGAGGAAATAATGCTAGGTGAATTAAAAGTAATATACAAAATCGATTTACTCGATAACGTGATTTATTTTATATCAAATATGATCATGTGACCAAATACTTGTAGTGTTTCACTATTCAAAAAGAGTGTCTTCTCGTAGGGTTGAACCAACAAAATTAAATCAAGTTATTGATTACGAATCTATCTCAAGCGAAAAAAGAATTAGATTACCATTCCATTAACAAGTAGTCAGATAGAAAAAATTGAGTAAAACATGTTGACGATGCTATAAAAGGCTATTAATGTTGATTGAGCACCCTACTGAAAGAAATTGATGAAATATTACTATGTCAGATTTTCGGCATTTTAAATTAAAGTTGATACTTAAGTAATTGTTTTCTTAAATCATGGCACTTAAATAACCCGTCGAAAAGTTTTCATATTAAAATGAGCATTACATAATAGTTATGAGACTTATAGTATATTTTTTTCCATATTTTGGTCTAGATAAATTTAGGCAACATAATATTATGTCAAATCATTCTAATGTGCACCTCTATTATACGCGATTAAGAATGAATCTTATTTGTTCTAATTTGCACATACCAGCCGAAAATCATATTCCTTTTGGTTTATACACTTACTATCGAAT
The DNA here is from genome assembly GCA_014182565.1 of Eucalyptus marginata. Lineage (NCBI taxonomy): Eukaryota > Viridiplantae > Streptophyta > Magnoliopsida > Myrtales > Myrtaceae > Eucalyptus > Eucalyptus marginata. The sequence continues at coordinate 21,611,581 of CM024585.1, read as the reverse complement.
AATCAACGTGTATGTTGGGAGTTAATTTTATAATCGAATTCTTTTTCACGGGACATAATAAAAAAAGAAAAATCCATTCCTATTATCCCTCTTAAAAAAAAAAAAGTCAAATAATATTCTCTATTGATTCTCCGCACGATCTTTCCACTTTCCGGTCCCCCGACAGAGACGAACAGATAGGAAAAAAAAAAAAAAAAAAAGGAAGAAACCAGCGTCCCCCGCGTTTTCTCGCATCGCCATCCTCCCTTCCTTCCTTACCCCGAATTTTCCCACCGAATTTTCCCGAGAAAATCGCACCCCCAAACCCTAACCTCTCCACACCTAAACCTCGCCCCACCCCTCCCTCCGAATCCCCAAATCCGCGTCCCTCAGCCATGACCCGGCCCGCCCGGAAGCCCTAGAATCCGACCGCCCGCACCCCCCGCCGGCCGCCGGCCGCCGCCGCGAGGATCGCTCCGGGGGGAAACGGTCCCCCTCCGATCGGCTGAAGCACCCGAAGCATGGGCGCGGCGCTCTCGGGCAGCAACGGGTCGGGCCCGGGCCCGGGCCTCGGCGACATACCGGAGAGCTGCGTCGCCTGCGTGTTCCTCTACCTGACGCCGCCCGAGATTTGCAACCTGGCGCGGCTGAACCGGGCCTTCCGCGGCGCCGCGTCCTCCGACGCCGTCTGGGAGGCGAAGCTGCCGCCGAACTACCAGGATCTGCTCGACCTGGTGCCCCCCGAGAGGTACCAGAAGCTGTCCAAGAAGGATATCTTCGCCCTCCTGTCGCGCCCCATTCCGGTCGATGACGGCACTAAGGTTCGCGGGCGCTCGACTTCACTGTCGCAATTGCTGTTTTTAGCTGTTCGACTTGGATTCTTGAGGTAGGTGGAAACGAGAAATGAGCGTGGAGTTTTCTTTCTGGCAGGAAGTGTGGCTGGACAGAGTGACTGGTAGGGTTTGTATGTCGATATCGGCAAGGGCGATGGCCATAACAGGAATTGAGGACAGAAGATACTGGAACTGGCTCCCCACTGAAGAATCCAGGTTGGTTAATATCTCCAATTCTACTTGCATAGCTGATAATGGTTTTAATTGTTAACTATGTCACTAAATTAGCATCTGGGCAGAATGTATACTGCAGGAATGATGTGGCCATGACGTGTTTATATTAGTGCCAACTTATGAGGCTTTTAAAGTGGATAGATTTTTTTGTTTTTCTTTGAAGAATCGATCAAATCGTAGGATGAACTTCTTTCTGCATCATAAAACTTAGAAATTTCGAAAAGTGCTTAGATATGGGTGCATCTGGATTGGCGCAAAAGGAATTGACATCTGGTGAATTATTCCTGTTTAGGGTAAGATATAATTACAAAATCACGCTAAAGCTGAAAGACTCAAATAGAATCTGATTATACGCATAACTTTCCCTTTTAAGGTTGTTAATTTCCATTGGTGGAGATTTATTCTAAATATAAGATTCATAGAAGAGTGGATTGAAGAATGATAAAGCAGGGAGTAATCTGCTATGACATCAAATGTTAGTGGAAGTGAAATTGGTGAATACAACCAAGCAAAGCCATGGTACTCGCCCCCCAGCCCACCAAACACCACCACTGATGCCGCCACGAAAATTGGCATGGCTACTGCTTGATTTTCGTTCTGAAGAACATCTCAACAATGTGAGACAAGTATAGCATAATCGCAATAATGAAGGTGCGAAAGGAACATAAACTGGAAAGTTTATGAGTCATATTTTAACATAAATGAAGTTATCTTTAATACAATATAGTTTCATAGTTCTATGTATTAAAGCTCTCGTGTATTGGTTATGACTTCGCACATACATCGTTTCCTGCCCCCTTGAGCTTTAAGGCCTGCATCCAGCTCTGCTGGTTCGCTGAGTACATTTAAGATCCTTCTCACTGATTTCCTTCAAACTTTGAAGATGATACTTTTCTGAAAGTCTGGTTCTCAGGTTTTCAGAGGATGCCTTTCTTCCATTGATACTTAGTAATGTGCTCCTGGCGAGATAATAGGCATTTTTTCTGCCTTATTGTTCTGTCTATTGGAAAGTTTCTGTGCTCTTTTCCTGGGGGGCGAAAGTTGTGCTTATGTTTGAAGAGCAATAAAACTCTGTAAAGCTTGTAGTCTTGTGAACAAGGGTGAAGCTGGAAGATTTGATCTGATGGGACAATAGTAAATGATGAAAGATACTTTAACGTGGTAATTATGGAAAAAGTGTCGGCAGAACTGCCAAATTCTCGAGATACATCTAAATTTTAATTGAATGACTTGATATTTATCTCACAGGAGGAATATATTACAGTGATTAGTGACCTCTATTACCTGTATATGTTTGCTCAGTGAAATTTCATGCCATGCAATTAATGTCATTATTAAGAACATCTTTATCACTATAAGTCGTCAAAAAGTAATGATCCATAAGGATGGGATTCTGTATTGTTAAAAGAATTCAATAATACATGAACCAAAGAGTTCCAAGCACGTATATGGGAGGATATAGATCTTTCCTTATTTATCACTGACTGTTTTGGACTATGTACCCAGTGAAGCCTTGATAGAATAGTGAAAAAAAAGAAGAAGAAGATAATTGAAGAATCATTATTAAGTGCCCTTGCTGGATATCTAAAAGAATAGTGCTAGAGCAATTAATAATTTACTAAAATATATGTACAAATTAATGTAACAAAGATTGAATTGTTTATTTGAATTAGTTAATGATGTGGTCAGGCCCGATGCATAGCTAGATGAAATTAGTACTGTAGCAATCAAGAATATCAACAAAAATTCATCCACTGATTATTGTTGAAAATATACATTGGAATGATTAAATGCTTAGCCTGATCATTCACAATGCCTGTATTTATATAATTTTTTTACTATTTTACTTTTCTAATTATTCTCCCCCCCCCAAAAAAAAAAAAAGAAAGATATCGCACGGGCTCCTAAACTCATGAAAATTGGATAGTCTGAAAGACGCAATGGGTTTGAGCTACTCCTTAAATGGATTTGATAATCATTTGAAACTTTTGCATGGAAGAGTTGCATATTAAATTTTATCTAATGAACCTTTTTTAATTGGACTTTTAGCTTTTACCTCTTATTTTGTGCTAGTGCTTCTTCTCCTTCAGTCTCGTAAAGATAAATTAATTTGACTCAACTCTTTGAGTGAAACCCACCGGTGATTTGTTCTCAATTATACTTACATGTAAAAGTATTGACAAAAATTACCAGCCATACAAGAGTTTTTGGTAATCCTCTAGTACCGCTAGCACAAAAATTGAGCCAATTGAGATTGTTGGGATTTATATTCTGTGATAGCACCTTTCTTGCTCATATTCGTCTTCCGATTTTGTTGAGAAGTTGCTTAGAAGATTTTATCCTTTTTGGCTTGAGCTGCCAAAAGGATCAGATTGCATTGTTTCTGCTTTACAAATCATATAGTGGCATGATGATGTCTCAAAAAGTTTATGCCCATAGCTGGAGAAAGAACAAGGAAGTCTTTGGATGGAATTTGAACAATAGCCATTCACACATCTGCCATCTTAATGCACTTAAATAAAGGGAGTTGTGGACTGCATGAAGCAGGAAAAATTTATATAGGATCATTCTTATCACTGCTTCTTGCTTGAAGTACAATAAATGCAGTCATAGACTGCATGAAGGAGAGAAATTCATATAGTCATCCTTGCTATGGCTCTAAGAAATGCTTGCTTTCAGATGAATTTTGTCACTTCTTGAACGGTTTTGTGAATTTTTCTGAAACTTTTATAAGTGTCATGCTTTCACATTAAGCCAAGACATCATATGAGTTGTTAATTCTCCAAGTTTAAAAGCTATTGCCTCTTTTCTTTAGATGATTCCCTCTGAGATGCTGAAATTCTGAAATTGGATTGTTTTCGTAATAGAAATTCATCAGTCATTCTTCTATGTTGGTGAGGAGCAGCTTCTATCTCCAATAGGAGCTGATCAGTTTTGATCTCTGGCCTCTTCCTTTGCTGAATTAACAATTAGAACTATGATTTGCGACATTTGGGTGGTTGCTTATTGGTTATTGTCTCTATAGTCCTTCCCCATCCAATTGACGGCCCACTACAGAGCTTCCAGAGAATTTATTTTATCCAGAAGCTATTCTTTGAATGATAAAAGGGAGTCATGTATATGGTTGAGAGAAAACTTGTGCTTCATTTAGGAAGAAAGGAGGTAAGGAAAATGAGAGGTGGGAGAGGAGAATGGTAAAAATGTGAACATTCTGTTAGGGAGTAAGTAATTTAAATTTTAAAAATAATTTTCTCTATGCTCTGTAATTTTCCCTCGCCTCACCTCTTCCCAAACAAAACCTTCGAATTGTTTGAAAGCCATATGGTTCAAACTTCGAATTAATCACCTCTCTCTGTGGAAAATCAAGTGTCACTGAATTTTGCCTAATCAGCCTAATTCAGGCTTTAGAGCTTTAGGCATCAAGAATTTGGATGAAGTACTGTATTATTGATGGAATTTTGGCATCTATGGACATGGACAAGTCGATTTAATCATTAGTTCATTTCGAATCTTTCCAACTCAGAGCTAGCTTTTTAAGATTGTTGCTTTGGCACTTGTTTCCAATCTGATAAACTTCCAATGGAGAGAGACTGGGACTCGAGTTAATTCCACTTTGCATTTTATGGGAAAGAAACTATTAAGCTGAAACAAGTTTCATTGTCTGAGTCAAGCCCATTATCTGATGTTGAAGTTGTCCGGATGGTACTTTTTACATTTTCAGCCCTCAGTACTTTTCTCCTAGAAGTAACAGTGTGTAGGATCTTGTCAATGTCCCTACACTGAAGGCCTTCCTTTCTGAGTGAATTTCCTTGTGCTCTTTCTTTATCAAATTACTTTAGTTCATAGAGAGTTCGTTTTGTTTGGTTAACAACTCAATTTGCCACCAATACGATGCATTTCATCATTCAGCTGTTTTATGTGCGCTTCGTCTTTCAGAGTTGTGGAAGGAACTTGTTTGCATTGACATGTAGGTGATGATGATATTAAATATGATAGCAGCAGTGGCAAAAATTTCCATCTGTGGGTTCCCTTACTGAAAGTTGTGTTTACTGCATGTTGAAACCTAGTTCGGTTAATTTGTTTTCCAGGGATTTGGCATGGGTTGGAGTATTGACAAACCATCTCGCATCCCCACGCCACCCTGAAGAAAATGAATAAGTAGAAGGAAAAGAAAGAGGTTAATAGTAGTTGTATTTGTGTTCTAGTTGAGAACTTATTGAAGTGCATGTGCTCTAGTCACAGTGTTTAGTTATGCTCATTTTGCTTTCATTTTGCAATATTAAATGTCTTTCTTATCTGACAGCTTATTGTACGTGCTTTCATTGGTAGATTCCACGAAGTTGCCTATTTGCAGCAGATATGGTGGTTCGAGGTTGATGGGGCAGTAAAATTCCCTTTCCCTGCTGATATATACACTATTTCCTTCAGACTACACCTTGGAAAATTTTCCAAAAGGCTGGGACGACGAGTCTGCTGTTTTGAGCATACCCATGGTTGGGATATAAAGCCAGTGAAGTTTGAATTATCTACTTCAGATGGTCAACAAGCATCAAGTGAGTGCTGCTTGGATGAGACTGCGCAAGACGAGATTGATCGAAATCATAAGCGTGGATGCTGGATAGATTACAAAGTAGGTGAATTTATAGTAAGTCGCACGGATCCAGCAACGGAAGTAAGATTTTCCATGAAACAGATTGATTGCACGCATTCCAAAGGTGGTCTCTGTGTAGATGCTGTATATATATTCCCAGTGATTTGAAACAGCGAAAAAGAAGAGGTCTGAAGTAGCCACATGGTTCTATTGGCTCTGCTCAACATACTGTGATCATAGCTGATTCTTAGTAAGATTTTGATACAGCTCATACCTTTTCAACGTGTCTAGTTTAGAGGATATCATCTATGTGGTTTTTGGATTAGGTATGTATCCTCTATTATTTATGTAATCTTCACCTTGTATTTCGATTAGGTTTTTGTTTTACTTTTCCCATTTTCAGGAGCAACAGAATGTGCTTTTTATATAACAACTCCCCTTCTCTAGGCCCTTTCTTTGCTGATATATTCTTTAATGCAAAAGGCAGCATCAGCTCTGATGCTGAAGAGGTGTAAAGTCGGATTTTACCATGAGCTTCAAATTTTACCTTTCTTTGCTATACTCTGATTCTTCTTTAACTTCATGTTCAGATACTACTGTCTCAGCCTTTTGGCTTAGATGGAGTGCCGTATCTGTTCTTATCGGTCGACTTCATGATCGAGACCACCTTTTGATTGTCCTTGTGGTACCGGGGTGGAAATATACAGTGAACTTTGGCCACTTATCCAGTAGGAAGGACGAGCTTTTACCTTCGTCTTATTTTTGGTTCACACGTTTATCGTGAGGTGATGGTGCTTCCAGTGAAGTTGTACTCGCTTTTTTCTTCGGTTTCTCTCGGTCAAAAACTTACTGCTGAACTCGTGCCAACGGGCCTTCCTTGCTCTACCGTTTTCCTTTCCTTTTGTCTGTTATGATCAAAGTTTGTCTTATGCCAAGCTAGAACGAGAATCTGATGTTACCCCCAAACTAATTCTCACCATGTTCGCCCCTTCCGTTTTGCACCTTTCATCCCGAGTATTGGTTCTTGCTGGCTCGGTGCTCTTGTTCTCTCCTTGCAAAGCATGCGGATCTCGCAGTATGGTTGGGTTCGACCATTCTAATTCCGTGCTAAACTTGTCCATGAATGGTACCATGGACCGTGAATTTCTTTTCTTCACATAGACTGAGCATGGATAATGCACTAGTTCTGCCAATTGGCATTTGCATGGAATCGAGCTAAATAGGCAAGCTTTTATTGGAATGAGTTTTATTCAGCGTATAAATCCTTGGCAAATGCGGCAATATCTACCTAACAAGATAGGTTTCCAATTTGTGCTAATCCGGATGGAACCTGAAATCGCACACGGGTTGGCACATAATCTAGGGACGGTGAGGATTCGAACCTTGCCATCTCACCATGGGAGAGTAGGACGACGACAGCCTCTTGTCGATACTTTGGTGCGGCAAGCCAAAGACCAAATCAAGGGTGCTAATCTGATCCAGCGCAGCAGTGTGCATTCATGAGAGAGATAGAGAGAGAGAGAGAGAGAGAGAGGCCTGAGTTTTTAAATGCGTTGAATTGGGTCTTGTACAAGATGATGAGGCCAGCCACCTTTTGCTCCTCAAAACGGTACACGGTGTACACACTGCAGTAACTCCCGGTGAGGGTCATGGAAACAGGGAGTGTACCATTTTAGAGTTTTGGATGCTTTAGGCAGGACCCAACAACAACAGTCATTAAAAACAAAGTCATAAATCCAGAAATATATATATATATATATATTTTCTATATATATATAGAAAATATATAAAATTTCCGTGTTCAAAATTAAGTTCAAGACGTCTCCGAGACTCTAGACCTGGCATTGTAGGACGGCTTTTCAAACTGTAGCCCCTCAAGCTCTGTATCCATCAAACTCTCTCTCTCTCTCTCTCTCTCACTCCTAGTTCTCTCAGGGACCACCGCCTCCCCTTTCTCTCTGCGGCTTTAAGCCTTGACCTGCTCCCTCTCTCTCTCTCTCTCTCTCTCTCTCTCCTTGCCGAGAGCTGCTGTCAGCTCGAATCAATTACATGTCGAGCCATCGTCGTCTTTGCGCCCCCCCTATCATTTCCTCTTTTGCTATGAGGGGGAGGAGCACATGCCTGCGTGCGTACGCTCAGGAATGAAGGGTCGCGTTCATCGGGTGAAAGTCCCTTGCGGGACACTGTCCATGGAATTTTACGTGCATGTTCGAAACGAAGCCTAATGGCGACATACATACATGCGATAGTGCCGAATCGCGTGTGTATAGCGAAAATCATGTCCTACGGGCCACGTATTATGTCTGGTCACCTTTTGCTATCGATGATAGTCTATGTATTTAATGCTGAAATCGATGATTAAGTGACTATTTTCTCGGCTTCTTGATGATATAAATGTACAAGAAGGCAATTTCTAAATCTAGCCCAAGAGGGTTATACTTCCTTTAAGCAAAGGTTCCCCATAAAAAAGTCTATTGATTATTTGAGTGATGGACTCTAGTGCTATTGTCTGCTTCTGATTAATTTATAAGCAAAGGGGGTTCTCCGCTTACAAGAATTGGGAAAAGCACTCTTTTGGAAGAGAGAATTTTGTCCAGGCTAAAAGCTTACTTTTTATTAGCAAGATTAGTGATAACTCTAGGAAAGCCTCTCCACTTAATCTCAGACACATGAATCCTCAATAATTTTAGTACCCAAATATGCTACTGCAGGGTCCAAGATTATCCCTACAATGGGTTGATTTATTGAGATAGATGTTGAAGCATCAGAACTCGTCAAAATCAAGTAAAAGCCCAGCTATTTTTATACTATCATTAACCCCAATGATTAGCACCACCCTTTTTTAAAATTTTTTTAGTAGGTCTCACTAATCCTGACCATACATGGAATGCCTTTTCTTGATAAAGAGTATTCAATAGAATATGCTTTCATAAGATTTCTTAATAGGAAAAAGTACTACTCCCGGAATTAATAATTAAAAAAATAGCTAGCATGATACCTATCTGTTACTTCCATAAGATTGGAAAATAACAAATGAGGTTGACTCGGAGGAGGTTTTTTTAAACGATGATAAGGCGGGGAAGGATGATTAGCGGTGGTGGTCCTATTTGAGCTTTGACTTATGTTAAAAGTCACGAATAAAAAAATGAATTCTTCCTTCGAATTTTTACTTTGATTTTGATCTTATGTGCTGCGAAAGTACACCATTTCTTTTGAAATAGAGAATATATATATGGGTCCCCATATTTTAATATGAAGTGAGGCTTTAGACACGATTGATCATCATTTTTTAATAGGTCCATATATTAATATGAAGTGAGACTTTGGACGCGATGGATCAATAATTTTTTAGTGTTTCTTGAGCCATCCATGATGGCACAATCTTGATTTGAGTTCTACTAGGTTAAGGACCGAAATCAACTTTTTATATATAAGCTAAATTAAAGCAGTAAATTGACATATCCTTTTCATGGCTTTTGCCTTTCTTTAGTCTTATTTCCTTTATTTGAAAATCCAATTTTTTTTTTCTTTTGAGTTGAAAATTAACTTTGGTTTTATGTGAAATGCTAGCCATTTTTAAATATACAAGCATTGACATATGGGTCATCTAAAGTTAGTTTACGAATTTTTGGAATTCTATAAAAAAGATTTTCCATTTTCAAAACATTGAAGGGAAGGAGGAGGAATAACTTACTTTTCTAAGTTACATTGGCCGTGATACAGAGTAAGAGAAAATCCAAGGCTAACGATCTTCATCTTCTTTGTTTTTGGATAACCTTAGGATACAAGTGCAAGGGTCCGATTTCTTAGTACTCACGATACATATTGCAAATCTCATACACCGATTAGTCCAAGTTTCTCTCCCCACACATGTGATTCTAACATAGAGCAGTTACACTCAAGGTAATGACCTAAGAGTACGAGCATGAAGTTCCAACTACCTGCATACAGCTAAAGAAATATTCTGCAAATCTCACAAATTGATTAATCCTAGATTCTTGTGTCTATTTATGCAGTTCTAATTTAGAGTAGTTTGCATGCCAGGTAACGACCTTCGCCAAGCCACCATTTCCCTACCATGCATCACTATCCTAAAGGGTGGTAAGTCAACTCATTTGATCAAATTTTAAAGCGATAAAAAAATGCACATATTACCATCATTCGTTTCGATTCAATTTCTTTGTGCACTTCGAAATTTGCACATCTATCTCACACCACTCCTCACCCCCTCGCAACTAATCCGCATTAATCTGCAATTAAAAAGGCGGGGCTCACGCTACTCGATGAGACGTTGTTATCGTCAATCCAGAGCTTATCGACTAATTAAATGCCCAAATCATTCCAAAAGGGACACAAGATAAATATGCCAACAATCCCTTTTCCTTTTCTCGTTTTTCCATTTTCATTTTTTCCGCCTCCCAATTTCTTGGTCGACAGTGATCATTACATTATCAAAACAGAAGAAAATGAAAAAAGAAGATGCCTTTCTTTTCCCGGTCGATCTGTCCCGTCTCTTTCGAAAGTCAGTGCACGATTCCTCTCCCCATTTGCCCACGTTCGTTTTCTTTTTTCCTTTTTTTTTTTCACACAAGAAGATCTACTGTGCATCAGTCAGTCAGGAACCATATAAAATAAATTACATAATCATCAAAAGAAATTAGGAGAAAAAGAGAGGAAGAAATCTAAAAATGGAAATAGTGCAGTGAAGAGTGCAGACCACCTTCTCTCCCTCCTCTTCTCTTTCTCTTGTAGTCGTAGATGTGAACCCCACCCTCCTCCTCCCACACTACTCATTGAATGCCCCAGCTTTGAACAAATAGCTGAAACACAGCCACCAAGAAAGAGAAAATTCCAGCTTTGTCTTCTCTCTCTCTCTCTCTCTCCCCATCTGTCTGCAAGCGCAATTAAGGGAGAGAACCCCAGCATGTAGGATGAGCCCCAACTTCTTCTTCTTTTTTAACTTTTCTTCTGGTTATTTTGGCTTTGTCCTGTTTCCTTCTTCTTCTTCTTCTTTTTTTTTTCATTTGCAGGTTTTTGGGTGCAATGTGCATGCTTCTGCGTGAAGCCCTTGTACAAGGCTGGATATCTTCGTTTATAGAGGCCTATGTATTATTGTTAATTGAGAAATGATCGGGTGAATGTTCATAACGGTTTGTTTTGAATCACATAAAATCTAATAACGAATAATTATAAATCGTTTGTGAAGTCTGATTTTTTCAAGAATTTGTGACTTATACAACAAGTTATTATTTTACAATAGTCAAAAGACTGTAACACGACAATTTTGGACCATATCATATGGTTGACGAGTGTATTTTTATAAACTTCTCATAATGCAATTTTTCTTGATGCATTGACCATGCTCTCCTCTCTTTGCAAAAAGAGATTACTAAATGTGTAAAATTAAATGGTTTTCATAGTTTGTTGACATTTTGCATCGTTCAAATGAGTTTCTACCAATAGATATATCCGAACGTTTACAAACCTAGATAACTAGAATAAATTAGGGAGTGATAACTTTAAAAAAAGCTGCTTATTATTTCGAATCTCAATGTATCGGTGGATAGATTTATAACTACTGAAAGTCATGCGAATTATGCAATTTCTTGAACAACTACTAGCTTCGAATTCTTGTTACATTTACTCGAAAGGAATTATCGGTGCTTATGCTACCCAATTACATGCTCAAATTTTATATGGGGTTTCAATTTGATGAATCATTTCAATTACATAAATTTATTTCAAATAGGCATATATTTATTACAGTGCAAAATACATATCTAAGATTTAAAATTATTTTCCCTTTATACATAATTCTGTAAGCGAAAATTCAGTTTATTATTGTTACATACATCTATAAATTCTTCCGATAATTAGAAAACATGAATTTTCTTTGGCTTTATTTGTTTTGTGGAAAATAAATTATTTGGAAAATATTTTCCTTAAATTAATTGTTTGTATCGCTTGAGATAATTAGTTAATGAAAATATTTTCATTATTGAAAACAATTTATGTCTAAATATTGTTGTAAATGATGAATTTTTTTTTTATGCATTCATTTTTGTAAACGATGTAAATAAACATTTTATGTCAAAATCATTCATTTTCTTCATAACAAACAGTCATTAAGTAACATACTTTTAGTCTTTTATGCATTTTATCTCATTGTAATACCACATAAACAGCATAATAATTATATCAATTGAGACATAGCGATTTTAATTATTTTGGTCCCCGTTAATTTTTTAATATAATTTGTTGTCGGGTATTCCAATTTCTTAATTAAAATTATGGAAAAACTCGACTTGATTATAAAATATTCGAATCTTTCTCCCTAATAATGAGAGCCCTAATCACACACAGAATTTCACATGACATGACTCGCATCTAGCTGGTCAAAAAAACATTAAATTTGAAACCTCTACACAAACATACACACATAGTGTTTGTATAGCTATAGCTGTCCGATTGATGCCAATTTTAATTAAATTAGGTGCTGACTCGTTTTCTTGCTGTTGAGCCATGAGGAGATGAAATGATCTATCGATCTATGCGTGTCAGACCAAAGCAATAATGCAACGGCCTTTTGTCTAAAGTGTATGGTGAAAATGAGGTGAATTTCATTTGAGTGGCTTCAGTACAAATGGCATATCAGTATGTTAAAAGAGTCTCACTTTGGGTCCCTGAATTTGCGTGCTCTTTACGATCGGATCCTTAAAACTTTAAATTTCCCCGATCAAGTCCCTCCTCCGGCTTCGGATCCGGTTAATCGGAGCCGATGTATTTGGGGGCGGCAAGGAGAGTCTGACGTGATTAAATGTCGTCGTCGCGGGCTATCGGCTAACAAGGGGGTGACTCATAACTTGGAAGATAAAAATCATCACAACCGTACTGTGAGCAATATATCTCAACAACAACACTGCTTTCGAAATTTTCTAGTCAAAGATCTTGCAAGTTCCAATTGGCACGTTGGCTCTAGTTAATTGAATTTGGAGTTTGAGAGACTTGATTGGAAAATTCATGCAAGTTCAAGGACTTGATTAGACGAATTGAAAGTTTGAGGACTTGATTGGAAAAAAGAGAGCAAACTTCGAGAGCCAAAAGTAAAATTTTACCTACCATTACTCAAAAGACCAAAGCATTTCCAAGAAAATAAAGGGAAGTCATCGATTAGGATCTAAACTCAAAATAGACGACACTTTTTTTATTTATTTATAAATCCAGATCTTTTAACTCAACCAATTTTAGATGTACACTTAATTGGCCCATTCACACATGCATCGAATAAAGTTCCATCTCAAGATAATAGATGCAACCCACAAGCTTGTTCTATGTTAAAACGTCTTGTGTCTCATGTGTGTTACATGCATGCGAGATTTTACTAGTCTTGCATGCATATGTAATCTCTCTTTACTTATATGCTAATATTTTTTTTTTCAGTTGGACATTCTAATATAGCGTCATAATAGTGTTTACACCTTAAGAAATTTTGCATGTGTGTCTCCCACTTTAATTCCACACTTGCTCTCTATCGCATTTATGCACATAATCTTTTCTTCATCCATACACTCATAACTTTTGACTTTTGCATCTCGATGCTTTGTTTGGGGGCGACACCATTATTTGAACCCAAGGTCCGTCATGTCCAAATTGAGCAACCATGGACCGGGTTGTTCTTAATTTCCCTCACACTTGTAAATTAACAACCAATCATTTCCTTGCTCACACATCGAGCCCTGGTTTGAAGTGAGAATGACATGTACCTCACCTCAAAAACTAACTTAAAGGGTGGAGTTTTCTTTGTCACTTATGAACTGACCACGAACCCTTCCACAATTGATGTGAGATAACCATACTTTACATTATCAAAACACACATACACGTTTCACGCGTCAAATGTCCGTGAAGAGACAACACACATGCACATCCCACTGAGCACACTTGATCGTATCCATTCAAAACCACAATCCACCCTAGACGTGTACTACGCATACAAACGAAGGAGGAGATGGATACAAAAAAATATAGGGGGGAAGGGAATAGGGAAAGAGTGTTGCTTGTGGGTCAAGCTCAGTCGCGTTGTAGGGGTGCGTAGGAGCAGCGGGAATCAGAAGGGCGAAGGGGCCCTTTGGGGACCAACCTGATGGAGACCTTTGATGCCCACTTTAAAGTTTCTATCCCATCACACGCACACACAATTCCTGTCTACCTCCCACTCCTTTCCCTTAGCCGACAAAGTACTCCTCCCTTCTCTCTCTCTCTCTTTCATCGACATCAACTTTGTTGCTCCCCAAAAGTGAGAGTTTTTACATGCATGTCTGGTTGCCAAAAGGAAAGGAAAAAAAAAAAAGAAAAAGAAGAAGACATAAACATTTGGAAAATAGAAAGATCCATCCGTGCCCTTATAAAGCTCAACTTCGAATTTGCTAGAAGAACTTCGAATTTGCTAGAAGGGTTTCGAAATCAAATGAATGATTTGAATAGGAATGTGCGGACCACGTAAAGACAATTACTAAATGCACCTAGAATTTTAGACCATTTATAAAGATGCTACGTAAGTGATTAACAACAAAATGGTCTTATATGATCTATGGGATTACAATAGATATTGTGCAAATCTAAAACTAAAAACGAAATATCTAATAAAAGTTGTGTGAGTATAGTGATGGAGCCAAAAATTTGGCTTGGGAGATGCTAGACTTTCATGGTAATCGAGTTTAAGTTTTAATTACATTTGCATTAATAATTATATCAAAATAAAAGTAACATAACTAATTAACTAATAATAACTAAAATCAATGATGGAGTTTTCAAACAAAATATGACAAATGAAAATGTCTAGATATCCCTGATTTGTATTCACTAAAGAGCACAACAAATTTGAATCATTAAGTACCCAACAAGAAAGAGTATATCCGAAGTTCAATGGGCACAATCATTTGGAGTTATTTCATAACGTTTCTCATTTTTTAATTAATTCACCTAAAAGCAAGTCATATTTAAGTACCTCATTGAAGTGGGTTTGTTTTTAATATTAAAAGTGTGTGATAATTATGTTTGCAACCCTCCAATCAAAGGGATGATTGCAAGAAATTTCTTCCGATCAGAGATGGAGGAAGCCATGGCATAAATTGAGATACTCAATTACTCATGCCTATGATTGGTGAGTCACGAGTTTGGATCGCTAGTCATGCATAAGTTTAACTAAAATTAAAAATAAACACATAGCCCCAATCTTTGCATCCCTGCTCTTGATTGTCCCCTCTTCCTCTCTATCACTGCAATACTTCGACAGAAGGGTTTTGTCTAAGGACAGCGGTTTGTTTTCAGAAACAAGCAATTGCTCAACGGGCTTGCGGGTGCATTCGATCCAAAAATCTCTGTTTAACAGGCGGTGCTTCTTGTCACGGTCAGAGCGATACAGTGACAGCTTCTAAACCCACGAATTCACTTTGCTGTACCCCAAAAGAGAAGTAATAAGGGTTTGTAAGAAGCCTGCTTGCTGTCTTCTTCCCCCACCATTTCCTGCCACGCCTTCTATCTTCTCTCTCTTGTGGTCCAACTCTCTCTCTCTCTCTCTCTCTCTCTCTGCCTCTCTTTCTCTCTCCACGTTTGCCCATATTATAAAAAGCCACGTAGATTCTGTTCTTTCTCTTCTGTGAGAGGTAGAAAGAAGCGTTTGTGCTGCTGTACGCGTCTCTGCGTGAGCGAAGAAGAAGAAGCAGAGAAGAAGAAAGAGAGATGGATTGGCATGGCGACTTGAGGAGCTTCAGTAACGTCTCTTTCCCTGAATCTTCCATCGGCTTTCTCAACCCCAGCTTCGCCCAATACCCTGGTACGTCTCCATGTTGCGTCGTCTCCTTTTTCTCCCTTTACGAATTTAATTTCACTTCAGTGGAGTGCATTATTCTCCATATTTCTTTGGGGGAGCTGCTGTAGATTCTAATGGCCTTTTTAACTCAAGAGGATAATACATAACGAATAGAACTAGAACCCACGCCCTTTCCTTAATAGCAAAACAAAGGAGGACCAAAGAGGAAACTCCATTTGCAGGCAATTATTGGGTTCCAAAAAGGAGCATTCTAATTAGGGTAAATGAGATCTTCCATAGAGATATGCCTGGGGATATTGCACTGGAAAAGCATATTTTTTCAATTTGCAGAAAAATGATTATTTGCTAATGTTTGAGTAAAATTAATCCGTGAAAAGTATTGCATTCTTGATCTCTCCTACAATGCAAAATCATGACGGTACATCGACATCATATGCATTTCCATCGTTAGTAGGTATGGAGCTGAAGCCCCACCACCACCACCACCACCACCCCCGCCGCTGCCCTCCTCGATGGCTGAGGCCCACAACGACGTGGCGGTTGCAGCGTCGATGGACAAGAAGAAGAAGCTGACGAGCGAGCAGCTGGAGATGCTGGAGAGGAGCTTCCAGGAGGAGATAAAGCTGGACCCGGACCGGAAGATGCGGCTGTCGCGCGAGCTGGGGCTCCAGCCCCGCCAGATCACCATCTGGTTCCAGAACCGCCGGGCCCGGTGGAAGACGAAGCAGCTGGAGCGCCTCTACGACTCCCTCAAGCTGGAGTTTGACGCCGTCTCGAGGGAGAAGCTCAGGCTTCAAGAGGAGGTACTTATTTTTGTATGAGTATGTAAAAGGAGCATTTTACTCCCTCTCTCTCTCCCTCAAAATGCAATCCATGCACAAGAAATCATATAAATATAATTTTATTGCCAAAAAAAAAATCGAATAGTATGAGATACATGTTGGGTTTACTGAAGCACAACAGCTTATCCGTGAAATTTACCATTTGAAAAATACATGATTACTTATCATAATGTATTAGAATCATACTTTACAACAAGTTGTAAATATGGCCGGCTGACATCTCTCCCCTAATCTGGCCTCTCCCCCAAAAGGTCTCAAGATTGAAAGCCATGGTGAGCGACATCCAAGCGGTCAAGAAGAAGCAAGTCTCCACCGGCTACACTGACATCTCCGGTGACGAGACGGTGGAGAGCGCTCGCTACTCTGGTGACATCCGCCACTGCAGCGACCTCACTCGGGGAGCAGGAGGAGGAGGAGGAGTGACGCCGACGGCCTCGACCACCCAGCACCACCCGCTCGCAGGCTCGAGCTATCAACTGTTCACCCTCCAAGACTACGAGTCCAACTCCTACTGGGGTGTCCTGCCCTCATCATACCCATGATGAGAACTGAGAAAGAGAACACCTGTAACATCTGACTTCCAAACTTGATGAGTGTTTAATTAAAAGCTTTATAGGGTTTATGTTAGGGACTGATCATGGTAGTGTTTAGGAAGTAGAGGAAGTGTCCCTTCTTGCTGGTGACCTTTCGTTGAACTACATAGACTTTCTGAACTAGTCAAAAACCTTTTTATATTGAGCTTTTCTATATATCTTTGGTGTGAAGGTTTCTTTGGCCCAAATCTGATGGGCTGGAGGCTCTCTCTTTATATTTTCTCTGAAGAGAAAAGTTTCTATATTCCATCTACTGAAGTATGATTTGTCAAAGATATAGATCAATGTCCTAATTAACTAATTGACCAAATTACCTTATCCATGAGTCTCTCTCTTGGTCAAAGTATCAACGTGATGATTTTTCGCAAGCATAAGGTACTAAAAATTTATCTCGAATGACCAATTCTAAACGTGTTACCGTGTCGGTTCGGGATTTTGAAATTTGCCCATGAACAGTAGTGATAGAAAATGTCTCGAATCGCCCTGAGAACAAACGGATGTTTGAAAATGGTTTAGATGGTCGTGAGCCACGTGTCTCGAACGTGCGTCGGTGCTTGTCTGGGAGAGGAGGGCATAATCGTCCGAAACAGATGAAATTAAACATATCTAACAAAATCAAAATAGGTGACATAAACCGAGAAAGCGTTTGGAAAAATGGTTCACCTGCTACTTCCCTAGCCTCGACCGATAAAAGCCGCACAGCCTTCCCAAATGTTGACCGATGGAGTGACGGAAATGCCCTCGACGACGCGTCCCCCTTCTCTCTCTCTCTCTCTTCCAAATCTACCCGACAGATGAGGGTCACCGACGTTCATGTCCGATGGCAATCGTTCCTCGCCAAACGAGAATTCTGTCAGATTTCGTTTGGTTTGGTATGAGGATGCAATGGCTATTCAGCTTGAAAGAGTCGACTCACGCTCCTTTCCTCCGCAGACCCATGTAGAGTTATCCATTCCGGGAAGGTGCGAAACTCTCGGGTCCGCATGGATCGTTACGTTTTGAGAAGGATGAGGGGATCAAAGGATCCAAATCCAAGTTCTCTGCTTTTTCTCTTGGTATTTGAAGCCATGCATGGATCATTGCGTCGGTTGCTTTGTGGTGACGAAGCCAAGTCTCAAGCGGAGAAGACAATCGGTAGATTAAAGAGAGGTTTCACGAGGGGCGTCATCTTTAGCAGAGAGGAATGTTGAACTTTTTTTTTAACATAACGTAATATCTTTAGAAATCACAGTGGAAGACAAACATAAGAGATGAAGTTAAGTTTTATTTACCATAGACAAAGCATTAAATCAAACCGTGCTTGGAAAAGGATTCCAAATTCCAAATGATAACGTTTTTTTGTTTACCCCAAACTTTTTTTTGTGACGTGAAAAACCCCTAATTTTGCCAACCGTGACAAATTTTGGTCTTTTCATTTTTTAAAATTTTTTTAAAATTTTTTTAAATTTTTTTAAATTTTTTTTAAATTTTTTTTTGCTTTTCTCTTCCCTCCGTAATAAGCACTATTCCTCCGTAGGGAAGAAGAAGAAAAAGGAAAAAAAAAAAAAAAAAAGGAAAAACAGAATAAAAAGACAAAAATGTTGATGGGGTAAATGTGTCTTAGTTTGCAACAAAAAAAGTTTGGGGTAAATGTTATAGGTTCGATGGCTTTTTCCCTTGTAAATAATAAGCACTATTTATAATGTCTTAGGCGACTATTTATAGGAAGGTTGCCATTGGGAAACGATCAAATAATTAAAATCAAATAACATAATAAAAGAAAATATTAATACATAGGAAAGTCTTCAAAACATGCTACGAAAATCTGCAAAAAAGTCCAAAATCTTTGAAGGCTTGGAAATCAAGGAAAACATGTAAATTTGGAGGTCGGACGTTACTCAAACTAGGGGTGATCGGGTCCGGGGTGGGTAGGGTCTGACTGGACCCCGTACCCGACCCCGTTATAACCTGGTTCTCTTTTTTGGACCCCGTACCCGACCCCGTTTGCATTGGACCCATTCCCGACCCACCCCGTTTTTCGGTCCGGAACGGGGTTAACCCCGTTTATATTGGAACCTGTTTTGCATAAAAATTGAAATATGATAGGAACTGAGTTGCAATTATTGAAGTACCATGGCTTTTTAACAACAGTGGAGGCTTTTCTTCCTGACTAGCTTGATAAACATTATTATCGTTTTGCATCACAAGATATGCTTTTTGTAATCTAGGTTTTACTTGTTTTACCTAATGAATCAACCAGGTTTCATTACGGTCACATACAACATTCATTCGGCCAGGTTAAAAAGTAGTCACCGAACTTCAAAGCATGCTCCTCGAACCAAAACTTTTGAGCTGTACCACATATCTTCCAATTCAACAACGGGATAGATGGGGCTATAAACATTACAAGGGTTAACAATACATAAAGAGTATAGTGTAGCTAGTACATATTTCGATACGGATGTGGTGGTCACCAATGTGCATTAGTTTCCGGCCAAATACAACGTGAAAAGCCATAGAGCTAAAAGTACTACAGAGAACTTAACCTCGATAGTGATGTCAAGATATAATGTGGCCAAGGAAAGCTTTGTACAACAATTTTATTCAAACTTTGTTAACTTGTTATGTTACCTTTGAATCAAATTCCTGGACATCCTCCACCAAATTAAAGCGTAGATTAAAGCGGTGCAACAAGATCATTGAATTCACTTTGCAAGAAGTTTGCATCTTCAATGTGTGAACACAAGGACCTACAGGTCGCCAACCGCCATATTAGACAAACAACTTCGATATTAGAAAGTACTCGATACGCTTGATTAAAGATTTTGTCAAATAATTAAAAAAAAAGTATGAGACATTTCATATCTCGTGAATTTTCGCTTAGGCATCATACCCCGACCGCTAGGTCCTTGTGCTTTGCGAAGCTTTATCAAAGCACGGTGCACCGGTCTTTTTATATCATCTTTGATCTCGCATGCATCCATCGAAAAATCATCACAAAACAAAGAGTATGGATTGCGTAAAACACATAAAGGACAAAGACTCCACAAAGAGTAGCTGAAATATCAAGATCGAATATGTGATAACAACATCCTCGAAGACCTCTTATTCTAAGAAAGTATTCACTTCTCCAAAATCTGATGCAAACCATCAAACACTCTTTTATAATACTCAAAAAGACCATAGTGCAAGATTTCTTTTTAATTTCTCCTCCATTCGTTCGGGAACCAATGAATTAGATTCTCTCGGCCGCTCTAAGCCAATGCGACATAAATTATCCAACACTTGCCTAAAGATAAGCAATTGTCCAAGAAATGGCACAAGGAGTTGACATGATAGATTGAGAAAAAAGAACATCATAAAAGCATCTCTGGTTTTATCTTAACTTCGTCACCAGTGGAACCAGTAAAACTCATTAGGAAGAAACACGAGCTTTATAAACTTCAAACTACTCCAGGCTGGAATTTGCTTATCGCTACACACCCTATGTAGGGAGACACCCCCATAAAAAGCACTTCTATCGATCATGTTTCGCCTTCAGCACTTCTAAGAATTCACCGAAAAGCTCACATGCATCCCGACTCCCGGTTCCAAAGAATATGGATGTAGTGACCAGCACAAACATGCACACACACATATCACATAAGCATCACATTGACTTCGACCAGCATTTTCATGAACAATCAGAACACATGCAGTAAACCCATGAGCAGGAACTTGCCTTAGAAATGGGTGCGCGGCGGCGACGGTGGCGAACCCGGCGACGGCTCCGGCGGTGGCGTTCTCCCACTGACGGATCATCCGTATTAGCCCAAAGCAAACTCCAAAAACTCGACACAAGCCGGAAGCACCCGAGAGAGAGAGAGAGAGACCTTGGAACCGGGTGAGGACGACGTCGAGGGGGTGCGCGGCGGCGACGGTGGCGAACCCAGTGACGGCTCCGGCGGTGGCGTTCTCCCACTGACGGATCTGGCGATGGGGTGGGGCGCGACGAAGGAAAAGCAAGTCTGTGGGTGTGAGTCGTGACCGGGTGAGTGTGAGAGGTAAAGAAGATAGAAACGAATTAGGGTTTTTGATTTGGGCTGCCTTAAAAACCGGTTCTCAAACCGGTTCCCAAACCGGTCCGGCGATCCGGTTCCCGGGTGGGTAATCCCTCGGAACCGGTTCTCGGACCGGTTCAAACAGGTCTGAATTTTGGGAACCGGTTCCCGGACCGGTTTTAACCGGAACCGGTTCCCGACCTGTTTTCCGGTGAGCGGACCGGAACCGGGTAAACCCGGTCCGGTTGCACACCCCTAACTCAAACCTATGTTTTTTGTTACTTTGAAGATCTTACAATCTTTTTTGATTTGATATGTTGTACTTGCCATAACTCCTCTCAGATAAAAAATTATGACCGTTTGTAGTTGTCCATTATCTCCTTTGGTTCGGCTTTGGGAAATGCCTTTGGGAGAATGCAAATACTTTTAAGATAAAGGGGTTTTTTGAAATGCTAGACCTGCGTATAACTAAAAAGTTTTAGGGAAATCTTTGACCAAACATTATTTGAAAAGCCCTTTAGCAAAATTAAGTTTTTAGTTTTAGTATTTTTAAAATTGTAAAAAAAAAAACAATGACTATATAACCTTTTACATTTTCATGTTGAGAGTAATATAAAAGATATATTAGTAAATTTATTTAAAAATTATATTAAAAGAATTTGATTATAGATTAGATGTAAAGCTCAACTTTTGGCCTAGGATTCTTTTAGGTTTGTTTTCAACTTTGAATATTTTTTTAATTATTGTAGTATTAATCATCTTCGTTAATTAATGATTATTCTAGTGTATTGATAAAAGTTGGCTATTGATTGTCAAAAGATAAAAATGACCAAAAAAAAAAAAAGAAGGTGAACTCAACATTTGCAAAGGATTTTTATTATTTTTTTAAAAATAAAAATAAAATACGATGAAACTCCGTTCAACGACGGGGTATGGGGAAGATGATCGGTTAAAAAAAAAAAGGTCAACGGATGAATAGTAAATGTGAACTTACATTTCCGAAATGCTTTGAAAGCCCAAAGTACTCGAAAGATTCCAAATGCTAAAGTATTGTGCCAGGATGTTTTTTAATCTTTGAGAACCAAACAGGTAAAATTTTCCCCATGTGGGCTTTGGCGGTGGCATGAGTGAGACCATCCGCTTTTTTTGACATTTGAAGGTTTCCATTTAAGCATTTGTCAGCTGTTCCACATCTTTGTCAGCTGTTCTACATCATGAGGTGTGACCGGGATGACATGTTTTGAGAGAGAGAGAGAGAGAGAGTCGATCTACTGCTAGGATATGTCATTTTCCATTTAACTTGACCTAATATGTTGTCGATTAAACTGATTTGTTGAGACGACATGAAATGGATGTATACTTGTCCAAATTTGACCGATGAGAGCCAACTACACGGATTGTCATTTTTTGGAAATTAAATTAGTTGTCGATTCCCATTAGACGGGGGAAAAAGCAACGGTCCTGAAATTCAGGAGAAATTTGACTAGCGTAAATTAATTTCATTTGAATCAAATCTCAAAGGATTTTGCCGGTTAACTGAGGGAAAACCCCTTTTTATTTCATTAAAATTAAACGTTCACAAGTCCAGGGCGATGACAATCTCGGCTCATAACATTTTCCCAGCTAATTTTGGCCGTAGAAGTAGCTAGCTCCCTTCAACAGAAAAACTGAAGGAGAGACACCAGCAAAGGGCACGGTTCGAAGCAGGATGAAGGAGATAGCGTCCGTGGGTGGTTGCCACTGCCGCCGCAGTGTTTCCGGCGAGGCATCGCCCGGCCGGTGTGGCAAGTTAAGCTGACGATGGCAGGCGGCCTTTAGTCACCGCCACCACAAGAGATGGAGGGGACACGGGCTCCATTGAAAGTCCATGGAGGAGTTCAGGAAGAGATCTGTTTTGTCTTCGAACTTGTTGATGGAAGTCAACAAGTTGTGGAGTTCTAAGAGCTTGCACATGGAGGCTAAGCCAGCGAGGGGGACTTTTTTACACTTCTACGAGTCGTTTTTCACTTGCTTTTAATAATTTCTTTTGGATTGGAACATTTGGGTAAAGATAAATCATTGACAAATGGCTTTGTTAGAGAGGAGATTTTTTGTTGGTGTAGCCGAATATGATTGTAGTTGGTCATTGGGTTGGCTAGGGTTATAGAATGGATAGAGGTTGTAGTCTTGATTTATATGAACAATTGAATGATCATTCTTCTGATTTTAATTCTTGCAAAAGGCAAAACCCGCTGCGTTTGGCAGTTGTGATAAAATTTGGGATATGATATGATTTATTCTATCTTACGTTTGATGCTCGCTCATGATATGATAAAATCGGATATAAGGGGGATATAGATAGGATAAAATTATCTCATGGGGGAGGTGGGATAAAAGTTGATAGGATTTCTAATGTCCATACTAGGAAAGTTATTTCTCTCGAATAACAAACTTATTAAATTAATAAAATTGAAATTATATTTCAATATAAATAATATTTGAATTATAATTTAAGAAATTAAAAATAAAAATAAATAAAAATTCATTTTTAATTAATCATATTTTAATTTATATATTCAACTTTAATTCTATCTTGTAATATAAATTAAATATTTATATTTATTATATATTTTAGGTATTTTTGTATTTTAGGTATGTTAGTACAGTTTACTATTTGATAAAATTTTATTAAAGAATGATGAAAGGGGAAAAAAAGAAATAATAAAGAAAATAATATAAAAAAGAGGAAAAATAAATTAAAAATAAATTAAGGAATAGTGTTACGAGAGATTTTCACCATCTCCATTTATGAACATTTAGGTTCATTTATAATGATATGCCATTTATATAAAACAAAATGTACATGATATGATGAAAATATATTCGACTTTAATATTGCTATTCACCAAACAATGGACAAAATATAAAAAAATCCAAGGATTTCATATCCTATCCTATTTAGTCCTATCCCGATTAGAAATCTGGACGACTAAATATAGCCTTTCTTCTCAGCTCAACATTACGTTAAAGGATGACGGCCTTCATTTTCTCTTCTAGGCATTAAGGTCGCTTTAAAGAGTGACAGGCAGTGGCAATGACAATGGTTGGATGCGAGTGCATAGGTGGCGATAGGAGCACCAAACACCTTTTTTGTTTGTTCATTGGGAAATTATCAAAACAATTTTAAATTTATTGTAATTTTTCCAATTCAATCTTAAATCTTTTTTTTTTTTTGATCAATTCAATTATAAAATTTTGCAATTGTGTCAATTTAGTTCATCTGGCCAGCGTTGACGTGGACATCGGGCGTGTTGACGTGGATAATTTATTATTATTGTTTTTTTAATTTTTTTATTTTTCCTTATTTTTTTCTTTTTTTCTCTCATTTTTCCTCCTCCCTCCTTCCTATGGCTAGCTAGCTAGAGTTGAGCATTGACAAGGTTCGCCTCGCCAGCCGTTGAAGAGGGCAAGCCTTGCCTAATGACAGTGAAGCTGCCCTCCCCATGGTTGGGCGGGCCCGCCTACCTTTGGCATGGGTGAGCCTCATTGGCCATGGGTAGGTTGTGATTCACCATGGTTGGGCGAGGCCAAGCCTTGTTGGAGCTAGCAAGGTTAGCCATCGCCACGGCCAATGAGGGCGAGCCTTGAACAGCCAGTGGCCACTGGTAGCCCTTGCCTGAGGCTGTGCGAGGTAGCGGCCTTTGACCTCACTTGGTGAGGTCGGGCGTTGCCCATGGCCAACGAGGGCGAGCCTCACTTAGTCACTAGCAGCTTTTGCCAGAGGTTGTGTGAGGTCATTGCCTTCAACCTTGTGGCCTTTGACAAGTTTTGACCCTCGCCAACTTAGCTGGCGACTTGGGCAAGGTCTCTTGCCGGCCTTGCCTCTAGCCGATTGCCGCGGGTGACCAGCTAGAGGAAGGAGAAGGAAGTGAAGAAAAGAACAAAGAGAAAGAAAAAAAAGAAAAAAAAAGAGTAATTTTTTTTTAGAAAAGATAATATATTATTAAAATTTATTCACGTTAGTCTCGGTCGACCAAAAATGGCTGGATTGACTGAATTTGTGCAATTACAAAATGTTTAATGTTGATTTGAAAAAAAAAGTTTATGACTGAATTGAAAAGTTGCAATAGCTTTAAAACTATTTTGGTAATTTTCCAGTTTGTTCTCTATCTCCTATGATGCCTTGTTAGAATGTGGCGAGGGCAACGACAACTACCACCACCTTCGTCTCTCTCTTTGTGCGAAGGTAGTGATAGTGGTTGGCATTGGCGTCGCCGCCACCTCCATCTCCTTTGTTTTTGTCTCTCAAATTTAGAGATTATATTAGGGTTTTTGAACATGAAGAGGCACCTAGTTCACGGCCATCCAACAATTGATTGCTCTTGGGGCGATTTGACACATTTTGTACAATTATGAGGGCTATTTTTTGAATTTCATATAAATTCAAGGGGATATTTGGAATTGGAGAGAGAGATCATTAGGATAGCTCTTGGGCCAATTCTTTTGGTAGTCATGACCCATGACAACTTCTAGTTTTAGAGGGCATTTGCTTAATTTTAAGGGTAAAAACCACCAAAAACCTTAAACTGTACTCACTGCAACAAATTTACCCTAAATTTTTATGGCATTATGGCATGAGCAGGACTACTCGCCTTTATAACGCTTAAAAGTTTCGATATAAATATTTGCTAGCTGTTTTACCTCACTTATTGTTCAAGGTTCGAACGTCACTTGTTTCACTTAGAATCTCATTAGAACACATTGATTTGGAGATACACGAGAGGGGTGGCCTGGACAATATGTTTTGAGAGAGAGAGAGAGAGAGAGATCTACTGCTAGGACATGTCCTTTTCTATTTAACTCGACCTAATATGCTTTCGGTTAAAGTGATTCGTTGAGATGACATAAAATGGACATATGCTAGTCCAAATTTGACCAATGAGAGCCAGTTACACGGATTCTCGTTCTTTGAAAATTAAATCAGTTGACAATTCCTATTAGATTGGGGGAAAAAAGCAACGGCCGTGGAATTCAGGAAAAATTTGACTAGTGTAAAAAGCAAAACCCTTTCTTCTCGACTCATCGTTGCATTAAAGAGCAACGGCCATGGCTTTCCCTTGTGTGCATCATGGTCGCTTTAAAAGAATGAAGTGACGGGCGGTGGCTATCACAGTAATTGGACGTGAGTGTGTTGGTGGCGACGGGAGCACCAAACACCTTTCTTGTTCATCTTAGACAGGGTGGTGGCAATGACAGCGCCTGCCGTCTTGTGTGAAGGCAACGGTGGTGGCTGACATTGGTGTGGCCACCGCCTCCATCTCCATCGTCTCGTCACATAAATTTGGAGATTAAGTTAGGGTTTTTGAACGTGAAGAGGCACCCAACTTTTTGAACATTTGACCCAACTTTTGAACATTTGATTGCTCTTGGGGGCGATTCGACACGTTTTGTGCAATTGTGGGGGCCTATTGGAGAATTACATGTAAATTTAGGGAATATTTGAAATTAGAGAGCGATCATTCGGATGGTTCTTGGGCCAATTGTTTTTGGCAGCCCATGACGCATGGCAGCTTCTATTTTTGTTGGGGGGCATTTGGTTAATTTTTAGGGAAAATGTCACAAATGGTCCATGAACTTTCATCTAATATTCAATTTCATCTATGAGTTTTCGATCTACTCATTTGGTCATTGAACTATTAACAAATGTTCCATCTAATCCTTCCGTTTGTTGAAACCGTTAAGTGATGACATGGAGCATTAATTGATGACATGTAATTAAGTTGGAGTTACTAGAATTATGAGTCAATATATATCTTAAAAAATGAAAATAAATTAAGGGTCAGCTAGAGATGAGAGCACCGATCACAAAAACAGAGAGAATAAGTAGTTCTGTATTTCTTTTTTGGATGGTGGCCACAATTTGATCTATTTTAAAGGTAATTTCCATGTGGATATTCCACATATCCTTTTTTATTTAATATTTAAGAGATTAAAAGCCATGTAAGCCAATTCCATTAAATTTAACTAACTAAGGACGAAATTGATCAATTTTCAAATAGTCGGGGATCAAATTGAACATTAAATGAAAGTTCATGGATCAAATTGAATAAATTAAAAGCTTAGGGATGAAATTGAACATTAGATGAAAGTTTAGGGATCAAATTGAGTAGATCGAAAACTCAGGGATGAAATTGAATATTTGATGAAAATTCAGGGACTATTTATGATATTTTTCCTAATTTTTAAGATAAACATCCTGGCGTTGATGGTTGTGCAAATGGGTCTCCCGAGCTCCTTTTGCCACAATGCTTGGAAAAGGGTGGGCGAATGGCATCGCTTCCGATGCACGGAAATCGACATTTAGAAAGCCAAACGGTGGTGGGGTTCTTTTCTCGAGCTTTGAACTGAAATCCCGTTTCTTTAAATAAAAAAAAGTGGGGAAGCTCCACTCCGTTTCCCAACGCTGCCGTTTACCGGAGTCTTGGAGTTCTGTCAACGAAGATTGACGAAGATCTGATCATGGTTCTCACGGCCCCCGAGCTCGCTCAGCCCCGACCGAAGTCGTAAGGGTCAAGAGACCTTTTAGACGTGCACATGGTTAGAAAGGCTGGCACAAGTTTTTATGTGAAAATTTAATGTGGGACGGGCTTGGACAAACATTTTGGCTTGTCAGCAAGGCCTACTGGACCGCCCAATGGTCACCTTTATGCTGTATTAAAAAAAAGAAATCAATTTGAAAACACCAATTACACTCTTTTGCTGATAAAGAAAATGATCTCGATTATAAGTTTAGACGTTCGAAAAATTGAATGAAAGGGACATTGATAATTGTTACGCTAAATAAGGAACACTCCATACTCTAAAATAAAACAAAATAGAACATTCGAAGATAGTAACGAGTCAAAACTCTTATTTTCTAATTTTTTGATGGTTCAAGCAGCATTGGCTATGTCTGACTTATAATTTTTTTTTTCAGTATTTTCTACACTTGATGGGTTACAGCTCCAAATGATATATACGCAAAAGTACATGTGAATGTACCTTGTTGCCCCTGGCAACAAACATGCATGAACCATTTCCCGAAGTATGTGTCCGGAAAGCCCAAAGTCTCGATAGTTAGCTCTCGGTCTTCCGGTCGAAAAACAACGTCGATGAAGACGTGTAGGCGCACTATTACGCGGTGAGGATTGTAACTTTCCATGAATTTTCCATTTCTCACTCAACGACGGAACTTTGCTTATTTCTTTTTTTGAGGATCGACGAATCAAATGATATTTTTGTTCCAGTTTTTGCCTCTTCTTCTCCCTCTGAATCAAACTTTTCCTTGCCATAATGGTTCAGTTCCTATTAGTATCAATGATACAAGTCGGATCCTAGATGTAGAAATATAAGAAGGGATAGCCCCTTCTCTATCAAAAGAAATCATATTCTGATGGATACAACACATAAAGGAAAGAATTAACCAAATTTGCCTGACGTGGAGGCAATCAAGAAAGCCGCATACATACATCAACATATGCGGGCGTGCTAGACTAGTTTTCTCGAAATAGCGATTGATTCAAATTATATTGATTGAGCTCATATTTTTCGAAAAGAAAAACATATAAAATACGAAAACACGAATTGTCAACCTTATCTCTAAGCAAAGACTGCACCTTTCATTTTATTTTATATTATTTTCTTGCGTATTTTGCCGAAATCTTTTAAGAGATTTCTAATTACATGCGCAGCACGATCGAGCGGAGCCGGGCCAAGCCCAACGCTGGCCCTTTACAGATCAGACGGTGGGGAAGGAGAGGACTACCACGGTACCACCCCATGATTGATAGCGACGCCACCTCAACCCCGCGGTGGGGCCCAAGCGCGTCGGAGTGAGTAAAAAAGGCCAAAAGCGAACGGCTCGACCCGACCCGACGCGTACCGCCCTCGCGGGCCGACCCGATTACTTGTCCAATCTCAAGAAGAGGGAGAGAGATGACTTGACCTAAACTCTCCGATAATTTCACTCCGAGACAACACGCCTGCAACAAACCCGCCCGGAAAATCTTCTCCATCGCCGCCGTCGCAGCCACCGTCACCGCCGCCGCCGCCGCCGCAGACGCCGGATCGGGGACTCCGTTTGAGCTGTCGAGGGCCCTAGGGGACCTCGTCGAGGACCGGAATCGCCGAGGGAAGGAGGGGGGTTTTCTCGATTGGGAGCTGGTGATTTTGCTTCTGTTTTGGTTTTCTGTGGAGGGAGGAGGGGGAATGGCGGAGAAGCAGGAGAGGCAGCGGCAGCGGCCGGAGGAGGAGGAGGGAGGAGGAGGAGGCGGAGGTGGAGGACCGGAGCTGCGAGAGCAGCGACGACTGCTACACCTCGGAGGACGAAGGGACGGAGGACTACAGGCGCGGGGGCTACCACGCCGTCCGGATCGGGGACGCCTTCAAGGGCGGCCGGTACGTCGTCCAGAGCAAGCTCGGCTGGGGCCATTTCTCCACCGTCTGGCTCGCTTGGGACACGCAGAGTTCCGTACGTCTCTCTCTCTCTCTCTCCATGTTTTGTGTGCTTTGTTGCGTTTCTAAGGGAGTTGGGGAATGACACGGACTGATCTAAAGTTAGATGCTTGATAGTAAAACGGAGCGGTTTTGTGCGCGTGCGCGTGTTTGGTTTTTCTCTGATAGTGAAGATTGCGATAGATTAGCGGGAGGAAACTAGACTAGAGACTGAAGAAATTTTTGTAGTTGGAGATCATTGGTTAGAGAATGAGTTCCTCATATGCTGTGTGCTCTGTTGAAGCTTGAGTTTTCCCCAATAATTTCCTAGCAAATACGCCTGTGGCGCCGCTATTGTTCATAATTTCTTGGCCTGCTCCTTTAGGTTCTCTTTAGCCAACACATTTGAATTTTCTGATGAATGGTTCTTATCTTTCTGCTTTTTCTTCCCCATATTGTTGGAAATGCCAGCGGTATGTCGCTCTGAAAGTGCAAAAGAGCGCTCAACACTACACTGAGGCTGCCATGGATGAGATAACCATCTTGCAACAGATCGCGGAAGGAGACCCGGAAGATAAAAAGTGCGTGGTGAAACTGTTGGACCACTTTAAGCATTCAGGTCCAAATGGACAGCATGTCTGCATGGTTTTTGAGTACTTGGGGGACAATCTTTTGACTCTCATTAAGTACACTGATTACCGTGGACTTCCTCTTCATATGGTAAAGGAAATTTGTTTTCATGTCTTGGTGGGTTTGGATTACTTGCATAGGCAGCTATCCATCATACACACTGATCTGAAGCCAGAGAACATTTTGTTGCTGACGATGATTGACCCTTTGAAGGACCCTGGAAAGTCGGGCGTTCCTCTCATCCTTCCTAACAGTAAGGAAAATAATGTTTCCATTGCTGGGGTTGGTAAAGATGTTAGAGCTTTGAATGGGAGTCTGACTAAAAATCAGAAGAAAAAGATCAGACAAAAGGCAAAGAGAGCTGCTCAGGTCTGTGTGGAGAAAAAGTTTCTGTGGAAGCTGAGTCGACTGCTGAAACGTCGGCTGCAAGTGATACTTGTCGGAGCACCAAATCCGACTTGGGGCCCAATGAAGATCAGTCCACTATTCCCTCGAAATTGACAGAGGCTGGTGGAATAAAGGATTCTGGCATGAGAGGTAATAAGAGGGGTAGTCGCTCCGTGAGGCAGAAGCTGCTTGCATCTTTAGACCTGAAATGCAAGTTGGTCGACTTTGGCAATGCATGTTGGACTTACAAACAGTTTACAAATGACATCCAAACAAGACAGTACAGGTGTCCGGAGGTCATACTTGGGTCTAAGTATTCTACTTCAGCTGATCTTTGGTCTTTTGCTTGTATCTGCTTTGAGCTTGCCACTGGTGATGTACTATTTGATCCTCACAGTGGTGACAACTTTGACAGGGATGAGGTATGGCATCCTCTGGGATTATTTACATTTATTTGCAGATCTTCTGTTTGTCAGAGACATTGATGTCCTTTTTTTCCATTTGCATGCTGCAAATAATCATCCTTTGTTCTGAAGGTTTATGAAATTATTGGATGAAGCAGGGACCATTTTCACCAACTGTTAGAATTACATATGCAACGTTTCTTGAAGAAGAAAAGCTGTTCTAGATGCTTTTGGGTTGCTTAACAACCTAAATTTTTTAATAAGGAGGGAACTTGAGTAAAGATGCTTATCATTTTTTCATAATAAATGAGTTGGACTTATCATGTATGTTTTTCATTGAAATATATATGGCCATATGTGTGCTTCAAAAAAGGATTAAACTGAATTATTTGAGGGGCATGCATTTTTCTGCTAATGAGATTGCTTTCCTTCTTATGAAAAATGTGTTCATTTCAGGAATGTTCTCCTTGAGATTTGTTGATAATGATTCTATAGCTTCTCTGGGCTGTTTTTTCAATCCTTATCTAATATATTTTTATCTTAAAAAGATGAACAAGAATGTGGAGTATTGTAGCTATAGAATTTTGACCATCCTAGTTTGTTTTCAGCTAAGCTTAACTTTTAAATTTAGAATATAAGTTCACTCCAGTTGATGCTAAATAATCTGTTTTAGGACCACTTGGCATTGATGATGGAGCTCCTAGGAATGATGCCTCGCAAGGTGAGAATGTCGCTCTCCGAATATTTTGTCCTATGTTCACAGACACATTGTATCTAACATTTCGCATTATGTCGAATATTAGATTGCTCTTGGTGGTCGGTACTCTAGAGACTTCTTTAATAGATATGGTGACTTAAGACATATACGGAGGTTGCGGTTCTGGCCAATGAACAAGGTTCTTCTTGAGAAATATGAGTTTAGTCAGCAAGATGCTGATGAACTGACCGACTTCCTAGTTCCCATCCTGGACTTTGTTCCTGAGAGTCGACCAACTGCTGCGCAATGCCTTCTACATCCATGGATCAATGCAGGCCCTCGTTTGCTGGAGCCTTCTGTTCCTCCTAATCAAAATCAGGTGACTGAAGTTGTCAATTTAGATAAATTTACCAAGGAAAAGGATGATAGGGAGGCGGTGGAGGTTGGTGTAGGAAATATAGCCATCAATTCTGATTCTCAATCCATCAAAGATTCCCCATCTGGAGGTAAAGCCTCAAAGGCAGCCACGATTAGTTCATCTAGGTAGGATGTTTGTTTTTGTATTATTCATTTTTAGGAGCTTTTCCTCATACAGCGTTCTGCATTACTGTGATCTTCTTGTAGAAGTCCTCAAAATTTTTGGCTTTGATATCCATATCTGTCCTGCGGATAGATAAGATCAAGTCCTAATGCAGGTGAAATTCAAGCTTATTGATTGCAAAAGATGAGACTTGGAAGCTTGTTGACTGCAAAAGATGAGACTCGAATTTTACGAGCATCACTTTCTCAGGCAAAATTATGTGGCATCATGTACCATTCTTTCATGTGTAACAGGTCAGTCTAGCCTTTGCTATCCACTGACTTGCCCGATGTAATGAAAAGTTAATGCAATTTTTGTACCTCACACCATTGTTGAAATTGGACTGATTGGTAATTTAAAAGATTTCGAGTTCTAGAAATGGCAATTTTTTCCCTTTAACTAGTGTACTTGATATACCAACTTTTGTGTTACTCTTGAAGCAGATACGGGCCTAAAACATCACAAACTATTCCGAAGTGCTAGCAGATTAGAATATAAATGTCGAATACTAGAAATATGAAGTGATCTCGTATCATTTGCCACCTCTATCTTTGTTGATTGGTCTGTGCCTTAATGGACTGGGAACATCGTACCTGCTTGAACATATTTTCTTCAATTAATCCATTTGGCTGGCTTAATTGTAATTTGAAAGTGAGAAAGGTTGAAAATGAAGTAGGAAGATGAAAACTCTGTGTGGAATGTCATCAGGCTGGTGTGGGAGGGATAGAATTATCCCATGGTACATTCCTCTTCTTCCATCGCCTTCTTTTAGAATGGAATGTGCCATTTGTAGCTTTATGGTAGTAATAAAGACAAACTCTGGAACGAATAGTCCTGGTCCTTGTATTTGGACGCGCGGCTGCGGCTTTTACATCATGGCATCCTTTCACTCATAATGTTTTCTCATCTTGAGTGCAAGTTTTTGATGCCGTGATCTTTTGTACATTTGGCCTTTCCTCTATTTATTTATTACTATTACCCAAAAAAAAAAAACTCTGGAACGAATAGTGGACTTGTCAGAACAGAACTGTCATTTTTACACCACTTTCTTCGAGATAATTGAACAGGAAATACCATTAGACTCTTTGTTTGCTGACCAAGAAGACACTCATATTTGCACGGTTCCACTGGCTGATGAAATTTTGCAAGGCTTTCAAGTTTCCTTATTCTCACGCAATAGGTATGATCATTAGAGGAGATGTGAGGCGTTGGACCCTGCAACTTTTAGTTGTGAGGTGCAGCACCTGAGCACTTGTTCATAATGTGCCGAGTGAACCAAGAGTTAATGTGATAAGACCTATTTTGTCAGTACTTCTGCATAGACTCTTAAGAGATAAGTCTAATGATTTCTTAATGCGGGACGCTGAGTCCCAAAGTAGTAGGCTAATGTGATAACTTGAAGATAAATCACAATGAGTCATACGTCAAAACCAGTAAGTTACTTTAGGTATCACTAAAAGCTCTGTACACATCACATCCGGGGATTAAATAAGCATCATACTAAGTGGAGAATTGCATTACACAATTCAAAGTAAGCAATTGCTAGAATAATAGTCTTCACTCACTGTTGACTCTGAAGAATTAAAAACACATACAGACTCTTCTAAAATTACTCCAACTTGGAACATGAAACCTTAAGAAGCATAAATCCTACTTCAAATGGAATTAAGGGACATAACTCTCTAGAGATACTACTTAGTCAACTAGGAGAAGTTTCACCAGAGAAACTAGGAGAAGACTTCTTAGCCAGAAAAAAAAGACTTCTAATCCAACTAGAAATTCTTTTTGGGTTGTAAAAGAACGCAACAGTCTAATTTCACTAAAGCTTCACCAGAAAAACTAGGAGAAGACTTCTTAGCCAGAAAAAAAAGACTTCTAATCCAACTAGAAATTCTTTTTGGGTTGTAAAAGAACGCAACAGTCTAATTTCACTAAAGCTTGGTGAAAACATCCATGTTTGATCATTAACTCATTTGATTGCATGAGACCTACTTACAGAAGCCTAACATATGTATGATTGAAGTCTAAGAACTTATTAACCATTTTCTTTGCTAAAATGCGTGACTGAGGGATGACCTTGATATAAGCGTATCGGTTGTGCTGTCTATGCGCAATGAATTTTGATCATATTAGAAGGGGCTTTAGCAAGGTGTCCTCTGGCATGATATAAGCCTCGGTTGTCTTCCTCTGCAGTGCCATTGGATATGTAGCACTCTCAATTGTCATTGCAAATCAGAGTTCTATCTGTTTCATGATTCGATGATATCTGAAAATAAACGGTCCTCTGTTCTTTGGTGTCCATGGTAGCTGTTTAATCACATGAGTATTGTCAAAGTATATATCTAGAAGAAAGATCGGGGGCTTCTGCCAAGTCCCTTTTTCTGATGGCTTGAAGCTTGGATTGAGCCAATCTCTATTCTTGAACCTTCCTAGTTAGACTGTTCCTTGTTCTTGGTCTGCTCTACTTGGTTTTGCTTTCATAGACTCTTCTTGCACGGTAAAAGGAGATCGTTACCCGAGGAGTTGGGTCACGCCCTTTTAAGTTCCAATCTCAATGCCTTGTTTATTTATATTTGTTTGACTTTGTACGATTATGCCATGTGACTGGTGGTGTGAAACGTAAGGCTTGAAAAATCATTCGACTTTTTTTTCCCATGTGAGGCGGGACCTAGAACTGCGTGTATGTTGACTAGTACTACGATGTGTCGAAAAGCACTCTTCACAAATTCCACCGCAATGGTTTTCAATTGCTACTGCAAAAGCTCAAAAATCTCATGAA
The DNA here is from genome assembly GCA_014182565.1 of Eucalyptus marginata. Lineage (NCBI taxonomy): Eukaryota > Viridiplantae > Streptophyta > Magnoliopsida > Myrtales > Myrtaceae > Eucalyptus > Eucalyptus marginata. The sequence goes on along the minus strand of CM024585.1, from coordinate 21,576,730 downwards.
CGCATGATTATCAATCATCACAATGCTCTTCTCAATGCCTATTACCCCTGCAAAGCAATAAAAATAAACAAGACCACTCCATGAATAAGGGAAAGATAACAGATTATATCCGCAAAGGAGGTGGTGAAAAGTATTCAGAAGTTTCAATTCTAAGAATGGAGAAGGGCAGGGAGGAGTGGGATTACCCACGGTGAGAGCACTAGCAAAGTCGACACCAGACGGGATGAATACGATGAGGGAAGCTCGTCCCAAGAACGTTGTCAGTTTCCTTACAATATTGAAACTGTCATGACATAGACCGCTGCAAAAGAGCAAAAAAGGATGCCCCGAAAATCATGGATCAAATGGTCGACTCGAGTATCGATTTTTCGTCTTGTCGGGAGCTGAACTAGAAACAAAATGAGAGGAGTGCCGAGTCGGAGTCCTACTGTAGGGAATGGGAAATCTCTTAAGCATGTAGAACTCCAGAAAAGGATGATCGAGAACATCATGGCAGACGTTTCCGTCGCACTAGCGACCTGTAAAATGAAAACAAGCTCCAAAGTTAGGTGGGGAAAGAGTCGCACGGAGAGCGCACTCCAGGACTTCAAATTCAGGGAATTTACTATAGTCTTCCCTTTGATCAAGGCGAAACTGCAGTATTCTATGAGCAAATTCAAATTACTGTATCTTCTAGAATGCCGGCCTGACGAACACATGAATGTCTAGTTTACTATCGGGTGATGCTTGCAGTTTACCGACTTTTCAAAGATGAAGCGTTTCAATAGAACCTTTTTTCTGAACAACAAAAGTAAACGCTCCTGCTGCATAAATTAAAGGGCCAATTGTTTGCAGTTTGCACGCTCACGGATGATTGCCGTTCCCAGCATTTGACCGATGGTTAAGGCAACAACAATATCTAATTGAACAACAATATATACTTGAGGAATAACTCCAATCTCAAAGGGAAACAACCCCAGAATGAATCGGCTACCCGAACCCAGAAGACCCCCCGCCCAGCCTCTTAAGATGCCGCATATTGCGCAGAATGCAATGTGCAGTGCTTTTGTTCTCTGTACAATTTCACTGCTTCATATCCAAATGCAGCTATTGCGATTGGGAACTGTTGGAAAAAAAAGATTTGAGACATGGCAAGGTTTATTCAGGAAAATGATAGCGATGAAAATTGTTAGGGAACGAGGGGTGTGTGTATGTGTGTGTGTGTGTGTGTTTTTTAATAAATTTTTTAATTTTTTAATTTTTATTTTTGATGTACCCACAAGCTGAAAAGCAACCAGCACCATGCACTACAAATGAAGAGAGCATATAATAATCAGAAAATGCTCAAAGTCAGCATATGGTATTTGCTGCAGTAACAGAATTGTCTTACTGACTAAATTATCTTAAGCGAAGCCTGGTAGAATTCAAGAACACCAGACGTGGTCCAAATTACCAATTCCGGTTTCTCTTCTTTTGGAATGAGCATATCATACCGTGTATGACGAGAATTGCTTAAAACTGAAACAATCTCATAAACATCTTTGAAAATTGACTGAGGAAATGGACATTTCGGGAAGAGGTAGTGCGCATATTCTAATTTCACGAGTCGAATGGCTTAGGTTTGCCACGAGAGTTCACGAAAGTCTCCTACTACGGGGCCAATTCTTTCTGCAATCCCCAGTCGAATTTTGACACCAGAATTATTCAAGTGCATTAAATAACCTCAATTTCTCGTGCCAAATCTCACACGTTGGTGAGTCGTGCATCTTAAGATGCACGAAAGAAGCACATGAGACGCACGTGAAATACACAAATTCGCTTGTCAAAGAAGATTTGGCTAGTCGGGAACTTAGGGTCTGTTTGTTAAAAAGTGTTTCTGTTTCGGGAACAAAAGATTTGTTCTTTTGTTCCTGGAACAATAAAAAGAATAGAAATGTGTTTGATAAAAATTTTGTTCTCCCGAACAAATTTGGAACAGAAACAAAAGTAGAAAAAGTTATTTTTTTGTTTTCGGGAACAATTCAGAAACAATTTTTCCCTCTCTTCTTTTTTTCTTCTTCTTTTTTTTTTTCCTTCTTCTTCCTTTTGGCCGGCAACCTCGCCGAGGCCGGGCGAGGTGACCTTGCGTCACTTGGGCGAGGTTGAGCCTTGTCAGTGGCCTGGCGAGGCTCGCTTGGCCATCGAGGCCACCGGCGAGGCTCCGGTGAGCTCGCCGGACCTCGCCTAGCCGGTCGTTAGTATCTTACAAAATATTGAAAAATTAAAAAAAAAAATAACAAAATTATACAAGTTTATCAAACGCATTTCTATTCCTGAAATATAAATTTTTGTAGTTATCAAGCGCGTTCTTATGCTCAAAAATTGTTCCCGGGAACAAAAATAGAAAAAAACTGTTTCTGTTAAAAAGTTGTTCCCCAAACAGAAATGTTACCAAACGCGCCCTTAATATCTTACTTGAGACTAGGTTGGCCACTTTAAACCTAATTTAATATAAGAATCACTTATGGCCCTCTTTTGTGAAAAAGATCCTACTTTAAGCCATCGTTAATGTCTACTTCAAACACTTTCTTGACACAATTTGAAGACAATTGAAAATTAGAATTTGTTTGGGTAGCAAATTCTTTTTTGCGATATAGTTACGAGGGCATTGGGACTAAGATCTGGCAATCACATAATTTTAGATAATAACTTTTCAATATCTACATAATTTAGACGTTATCACACACTTCACGCAAGGTGCGCATGAGAGAGATGATTAAGAATCATCTTTTATTACAAATAGGTCATACATGACGTACATAAATATGTCTTGATATACATTCCTTTTAGTTGTTGTATCAAAACTGTGCTTGGAGGTAGTCAACCACCTTCTTGTCGACTTGAAAGGCCTTGGTGAGAACTTCGTCAGAAATGGGTGGCTTCGTTCCAAAGACAGAATTAGCAATGGTGATGACTCCAGGATTCTGACTGCTAAGACCAGCAAAGGCTAGTGCATAGGTGTTTCCACAATTCAACTGGAAGTGAATGAGACCAATTGGGAACACAAATACGTCCCCCTTGTACAAGACTTTGGTGAAGAGAGTGTTGTTTAATTGGTTGGAAGTGACGAAGCCAACAAGTAGCGAACCCTCCACCACAACCAAAACCTCGGTGCCACGTGGGTGAGTGTGGGGAGGATTTAGGCCACCGGGAGCGAAGTCAAGGCGAGCCATGGATATTCCAAGAGTGTTGAGTCCCGGAAATTGGTCGACAAAAGCCGGTGTGACCTTTGATCCAAGCGGATTCGTTGTGTTTCCAGGATTTCTAAAACCCGTAAAGAGGAAATCATCAGCTGTGGCTTGTTTCGGGTCCTTGCAAAACTTTCCGTTCACAAACACTGCATAAGAAACAGAATTCCTGTTATTGCTCCAGCATCATAAGCCATAATTGAAAGTCATGAATAGCACAAGAATTGAGGACCAACCTCCAGAGTTCATGTCATTGGTGGCGACGCATATGTCCTGAAGAGGACTGGGGTCATAAGCAAAAGCAGTGACAGTTGCCAAAGCCAAGATGAGAAAGCTAATCGGAAGATACTTCATCGTTGGACAGGAAATTGGGCTCTCTGATCTCGAGTTCAGAAGAATGATTGCTCGAGGAAGGAGTGAGGTCTATTGCCTGGTAACACTATCTATTTATAGATGATAGTGCTTGACTCAGTAATATTCAACAAAGTGCTCTACAGCTCTACAGCTTACCAAGTCTTTAAAGGTTACATCCTTTTCTTCTCCTTCTTAAATCCAAGAACAACATTCCCCGACAGCTGCGCTGACATGGCAGCCGGTCTGAATTCCTCTTCTCCAGCATAAAGAATTCATAGTCATCTGATACGGAAGTGGTAAACTCAAATTATTGCAAACATTTGACTATTTCTTCTTCACCATTTGAACTCTTCAGCATCGCCATCCATGACGAACCATCCTATTTGAAGAAAGATCGAATTGACAGGCTGTCTTTTCCCACCTATGTTCACCAGGAAAAATTTCAGGTTGATAATTTACCCTGTTAATTTATAATTGGGAGACTTCATTTGATTTAACATGCCAGGCCAAGTTCACAACCATATACTAGGTAGCTGTGCACTCTCTTGTTGGACAAACCTTAATAAATGACCATCCTTTAGAGGCCCTACTTGTCAAATGATGCCGTGTATAACTTTTTTCTTCTTTCCAAGAACGGTTCATGGGGAGGCTGGAAATAAGACATTGCCGTCGCAAGCTGCAACTGCGTCGCAACCTAATGAACAGAAGATTTTAGTTTCGTGCGCAGTAACTTAATGATCTAGAACTTACAAGACACATTACTTGAGGATGGACAGTATAATTTCTTTACTTTGCAAATTGCTGATTTCTCATGGAAACTTACGCTTCAGGACCATGAGTTTTCTATTGAGAAATAATAAAGAACTAAGTTAACCCACCCCGGATCACCAAATTTCATTTTACTGTTTCTAACTTTAAAGTTCTTGTAAAGTATAGATCAGGACTCGAGCGGATGAACAACGAAAGCTTTGAGGCAGATCAGGATGATTCAGCTGAACAAATAGCAAATAAACAGAAACCGATACTGCGGTCAGCTCTGCTATGGCCTTTAGCCAGCAATACTTCTTAATATAACATGGAGAAATGGGGGAGTTGTTGAAGATGTCTGTCTAGATGTTGGCGACTTTTTAACTAGTACTTCCGCTGTGACTTTCACATCCGAACCGTTGTCGATACTGGAATGTTATGAGATAATTGTCCTGCTTTGCTTATGAAGTATGGAAAGTTCTATGGCTTGGGCGCTTTCTTGTCTCCACTGAACACCTGCTCCCTATAAAATATGGGAGGGGACTCCAATTTGGTTATAGCGAGTCTCTGTCTCTCCCATCTATTTAATGCAGTCTCAACGACCATTGAGATGAATTATTGTTTTATTCTTGGCAATCTCTCATGGAAACTACGAATAATCTCATGGTGCAATTACTCTTATCATCTTTAAGCTCTCTCCATCTAACCTACTCGACAAGGCACAGGTGCTCTATTCATGGATGAAGATCGGTTGACCCAGTGCCTTCTGCGCGATGGACAACATTAAATTGGCGAATCTTCAAACATTATGTATGTTTAGTTTTAAACACAATGGACTCGTCATTCCTCAACAACTACAAGCACGTTTCCATTACTTTAATTTACTGTTCTCCATTACTTTAGTTTACCGTTAATCATATAAAGAAATTGTCACGCCCCGAACCTCGAGCACGCGCACATCCCTCGGTGGTCGATAGAATTTTGCGACGTTCCCAGGACTTGTCGCCGACCCTTTTCATTTTTATTGCACATGCGGAAGCAAATTCACTAATCTCCTGACAACAACATATATGGGATAGAAAAGCAGGACGACTAATTTCAAATCAAATACACTTTTATAAACACTTCAAGCTTATACAGAAGGTCTATGTCATAAAGAACTACTGAGCCACCTATGCTCCTGACTCTTCCGCTTCAAGCTCCGGGTTCTTCATACAAGGGACCTGAAAATGGTTATTCAATAACCAGTGAGATATAAATCTCAGCGAGTTACACCCCTAAGCACCGGTTAGTACGCCAACTCAACCCAGGGTATCTATCCAGAACCACCCCACTAACAAGCAACAACCAACAGCCAGCAACCAACAAACAACAGTCGATTCCCATACAACCTCACCTGGTATGCCATACCCTGCACGATATCACTCAGCATGATACACACAAAGCACATGACCATTAGATGATGCAGTTCATCAATCAAACACGAGTCGCATCATAAGCGATCTCACCTGGCCATTGCCACACCCTGCACATTATCGATTCATGTGTGCATACCATAAACGATGTGATTCACTCATGCATATAATTAATGCGTATAAAAATTTCACACATCAATGCATAAATTCATATCGAGTCATCGATCAATCGACTCAGTCGATTCCATGTCAATCCGACTATTCCCCGGTCGTCTCCCTTATTCAGTCTCAAATCTTACTCACGGCTCCATGAGCACGGTCTACCAAATTTCTTGGCAACAATTTACGGTCCAAAGGACACAACCTATCTTTAGGTGGCAAATTACGGCCCAGTGGGCGCGACCTTTAATAAGTGGCAGGTTACGGCCTTATCAGGCGTGACCTTTAATAGGTGGCAAATTACGGCCCGGTGGGCGCGACCTTAATAGGTGGCGAGGTTACGGCCTTATCGGCGCGACCCTTATCGGGTGGCAAATTACGGCCCGGTGGGCGCGACCTTTAATAGGTGGCGGGTTACGGCCTTATCGGCGCGACCCTTATCGGGTGGCAAATTACGGCCCGGTGGGCGCGACCTTTAATAGGTGGCGGTTACGGCCTTATCGGCGCGACCCTTATCGGGTGGCAAATTACGGCCCAACGGGCGCAACCGATTCCAAATTCGGTGGCGAACTCGGCCCCACCGGCATAATTTAGGTTAAGTGGTCATCATGGCCCCACTAACTTTAACACTCACAAATCCATTTTGACGTTGTAAACGACGCCCGGTATTTTCTAATTAAAAATACCTATATATCACAATCATCACACAATTACACCATTCAACAATCAATTCATGCGGATGCCCATGCATTTACACATCCATTCACCTCATAAATTCAACACACATGAATTTAGACAACTTTTCGCATTCTCGGATGAACAACGTGCGCGTGAACAACAACGCACATGAACAAGTCTTTGTGAACGACTCGTGAGCAGTGCGGGTGAACAAAATTTTGTGAATAGTGTCGCGTGAACAGTAAATTTCCAGAATTCAATAAACAATAAATTATATTAAAAAATCATTAAAACAATGATTAAATTAAGGAAACCAATCAATTAAGATAAACATGCTTAATTAACCACATAAACCACATTAAGCAAATAAAACAAGATTAAGCTAAACTAATCGATCCATCAATCTAACCACCTATCTTAGGACTAATACAACTTAATTAAATCACTTAAACTAGAATTAAATCTAACTAAACCAACCCTAAGCAAGTTTAGGCACTAATCGAAGGATTAGGAGCTAAACTCACCCGTTAAGCGGGCCGGACACACCGACGCGGCGGCGGCGACGGTGGCTACGCACCGGAACCTCTATAACGACGATCCAAGGAGGTCCCAAGCTCAGCACAGCAACCACAGCCTCTGCTTCTCTCCGCAACTCTCAAAAACTGACTGCCGGAGGAGAAACGGAGTTGAACGGGCTGATCGAAGCTCCGGCGAGGGTGGCCGGCAACCGGCGGCACCTGGGGGTCAAGGAGGACCTGTTGGTGGCTGGGCTGGGCAAAAGCTCGGTCGAAATGGGAGAAGACTAGAAGAAAACTCGAAACAGGCGGAGCTGGGCGGAACCGGGCGGTCCAGCGGCCGGTGGCTTGTCGCCGTATTTCGGGACAGAAGGAATCTCCGTTCGGGGAGTGGTCAGGCTCGTTGGAACTGCATAGATCTCCTTGTCACGGTGGTGGGTGGAGCGTTCTCTGATTCAACCGGGAAGACCACTTTCAACTCCGATCTTTGGAGAGAGGTCGGCTGGAGCAGAAACTGGAAGAGAGGGAGAACGAGGGAGAAAGAGCTCCGTCGACTTGGAGGCTGAAGGAGGGGGAGAGAGAGTGAAGTGAAGGCTGAAAGCACTCCTCATTAAGGCCATTAAATGGCCACTTCAATTCCCCATGCATGACATCATCTTCTCTCTCTTCTCTTTTGCCCTTATCCACAAGCTCTAGGGGCATTTTGGTCATTTCACCTCGCACAAATTACAAATATGACCTTGGGCTGAAATTGGTGGATGGGCCTAAGGATTGGGCTTGGCCATGAATAGGAATGGGCTTAGGAATTTGTTGGGCTTGAAATGGCCAAGAATTGGCCCATGGGCTTAAAAGATGAATAGTTGGTTTGGGCCCAATGGGCTCATTTGCTTGACTTAGGCCCATTTGGTGGCTGTCTTAACTTGGGCCTAAGGCCCACACTGGCTTAGCCCGGCCCACATCCTCACGAGCTTACTTTCTCGGTCCGAAAATCCCTTTTCCAATTGCTCGGTTTCACTGGCTCTGCCGACTAATGAAGCAGCTTCATCTAATGCCCGTCCCGGACAATCCCGACTAATGAGCTTACTTTCTCTTGCCATGTCAATTTCGCCCTAATGCCATTTTGGTTATAACTCGAGCGACGGGCGGCTCGAGGGATTCACGCGTAACCGACTCGTGCCAAACCACGTTCAAGACATCTCGACGCATGGACGTCCTTGACTGCATGAAATTACGGAGGATAGATTCTTATTTCAAAGTACACGATCACTAAGGATCGACATAGGGTCGTTCGCGGGTTCGATAACGATAAACGGAATCACCCGTCGTTCCATTATGTTTCTGTCCGCGAATCAACTTCTAGTCGTCCTTTGAATCGGCCTCGCCTATCTACGAATCATCCTCACGTAAGTCTCACCGTCAAGTCGTTTTCCTGTCGGGTCCTTTAGTCGTACGAGTTCGTCCTCAATAGCCTTTCCCTTCAAGGTCGGTATCTCATGAGTGATCAATTCCGAGTGAGATCAACCAACAATGCATTGACCAAATTCACATCCATTCATTCCTCAAAGGGCTCGAATTTCAGGATGTCACAGAAATGAACACCATCCTTCAAGAAGTGGTGCAACGACCCAGGACTAGATACGTGTAGGCCAGTAGAGAAGGAATATGCAAGCATTGGTCTTATCACGACCATTAATATGCTATCGAGGATGATTTGACGTGATTAGGCGCCTAAACCGAGCTAAGTGATTGATAGGATCCTAACCATCTTTGTTTTATGGAATTGCTATCTGATACCTTTTTAAGCCCAATTTGTTCGAGTAAGGACGGACGCAATAGCGTACGCAAATGTTGTCGAAATGGTCAATCTCCGTCTTTTAGAAACTTTTGCTTTTACATTCATGAAGGAAATAGTCAGTGGTTGCTGATGTTGGTCTTTGTTAAATTAGAAAATTTGACTGACTTTGTTATTTGGAGGAAAATAAAAACGAACATTCAGAGCATATGCTTGCTTGCTTGCTTGCAATGCACTTTCATATGGCCGGCAAAAACATATCTTATCCGGGACTAAAGCATTTCTTAAGGTTGTTTCACACAGCTAGGGTTTGTCAAGAAGGTTATCTCATATTCTGTTGGACGAGCTTGCGTGAGGATTAACGCGACCTTCATTTTGTTTTTTAATAAATTAATTTTTAATTTTTATATTATTATTATTATTATTATTATTATTATTATTATTATTATTATTATTATTATTATTATTATTATTATTACTATTATATGTTGTTGTTGAATTTTGAAAAGTTCTTTGAGCAAGGACTACCCTAGCATGCATGTATTAACTAATGTACTAGAGAGAGGCAGGGAGAACACTTGGGACATGATGGTACATTCATGGGCTTAAACCCAAGTCAAATAGAATATAGACACAACTCGATATCCATTTGATCTTGTTCAACGCTGTTATGCTTTGCCATAATCAATCAATTCGCTTTCTAGTTTTCACGGGAGGAAGCTTCAACTATGCCTAGTCCTGTGGCGTTTGGCTCTTAAAAATAAAGTACTTTGAAAATAATTAGTTTCAATTATTGGATTCCTCTTCACCTAACTCCATATAATGTAAGTTACAATAGCTAGACCTTAGCATGTATTAACTAATGTACTAGAGAGAGGCAAGGAACATACCAAGAACTCGGGGCAGAACACTTGGGACATGATGGTACATTCATGGGCTTAAACCCAAGTCAAATAGAATATAGACACAACTCGATATCCATTTGATCCTGTTCAACACCGTTATGCTTTGCCATAATCAATCAAGTACTTTGAAAATAATTAGTTTCAATTATTGGATTCCACTTCACCTAACTCCATATAATGTTGTTAGGACTAGAATTAGCACCTAGAGGGGGGTGAATAGGTGATTAAAGCGATTTTAACAATCAAATTCGAATATGAGATTAATGAATTAAAAACAGCAATCGCAGCAAATGAAGATTATGAAAAATAAAAGGATTAGGGAGAGAGAATCAAGACTCCAGATTTATAGTGGTTCGGCTTATATCAAGCCTACGTCCACTCTCCCGCACGGACAGCCCTTCGGCTGGATTTCACTAAGAATCAAAAAGAGTGTTACGCCTCACGCTCTTGAGTCCACAATGTAGAACTTCTACTACACTTCCTCAAGGTCTCACAACTCTATGATCACTCTTTTGATTACATGTATTGCTCGAAGAATAAGATCACAATCGAAATATGGAGGTTCGACTTTGAAATTCTTCTATCCAAGACACTTCAACAACTCGAGCGTCTCTCTTTATACGCTTCTTCATGCCTTCATTACCGTTGGCACCTTCCAAAGAAGTTCTTCCAATCAACCCGTTGGACAGAATCAATTTGGAGAGATCTCGAGCTCTTTAAGGTAAGTGTAGATAGCCCATCAATCCTGCTCGCCCATACAATCAGGATCTTGGTTTCCATAAGTTGAACTTTCCAAATAAGTTGTGAATCTTAGAGAATCTATATCAATTCGGATACGAATGTAAGATCGTGTAGTGCTGAATCCAAATAAAAAGATAATCCTCAGCCATTGAGATAAAGACTATATAGAATCGAATAGAAACTTTTATCTTGTCGGTCTGGAAACCGTCCATGAGAGTAGACTTTGAAACTTGAGTCTTGTTGATGTCGACTTTGATCTTCGACTTTGCTAGTAGAGTCTCGCAAGTCTTCGACTGATCGAGAGAAATGTTTTGTCAACTTCAAAACCTTTGAGGAGAATTTATCCAACAATCTCCCCTTTTTGATGGTGACAAAACTTTCCTGCAGATTTGAACACTATTGCCCCGCAAAACAACTTTTAAGCTTGCAAAGATATCATTAGAATAAGAATAGTATAAGATGTCCCGTACGCAGATGTCCCGTACATACGACTTACCCCGTACACGATCTGCATCCACGTAAACCTCATTAGTCAATGCAGACTTTACTATCTATATCTAATTTTGACAAACTTAAAGTAATGCAAGAGTAAGCAATCATTCAAAAACTCAAGATAAAGTCAAAATATCAATCACAAACAAACCATTAAATCCAAAAATAGAAATGAAAGTTTAAGGTTTGGGTTTGGGTTTGAATAGAGTGAAAATAGAATAGAGTGAAAATAGAGTGAAAATCTGCCTGCAAAGTCTTCTCCCCTTTTTGTCGCATTAAAAAGAAAGAAAATCAAGGAGCACGAGGAACGCGAACAAGTTGAAAGTCCTCCATAGACTTGACAGTTCCTTCCAACTTCCTTAAGTCTTCTTGAAGTTCGAGAGAGCAGTGCCTTTTCTTTGTGTCTTGAACCTTACTTTGAACATCTTTAAGCCGATCATGTAAGGAGATGAACATAGCATGATTCTCATTCTGATAGTCCGAAAGTCACACCCCATAGCATAGATTTGGCCTTTGAGCTCCAATATGATGTCAAGCAACCTTCGAAATCTCCCGAATTGTCGGGCCCGTGTGCTTGCGTCAACTCGGTCCGATGGTGGAGTCAAGCCGGTGTGAATGTCGAAGGAAGATCAATGTTTGGAGATGAAGCCTCTTCCTCGATGATGAGCAAAGATAAACATCTTCAGCATCGTGGCGATCTGCTCACACTTGCACTTGTAAATGTCGAAAAGAGGAGTGCTTTCTCTTGGATATCTCCCCCGTTTCCATGCCTTCGGAGGGGAGAAGAACTCTTCTTTCGAGGAGTCTCCTCGGTGACAAGATTGTGCCGATCCTCCTTTTCGCCGGAGAATCTGTCTTGGCTTGTGAGTCTCGCTGGTTTATGCCGAGAGTCTATCCCGGGTGACTCTTCCTCTTCATCTTTCTCTTCCTCTTTCTCTTCTTTCTTTTCTCTTCCTCTTCCTCTTTTCTGTTCTTCCTCTTTTTTTTCTTTCTCTTCTTTCTTCTTCTTTTTGTTCTTTCTCTTCTTTCTTTCTCTCGTCTCTTCTTCCTTTTGCAAGGATTCCTCTTCCTGGTTTCCTTTCTCGCTTTCTTCGCAAACTATTGTTCGGGAACAACCGATACAGAGCAGAATGCGAGAAACAAAAGCCGAGATGGGCATATCATCCTCATCATCTTCATCTTCCAAGATGATTGCCCGCCTCTTCTTGATAGGACCAAAGGATGTTTCCTTTCCTTTTCTTTTTGCCGCAAGAAGAGTCTGGTTTGATCTTCACAGGGGTTTTTTCTTTGAACTGCTCCAGCTTCTTGCTGAGTTCCTTCAGACGCATCTTTGTTATCATCCTCAGTCCGATGACCATTCGACCAATAGTCTTCACAGAGAGAATGTGGGGAGGCTGGATGTTCAGATGTCTGAAAAGTCTTGTAATGAGAGCAAAGATAAGGGAGTTGTCCCTTGTCTTTTGCCATCGACCCGTACATGTGAAACATGATAGTGTGTGGCGAGAGAGAAATTAATGCCAACCTTGATTGCAAACATCAACTTTGCCTCGAGATGGATACATCTCGTCTTTGAAGTTGATTTTGGTCTAAGACAAGCTTGATCACAATCTTGTGAAGCAGAATATTTGTTGCATTCATTCTGGAGTAGGATAGGCGACCTTCAGCAATTCGGTCTCTTGCAAGCTCCATGGTTGCATGACTCACAGACACATAAATTGATTGGAAAGCACCTCTTTCCACACCAATTACGTCTCGCGAGTGTCTCAGATCAACAACATATTCTCTATCTCGCACGCTAAATGAAAAGCTGTTCGCATCAAGGAAGCCGAGATTAGAGTAGAAATATGCGGTCAATTCGAATGAGCCACATCACATTCAAGGTGCAAAACTTGTGCAGTTGAAGTTTCTCAAACTTCTCTCTCGAGATTAATGCTCGGTAAATCCAGAAAATCAAAGTCCACCGTTCGTGGATTTATCACCCTCGCTTCAAGCCAGCTTTCTCATACTTCTTCCCGTGTCCATCGATCGAAACAGTTCATCCTTCTTTCCTCGAAGGTTTGCAGCCACACCCATCCAAGGTTTAAAATGTAGATACATCTTCTCATCATCATCCTTTCCCTCTGGTTGATTAAAACTACCAAACCTAGGGTCACTGGGAAAGTTTGCGAAAACTTTTGCTGTTGTTCCAGCAGGAACAACGCCTGATCTTTCCATCACGGTGAGAAAATGCGTCTCGTTTCTATAACCTTTTTCTTTCGAAATTCATCGATGAAGGTCATTGCACCCACCTTCCTTCAATGCGAGTAAAGCCTATAAACAAAAGCAGGCTTGAGTGATCTTACTGGTTCAACATTTTCAAGCACTTCTTCTGCTTGTTGAGGGCGACTATCATGAGGTCTAGTTGAGGAGGAACGCTGCTGAGATCGTTGAGGAGACTGATATGTTGGAAAGTCGCTTTCTTCGTAAGATCGAAGTGCGTAGGCCCCTCTCCGAGCCCCGTGGTCCCCGCTTGCAAGCCTTGATGATTTTCTTTGGTGAGACATTGTCGCTGTCTTTTGGAGAAACTTTCTCACTTGTGTCGCAAGAAAGTTAAAAACTTGAGCAAGAGAAATCGAGGAGAGAAATTCCAGAGAGTGAATAGCTTTGAACTAGGGTTTCGGGTAAAGTTTAAAACGAAGAAGAAGAAGACGTATAAAAGGAAATCGAATCGGGTAACCGAATCGACGCAAAATAAATTCCTTTTTGAAAAATAACTGCCTTAATAAATCGATAACCACCCTTTATAAAATAAACTGCCTTAATAAACATGATTATCCATAAATAAACAGGCAAACTTACCTTTTCGAGATAAAAGTTTAAGTAAATGTACTTACAAAATGTGTCGATTGGTATTCTCGCCTATACCCTTTTGAGTCCGATACTCCGTCGACTTTAAGATTCTCGAGTCCGAGCTTCAACAATCTTCAAGAGATACAATATTGAGTCTTGAGCAAATAGACTCAAATAAGCTTTTCTCCAAAGGGCTTTGTGAAGATGTCGCGCTTGATTCTTCGAGTCAATGAATTGTATCAAGACTTCTTTGTTCTGAACATGATCTCTTATAAAATGATGTCGAATCTCAATATGTTTGGCTCTTGAATGTAGGATAGGATTCTTTGTAAGATTGATTGCGCTGGTATTGTCACATCTCGATCTCTCGTGCAAGAGTCTTCAATACCAAAGTCTCGTAGTTGTTGTTTTATCCAAAGTATTTGAGAACAAAAACTTCCAAGTGCTACGTATTCTCGCTTCACCGTTGAAAGAGCCACGTACTTTGTTTTCTTGAAAACCAAGATACCACCCCTGTTGCCAAGTAATTGACAAGTTCCCGAGTGCTTTTTCTTTCAACTCTACAACCCGCAAGATCTCGCGTCTCAATAACCAAGAAGGGTAAAGTCTCATTCTTTGGGATACCATAGACCAATCTTAGCGTGAGTTGCAACGTATTTAATGATACGTTTAGCAGCACTTAAATGTGATTCCTTAGGATCCGATTGAAACCTAGCACATATGCAAACACTAAATAATATGTCGTCTAGATGCAAAAGATAAAGAAGTGAACCAATGATACTCCCGTATAATTTTTGGTCGACTTTCTTCCCTCGCTTCGTCTTTGTCTATCTTCAAAGAACTTGACATTGGTATGTCGGTCTTTTTGCAATTCTCCGACCGAACTTTTTAACAAGTTCTTTTGCATATTTCTCTTGATGAATGAAGATTCCTTCTTTAAGTTGTTTCACTTGTAGACCAAGGAAGAAGGATAGTTCACCCATCATGCTCATCTCAAATTCATCCCGCATAGACTTAGAAAATTTCTTGCACAAAGTCTCATTAGATGATCCGAATATAATGTCATCAACATAAATCTGAACGAGTAGAAAGCTTTTGCCTTCCTTTTTAACAAATAGAGTAGTGTCTACCTTTCCTTTAGAGAAACCACTTTGAATTAAAAATTACTTAACCTTTCATACCAAGCTCGAGGAGCTTGTTTTAATCCATATAAAGCTTTCTTCGCCCGAACACCGAGTCCGGTTTCTTTGAGTCTTCAAATCCAGGAGGTTGTTCCACATAGACTTCTTCTTGAATAAATCCATTCAGAATGCGCTTTTGACGTCCATTTGAAATAACCTGAAATTCTTATAACATGCAAAAGCAAGTAGTAATCGATTGCTTCTAACCTTGCTACCGGAGCATAAGTCTCATCATAGTCTATCCCTTCTTCTTGCGTGTATCCTTTAGCCACGAGTCTTGCTTTGTTTCTTGTCACTTTGCCTTTTTCATCAACTTTGTTCCCGAAAACCCATTTAGTTCCAATAACATTTACCTTTTGGTTTAGGAGTTAATTCCCAAACGTCATTGATACCGAATTGTCCGAGCTCTTCTTGCATTGCTTCAATCCAGCTTTCATCGCTAAGGCTTCTTCAATGTTTTTGGGTTCTATTTCGAAAATAAGTGCAACCGCACTAGACTCTTCTCGCCTTTTGGATCTTGTACGAATTCCCTCATTAATGTTCCCAATAATGAGTTCTTCGGGATGACCGGACTTGTGTTTCCAAGCATTCTTGGATGGTCTGATGGGTTGTTGATCATTTTCTTGAGTTGAATCTCCATCGACAACTTGTTGTATTGCATCTGGATTTTGGACTGCTTTATGGGAGATAGATCTAGCAGTGTCTGGAACAGATTCTGATTCTTCGCCCAGTATTGGCTGAACTTGTGGAGAGTCTTGAAATTTGACGTTCATTGATTCTTCCACGCCTCGAGTCTTCTTGTTGAATACTCTATAGGCTTTGCTCGCAGCTTGAGTAACCAAGAAAGAATCCTTCATCTGATTTTTCTTCAAACTTACCAACTCGATCATTTGCATTCTTCGAATAAAGCATTTACAACCAAATACTTGAAAATAAGAAACAGTTGGTTTCTTTTCTTTGAAAATTTCATAAGGAGTTTTCTCAAGAATTGGTCTTAAAAATACTGTTAATAATATAACAAGCGCTTGAAACAAATTTTCAGCCCAAAACCTTGAAGAAATATTACTTTCAATTAAAAGAGTTCTTGCCATTTCTTGTAAAGACCTATTCTTCCTTTCCACAACCCCATTCTCGTTCGGGGTGTGTATGGAGAGGAGAATTTGTGCTGAAGACCAGAATCATCACGAAATTTAATAAAGTCTTGATTTTCAAACTCACCTCCATGGTCTCGTACGAATACTTGAGATAGTGTAACCTTTCTCATTCTGCACCTTCTTAGCAAACTTTGAAAAGAGAGAGAAAGTTTCAGACTTACTTGAAAGAAAGTAGACCCAAGTAAATCGTGAATAATCATCCACTATTACTAGGCGAACCTTTTTCCACCAATGCTTCGCGTTCTAGTAGGTCCAAATAAGTCCATATGCGTAAGCTGCAAGACACGATTAGTAGAAACTTTACTTATTGGTTTGTAAGAGTTTCTAACCCGTTTACCCAAGACGCATGGTGTGCATAGATCGACTTTGAATAATTGAGAATAGGCAATCCTCGAACAAGTTTCTTGGAGGAGATCTTGCTGATTTGCTTCATATTGATATGGCCAAGTTTTCTCGTGCCATAGATTAGCTTCATCTTGTACCGATATCAAGCACCGTGATCTTTCATGATTTACATCCGTAAGATAGATATTTCCATGTCTTCGTCCGCAAAGGATTGAGTAGAGTCTTTACCGATTCCCGAACACTTTCTTTCCTGGAAATTTATCTTGAATCCGGTATCACACAACCGGCTTATGCTAAGCAAGTTGTAATTTAATCCTTCAACTAAGGAAACATTCTTGATTGACAGACTTCCAATCTTGACTGTTCCACGACCAATGATTCTTCCTTTGTTGTTACCTCCAAAGGAAACTTTTCCTCCGTCTTTCTCGGTCAAGTGTTATGAAGCAACTTGAATCTCCCGTCATATGTCTTGAGCAGCCACTATCTAGATACCATTTAATCTTCTTTTTGATAGTGACCTGCAATTAAAAAGAATTCAAGCTTTCTTTGGTACCCACATCATCTTGGGTCCGAAGAGTTAGAGCAATAAACAGTCTTTTGCCCAATTCCTTTTAACAGTCTCCAAACCAAAGGACATTATTTCTCAAAATGTTCTGAGCTTTGACACTTGGAACATTTCAAAGCATTTCGCCAACAAGTTTTACAAAGACTTTCTGAAAATGATTTTTATAAGCAATTCTGGTTGGTCTTTGTTTGATTCTTTCCTTCACTTTTGGAAAATCAATTAGAGGAATAATTTCAGAAGTCATACCAAGACCTAACTTATCAAAGTAGGGTCTTTGTATCGAAAGAATCTTATCCAACTTTTCAGAACCATTTGAAAATCTTTTTGATATATTAGAAATATCATTTTTCAAAAGATCATTTTCTTTGGAAACAGTCCGAGTTTTCTTTCAAGACAAGTAAAGTTGTTTTCTAACTTTTCAAACTTTTCTTTCCAAAGTTTTTCCTGTTGCTTCAATGTAGAATTTTCCTTTTTCAATTCGGAGATCCTCTTAAGAGAAGTTTTTAGACTAAGACAAAGTTCATCAATGTATTTTGAAACTTTGATAGGAATTCCGAGATTACTAACCTCGAGTTCACTGTTCGAGTCCGTATCTCGAATCGTGGTCCGAGTCCGAATCAGATTTTGCCATTAGACAGATATTGGCATAGTCGTCATCACTTTCTTCACATTCGCATCACCCAGTGTCTCGCTTTGAGTGCTTTTCGTATTTCTCGGTCTCTTTCCTTTTCTCTTCTTTAACAGAGGACGCTTGGGTCTCGATGTGTCCCTTTTTCTTGCATTCAAAGCAAGTCACTTCTTTGTTAGAATCATCTTCCTCTGTTGATTTGTTCTCAAACCTTTGTGAGCTCGTTTCTTCCAGTTGAATTTTCTTCCTTTTCTATTCAACTTTCTGAATCTCTTTATCATAAGTGCCAGCTCTTCATCATCTAGATCTTCTTCGAATCTATAGCATCGTAATAGTCATTAGATTTTAAGGCAATTGATTTCTTACCTTTTGAATCTTCCTCTTCGTTGGTTTGCTCTACTTCATAAGATTGAAGAGTCCCAACCAATTCGTCTACGAGAGAGTGGAGCAATCCTCTCTGTGTCTCTCTTATTGAGGTTTTTATGTGATTCCGCTCTTTAGAGAGTCCTCGTAGGAGTTTGTTGACCTTCATATGTCCTGAGATTGGATGTCCCTAATATTCAAGACCATTCACAATTTCAGTAAAGCGACTAAACATGTCAGTTATTGATTCTCCTGATCTCATCTTAAAGACTTCATATTGTCCCAAAAGAATGTTGATCCTAGTCTCTTTCACTCGATCTGTTCCTTCATAGGTAATGTGAAGCCTATCCCGCACTTCTTTTGCTGTATCACAAGAAGATATTCTGTTATACTCGTAGGGGATAAAGCACAATATAAGGAGTAAATGGCTTTAGCGTCAAGAGTCTCGTCTCTTGGTGATTTCTTCTTGAGTCATTGGAGTGGGATCAGCAACTTCTTTTCCTCTCTCGATCCCGATGCCGCAGCAGGAATGATTCCTTTGTCTACCACTTCCCATTCCAAAGGATCTTTCGATCTTAGGAATGCTTTCATCTTGTTCTTCCATATGCTGTAGTCTTTTCCATCAAAGTATGGAGGTTTGGTATTACTTTGACCTTCGACCAACCCTGTAGGTAACATACTAGCCATAGATCTTTTACTCAGAAGTAAAGACACTTCTTATAAACGAGTACACAAGCTCTGATACCAATTGTTAGGACTAGAATTAGCACCTAGAGGGGGGTGAATAGGTGATTAAAGCGATTTTAACAATCAAATTCGAATATGAGATTAATGAATTAAAAACAGCAATCGCAGCAAATGAAGATTATGAAAGATAAAAGGATTAGGGAGAGAGAATCAAGACTCCAGATTTATAGTGGTTCGGCTTATATCAAGCCTACGTCCACTCTCCCGCACGGACAGCCCTTCTGGCTGGATTTCACTAAGAATCAAAAAGAGTGTTACAGTCTCACGCTCTTGAGTCCACAATGTAGAACTTCTACTACACTTCCTCAAGGTCTCACAACTCTATGATCACTCTTTTGATTACATGTATTGCTCGAAGAATAAGATCACAATCGAAATATGGAGGTTCGTACTTTGAAATTCTTCTATCCAAAGACACTTCAACAACTCGAGCGTCTCTCTTTATACGCTTCTTCATGCCTTCATTACCGTTGGCACCTTCCAAAGAAGCTCTTCCAATCAACCCGTTGGACAGAATCAATTTGGAGAGATCTCGAGCTCTTTAAGGTAAGTGTAGATAGCCCATCAATCCCGCCGCCCATACAATCGGGATCTTGGTTTCCATAAGTTGAACTTTCCAAATAAGTTGTGAATCTTAGAGAATCTATATCAATTCGGATACGAATGTAAGATCGTGTAGTGCTGAATCCAAATCGAAAGATAATCCTCAGCCATTGAGATAAAGACTATATAGAATCGAATAGAAATTTTTATCTTGTCGGTTGGAAACCGTCCATGAGAGTAGACTTTGAAACTTGAGTCTTGTTGATGTCGACTTTGATCTTCGACTTTGCCGGTAGAGTCTCAAGTCTTCGCACTGATCGAGAGAAATGTTTTGTCAACTTCAAAACCTTTGAGGAGAATTTATCCAACAAATGTAAGTTACAATAGCTAGACCTTAGCATGTATTAACTAATGTACTAGAGAGAGGCAGGGAACAGACCAAGAACTTAGCTAGAACACTTGGGACATGATGGTACATTCATGGGCTTAAACCCAAGTCAAATAGAATATAGACACAACTCGATATCCATTTGATTCTGTTCAACGCTGTTATGCTTTGCCATAATCAATCAATTCGCTTTCTAGTTTTCACTGGAGGAAGCTTCAACTATGCTTGGTCCTGTGGTGTTTGGCTCTTAAAAATAAAGTACTTTGAAAATAATTAGTTTCAATTATTGGATTCCACTTCACCTAACTCCATATAATGTAAGTTACAACAGCTAGACCTTAGCATGTATTAACTAATGTACTAGAGAGAGGCAAGGAACATACCAAGAACTCAGGGCGAGAACACTTGGGACATGATGGTACATTCATGGGCTTAAACCCAAGTCAAATAGAATATAGACACAACTCGATATCCATTTGATCCTGTTCAACGCTGTTATGCTTTGCCATAATCAATCAATTCGCTTTCTAGTTTTCACTGGAGGAAGCTTCAACTATGCCTGGTCCTGTGGCGTTTGGCTCTTAAAAATAAAGTACTTTGAAAATAATTAGTTTCAATTATTGGATTCCACTTCACCTAACTCCATATAATGTAAGTTACAACAGCTAGACCTTGGGAGTTCGCGATTTTTTTTTTTTAATATTTCCTCCCTACAAACCTCAGGGAGTCCTTTTAATGAAGTAAACTGGACACCTTGAAGCTTTTCGAAAGGGAAATATGTAGCAACTTCATCGCTTTGCCTGGTGTATATATTACATTTCTGATGCAATCATTTACTTGTGTTTTTGAACTTTCTTTTATGCATTGCATGGATATAAAAGCAGCACCAATAAAGTTTTAAGGTAGAAGCCATCAATTTGGATTGTTCTTGTTGTGATCACCGGGCTTCTAATTTGCGCATGTCATTGTTTTTCCTTTTTGTGTGAAAAATCACCTAAAGTAAGGTTCTTGAGATGTAATATGATGTAATTTGTAATTTTCCCTCCTCTAAGCTTCAATGCGATCGAAGCGAGGAGAAATAACACCAATGGAGGGAAAAGCTGAGACTTATGACATCGAGTTATCATGAGAACCAAACCCAAGTCCTTGCACCAAACGCAAATAATAAAGTCACTATAAGGAGACATTCACCCTCACTCTGACAATTCTTGAGTACTCCTTTGGGGTCTAGTACTGGGTCATCAGGATTTTCCTGTTGAATTCACATAAGCTGATTGGATGCCTATGTTCTGTTTTAGCTGCTGGCTCTTCTTGGTATGCCATCTACAAATTTTCCTCAGAACCATGATATGTCTAAATTTGTTCGGTACAATAGCCATAAAGTCTTAAATTATTCCAAGCTAACGTTGAGACGCAACTTAGTTTTTTTGTTCTTTTAGGAACTGTCAAAAAAAGAGCATAACAAGAACCGCATTTGTGTTTTTGCATTTACCCTCTATATCCTTTCGTGATTTATTTGAGATTATAATATCGATTACTTCTAGAAATAGATCTATGCTATTCATATTTTATTTGAGGTTTTCACTTTGTCCTAAAGGCATGTATACACACTTATATATTTATCCAATATTTCATGGGCGGTGCTATTTCCATCCCCATTTGTGCTAAAACACTCTTTTTTTTTTCCGATGAACTTACCAAAATGCCCTCCCCCCAAAAAAATTATTGTTTCTTTTTTATTATATTAACCTGCAAAATTGCCTTTATTTTTATCATCTATCTAATCTTATCAGTTTCACAATATAAACATCAATTACAAGCGAAAAAAATTATTATTATCTTACCATTTATCATATTATCATTTTGCCTACAATATTAATTTATGATCTCATATTTTAATCACAGAAGTTACATAAAAGATTAGAAATTTCTAGTTATAACGGCTTATGAATAAACAATCATTCGCTTAGTTTTTATCAAATAGTTTGAGCGAAACTTTAGTTCTAGTGAAAATTAAAATTTAATCTAATTATCTAGCCAATTTTGACATTGTGAATGTTTTTTCGGAATACGTTGTAGGTTTTTAAAGTTAGACATCATCAATTTGTGCTTTCTTTTGAGCTTTTTACATTTTAATATGAATCGTAAGATGGGGTCGGAAATTTATTTACCCTTTATTCACTTTCAAATTCACATCAGATTTTTTTCATGGGAACATTTTAAGCATATTTTAAAGTTTTTATATAGTTAGTGCGAGAATGAATCTACAATTAATAGTAGTAACTTTCTTCATAATTAGAGTAGAACAACAAGAAGACAAAGCCTTAACGTTCAGGAATGTTGTGGATAATCCAAGAAATAGGAGGTTGCAACACGGTTGGGGAATGGACCCTTCCATTTTCTCGATCGGGGCTTGAGCCTCCTCCTTAACGCTACCTCGCTTGTTGCTTCAGCAGGCATTTCATTGCTCTTTTTTTCGCTACTCGTGGGCTCTTGATCGTGATTGGGATGCTGCTTCCTTCTAGTAGCTGCCTTCGATTGGTTGTTGGTTGTTTTGGTGGCTGTCCTACTGGTTTTGCTTCGTGCGAGTTGTAATGGGGTCGTTCTTGGTGCTGCTGTTGTGTCTGGCTGGGTAGAAGGAGTTCGAAGCCAGGGTGCTCGTTGTTTCTCTCTTTTCTTGTTGTTGTTGACGTAGGTTATTTTCTTGCGTTGTCTATGTAACGCCCTGGGTCTTCACTATACACATATTGTCTGCTTTGGACACTAAGTCCTCACGGTTTTGTTTTTCTCGGGGCAGCCTATACTACTCCAAGAAAACGCGTATGTATAGTTAGAGGGCCCATTGCCTTATAAGGTAGCTTAGAATTCCCTCCCTAGGCGATGTGGGACAGGGACTCATTCTTTGCGCACGTTCGGGGACCGAGGTGCGGACGCATCGCCAACCCTCCTCCCCGCGCACCGCTGCTCGGGCCGTCACACTCTCCCCCCCTTGGGAGCACAGCATCCTCGCTGTGGCCCCACACGCGGTCGGGAGTTGGCTATGATACCACTTGTAATGCCCTGGGCCTCCACTATACACGTATTGTCCGTTTTGGACATTAAGTCCTCACGGTTTTGTTCTTCTCAGGGCAGCCCATACTACCCTAAGAAAATGTGTATGTATAGTTAGAGGGCCTATTGCCTTATAAGGTAGCCTAGAACTCCCTCCTTAGGCGATGTGGGACAGGGACCCATTCCTTACGCACGTCCGGAGATCGAGGCGCGGACGCACCGCCAACCCTCCTCGCCGCGCACCGCCACTCGGGCCGTCACAGTCTAACTGGTTTTGGTTTTGGCTGGCTTGTGCTGCCGTTTTGGCTCCTTCCGTTCGGTTGTTGGCTGGCTTTTGTTGGCGTTTGTGGGGCTGCTGTGGTTCACCTTCATGGCTCCTCCCTTTCGGCTGCTGGCTGGTTGATACTCTTATGCATGCGGTTGCGGTGCTGCTGTGGTTTGCCTTGTTTAGATGGCTTCCTCTGCCTGGTGTTGTTTGCTCGTGGGTCTTTCCCTGCCTTGTTGCTGCCTTAGTTGGCGATCTGTTTGCCGTTTTGTTTGAGCTTGCTGTTCGGGCTGCTTCTTGCTTCGTTTAGCTCGCCGCCGCCTTGCTCACGCCATCTTTGTTTTCTTTCGGCTCCCTCCCACTTGTTCCCGACTTGTTGTCATTATGAGTGTAATTTTTGGCGCTGAACCCTTTTGTATAGTTTGGTTAAAGCTCAATATATTCTTACCTTTACAAAAAAAAAAAAAAAAAAAAACAAGAAGTTTCTTCCACCCCCACCCTTATGTGCTTTTCTTTTTGTTAATATTTAGATATGATCTAAATATAAATATGTTTGACATTTGATCATGCATCTAACAATTTAATCTTTTTCATATTTTGATTGAATTTTCTTTTCCATTTTTTTTTTTTTATCAAGATTGGTTTTGATAATAATTAAATTGAATTTTGATTTTCGACTTTGAAATATAGTTTTGCTTTTATTGTCGAATACAAATAGGGGATTAAATGAGTTTTCATAAATCGTCATAAATAGAAAATGGAAAATATAATTTCACAAATTAAAATTGACAATATTTTCTAGGCAAAGTTACAATAACATGCATAACAAGATGATATTTTGTTAGGTGTAATGGAGCATTTATATTGTGAAATTGATGAGAGAAATGATAGAAAAAATTTAATTTCTTGGGTTAGCTAGATAAAAAAAGAAACAATAATTTGAAGAGAGAGAGAGAGAGAGAGAGAGAGAGAGAGAGAGAGAGAAAGAGAGGAGGGTATTTGAGTAAGTTAAGTGGAAAAAAGAGAGTGTCTTAACCAAAATGGGGGTGAAAATACCATTGTCTTATTTCATAATATAAAAGTGATTTTTCTTAACCTTTTTACTTTCTATTTCTAGTTCCCACATAACAAGTGAGCATATTTGTTAGCTTTATTTAAATTTTCAAAAGTAACAACCATTAAAATGTTTTACAACATTATATCAATCATACATTTTCTTTCCTCAACAACATTTTTCCGTTCTTTTGCACACACAAGTGTGACATCCTGATTTTCGACCCTGTCTTGATAATATGAATTGGGCTTTTTATCGACGCGCCTATAGTCTTTTTCTCTGAGTTGATCACTCACGAGATAACTAATCTATCTGGTGAAGCCGTTAAGGAATATAAATGGAATTAACTTGAGAATTCGATTAGAAATCAACTGCTCGACCGTGCTAATCTGCAAGGGTTAATACGGCATCGTTAAAATCGATTAGAGACCGGAGATAGGTCGATTTGACAGAGGCATGTGATTAAGCTGTGGGTGATTCCACCTAATTGCAAAATTCGCGTCGAACGACACTAGACCAATTTTTCTATCGATTTTGTATCTTGTGCCCGTATTTGAAACCTTGAGATTTTTACGACAACCGAGAGTCGCCAATGTGTCGAAAATGCACAATGTGGATCGAAAATAATCGACCACGGGTTAAATGCGTTAAAAATTTCTAAAAGTTACCTGGTAGGTTAGGTCACGCTAAAATTGCGTCTAGTTGAAATTAACCATGAAATTGAACTCGGTTTCAGAAATCGAAAGTTGTGTCGTGTCACGATTTATTTTAGGAACGTCGACTCATCCTTTGAAGAATTTTTGGCAAGCTCGGATTTTTGGTGAAAACTCAAAATTGGGCGATTTAAAACCGGGAAATTCGGAGGGCCGCTTTTGTGTGAAATTTTGGCCTCCAAGTTGGATCAAATGGTGATGGGAATGCAAGAATTTGGTGTGGGATCCTACCTCAACATTTTGGCCATCAATTGGAGACTAATTGGAGTGAAATTGAATGGACTTGAAGTGGGAAATGGTGAAATTCGTAGGCCATGGGGGTTGCAACATTTGGACCCCATAAGTGGCTTGCTTAGGAAGATTTGGGAGGGAATGGGCAGCTGAGAAGGGCTGTGGACTTTGGGGGCCAACACTCAAGTGTTTGAGATCTTTTGGTGGACTTTAGAGGCCTTTGTCCCCTCCTTCCCCAACATCAGTCTCTTCTTCTTCATCCTTGCTTCTTTGTTCACCATTATTGTTGAAAACCTCCATTTCCAGAGCAAGGAGCTAGCCACCACCCCTGCAAACTGAGCCAGCCATCGCCAGGCCCCTTCGCCGTCGTCCAAGCCATGCTTAAGCCTGCTTGACCGTCCGCCGCCCGTCTGCGTCCAACCACCGGTCCTGTGCCCCTAGCCCGCGCTAGCTCCTGACACCTGGTCGCTCGAATTGTCCCTGCTCGCGTCCGCCTGGCTTGATGTTGCCAGCTCGCCTCCGCCGCCCTTGCTCGCCTGATTGCCCATCTCCGTCGCTGCTTGGCCCCGTCGTTGTCGCCTGCCCGTCCCAGTCGAGACTAGCCCCTCAAGAACCGGTCTTCCAGTAGCTCATGTAGTGAGTTGCAAGGGCTGTTTTCGAGCCCTTCTAGACCTCCCTTGGCGTCGCCGTAGGCCCAAGTCTCACTCGCCTTCGCGTCACCGTCGCCGTGAACTCATCGACTCATTAAATCGGTGAGTTTACTCTCTAAACCTTACTTATGAGGTTAATTATGCTTAGAGGAGGATTAGTTTAGACTAAACTTGGATTAGGAGGATTAGTTAGTGTAATTAGTCATTTAGATAGTTAATTAGATTCATTAGATGATTAGATTAGTTTAATTAGAGGTTAATTAGATTATGTGATTTAGTTAGCTTAGTAGATTATTTAATTAAGTCCAATTAGGTGGTTAGATTAGTGTATATAGCCTAATTAGTTATTTATTTAATTATTTTGTAATTTATTTAATTATTTATTATTTTTCGGAAATTATATCGGGATAGTCGGTTGTTAGAATTTTGTGTTGATTGTCGTGGTGCAGTTAGTTTGTGCAATTAATTGTTAATTTGTGCAATTAGATACTGATTGGTGATTTTGAGCTATTATTCCAAAATTATAGATTTTTGGTATTTAATTAGAAAAATACCGAGTGTCGGTTTTTGAAGCCAAAAATGTTTTTAGATACTATATAAAATCGTAAGATTTTAAAAAGAAAAGATATTGCGCCTTAGGGTTCGATTTGACCGTGTGTCCACGCACACCTATTTTACTGAGTGTTTTTAATATAAAGAAAATAGGCCAAACACATTATTTTAATCGAGACATTTGAGTGCAAGGCACGATGTCCTTGGCCGGGATTGGATGTGTGTGTGATCGTTATGAGAACCCGTCACGAGCTTTTATGCCGGACAATGCTCCTTCGGGAATGCCTCACGTTAATAGATACCGGTCGCAGTGGAGGCTAGACTAATGCTTCTTCGGGAATGTTGTCTAGAGGTAGATGTTGCCGTGCTCGATGGGGCGAGACAACGCCCGGTTATGCTGGATGACCGCTGACTATTGAGTTGGTCGTGGCCTTTGGGTCGTAACTAATTGGAACACTTGATTGAATGATTTGACCATGCCTGATTATGGGACGAAATTGTGTGGCACGGAATGAGATGTGTCATAATAATTTGGCCTCATAATCGGAACCCCTGTGATTGATTGATAGGTGTAAAAGGGAAGCGTTTCAATTATTGAATACATTGACTGTATGCATATGTTTATATGAGCTGTATTGATGTGCAGGAAGGTGCTGAGGCGAGGTAAGTCTGTTATGACTTGTGTATAGGGTGCCTCTAGGTGTATAGGGTGCCTCTAGGTGTATTACCTTCTTAATCGAGGTTTAGGGCATGAACTCGCTGAGACATTGTCTCACCCCGTTGTGGCTTACAATTTTCAGGTTCCTAGATGGAGGCACGTCACGTGCGGTACGGGGTCCCGCAGAATGTGGATTTTGAGCATACCTCCTTCCCTATTCCTGGGACCACCCTGACCCGAGAGTTAGTTGAGTCCGTGATATGGGTCGATGAGGGCCTACTGTAGTTGGTACCTCACCGATACATAGCATGGTTTATCGGCTTTCCTCAAGGGGGTCGGGAGGGTCCCCTTCTGGGTTTCAACGGGCCTCCCGTCGGGACCGGGGAGTGGGAAGTAGCGCATCCCATGGATCTCGACACTCCTGATGATGTCGTGGTGGACCCGGAGCCTATGGATGAGGAGTCTAGTGCTGAGATGGCTTAGTAGCTCTTCTTCTTTTTGGAGTTAGGCCCCTGTTGATAGACTAGTTATGTATATAAACTTGGCTTGTTTATAAAAGTATGTTTTGTGGAAAAATTGTTGTCCTGCTTTTTTATCCCATGTTTGATTGTTGTCCAGAGATTGTTTATTTTGTTTCCGCATGTGCATGAATTGCTTGGGTCGGCGACACATCCTGGGAATGTCGCAATTTTATCGACCACCGAGGGATGTGTACGCGCTCAAAGTTCGGGGCGTGACAACAAGTCTGTGCATCCTTTTTTGCTATCTATTATTTATTATAGGCAAAACTGATGGGCAGAGGTGATAAAAACAATTGCCCCTCTAAGCATCAAAATTATAATCTCATACTTGTTATGGAAAATTCTAGTTAGATAAGGTAACATGTGTTCAATGCACAAATTGGTTAGAGATTTGCTTATGACATTACTTGAACTTATGCTCATGAAAGACACCTTGACCCCTAAACCATTGTGTTATCATGCTTAGTTGTATCTTTTTTTTTTTCCCTTGTTTACACTAACAAGGGACCATACTCTGAAGGCACACAATACATTCTTACTTTACTAAGATCATATGATGCAAGATTTTCGACAATCTCTTAGAGTAAATCGAGCATGTTAGTTTGCTCATGTTAGAAAAATAGGTGAAATAAGTAAAGTATCCATCATCCCTATTAGAGGTATAAAATAGTAAAGTGGTCTATTAGAGATATAAAAAGGGTAAAGTGGTCTTTGGGGTTTCAAGACTTACTTTTTTGTGATTACTTAATGTGTGTATATATATATATATATATAGACTTTTATTGAATGATACAATACAAAGTTTCACTTTACATGGTATTAGAGCTAACAAAAATAGAAAATAAAAATCCTAGTTGCCAAAGTAGCCACTCAATGCCGTCGACTAACTGTTGGAATAGTCACTCCCCACTGTCGAAGTAGATGGATCTCATCGGAGTTGATGCTAAAGAGAGTGTAGAGAAGTAGGAGGTAACACAAGTGAGAACTTAAATGGATAGGTCATTATTCTTAAGAATTTATCTAAGAGATAAGAGCAAAACAAAAAATCATTGTTGTTTCCAAACTAAAGGCTAAATAGGTTAGTCTACCTTCTCATTCATCATAGAATATTTATATAGATGAGCTTGGGATAACCCTCTAGGCATGAGTAATTACCAAGACTTATTGGGAATAGAAAAAGACTATCGAGAAGATAAAACTAGTTCTACTAGAAAACAAGGACAATTAAGTAAAGACTCTAGAAACTTATTCAGCATTTACTAAACCTAAAAAATATAAAAAATAAATGTTGTCGGTTGCATGTCTCCAAGATTTACTTTTTCCAAAACTGTTGATTTAATTGCCTTCAAGGAATGCGAATACTTTCTAAATGCGAAGTGATCGAAGTAGACTCGAAATCGATAATTGCCTTGTAAATTAAAGACTAGGTGGTCGATATGTAATAATGCGATTGACGTCTTGCCCACTAAATCAATGACTCTTTTGTAGGATCGATGTCACGCTTCGAACCTCGAGTGCGTGCCCATCCCTCGGTGGTCGATAAAAATGCGACGTCCCAGAACGTGTCGTCGACCCTTTCTTTTAATTGCACATGTGGAAACGGATTAACTAGTCCCCTGACGACAACAAACATGGGACAGAAAAGCAGGACAACTAATTACAAATACAAACACACTTTCATAAACACCCCGGGTTCTTATTTTTTAGATCTACTGAGCCACTTATGCTCCTAACCCTTCCGCTTCAAGTTCCGGGTTCTTCACACTAGGGACCTGAAAATATAAATCTCAGTGAGTTCTCCTCTATGCCCCCGATTAGTACACCAACTCAACTCGGGGTATCTTTTTAGAATCACCCCACAAACAAGCCCACGACCAATAAAACGATAATCGATTCGCATGCAACCTTACCCGGTATGCTATACCCTACACGTTGAATCTCAGCACAATACACGCAATGCACATGGCCATTAAATGATGTAGTTCATCAATCACATATGAATCGTGTCACAAGCGATCTCACCTGACCATTGCCACACCTTGCACATTATCGGGTCCCGATTATAAGGTAAAATCGTTATGACACATCCCATATCGCGCCACACAATTTTACTCCATAATAAGACCCAACCAACACAACCCTCACGAGCGCTCCAGTTACTAAGGACTTACCGGCCATAGCTAACTTTTTGATTAGTGCTCATCTACCTCAACACTCATGTGTGCTCTAGTTATTAATGACCTCCCGGCCATGGCTAACTTTCCAGTCAGCGATCATATGATTCTCGCCGGGCTACCGATAAAAAGATCGGGTTCGTCCCGCCCCGTCGGGCATGGCTACGTCCAGAACTCCCGTTCAGATGGTTTCCCAAGAAGGGACATCAGTCCAGAATCTATTGTGACCGGCTTCCGACTCTCGCCGGGTATCGCCCCCAAACTCCCGTTGGGTGACGATTCAACTTTTGATCATGCAAGCACACTACTAAGACTCCCTTCTTATCTATGAGCATTTAAACAATGCATGATGCTTGCAAATACAATTTCAATTCATTTTCCCCTAAAGGAGGTCCATTTCCAACATCCCTCGGACAAGGCATATTTCCATTTTTCTGAAAATCACTCGATTCATGCGGATGCCCATGCATGTATACACTCAATTCACCTCATAAGATCAAAATACATGAAATTAGACACTTTTTCATTCTTGGGTGAACAGTGCACGTGAACAGTGTTCGTGAATAGTACTTGTGAATAGTGTCGTGAACAATAAATTTCAGAATTTAATAACTAATAAATTAAATCAAAAAATTAAACAAAACATTAATTAAGACTAACAATCAATTAATTAAAGCAAACAATGCTTAATTAAGCACATAAGCACCATCAAGGAAATAAAGCGATATTAAACTAATCTAATCTTAACCATTAATCTAACCACCTATCTTAGGACTAATATAACTTAATTAAACCTCATAAGCTAGAATCAACACTAATTAAACCAACCCTAAGCAAGTTTAGGCACTAATCAAAGGATTAGGAGCCAAACTCACCCGTTAAATGGGCCGGAGACACGGACACGACGGCGACAACGGAGGCTACGCACCGGGACCTCAACTACGACGATCCAAGGCGGTCCGAAGGCTGAAGCAGCAGCAATAGCTCGGACTCCCACTAAAACTCCCAAAAATTAGACTGTAGAGGCGGAAAAGAAGTTGGGCGGCGGATCGAAGCTCCGGCGAGGGGTTGGCTGGCAACCGGCAGCACCAGGGGGTCAAGGGGGAGTGGTTGGTAGCTGGGCTGGGTGAAAACTTGGTCAAAATAGGAGAAAACTGGCTGAAATCGTGAAATAGGCGGAACTGGGTGGACTCCAGGCGGTTCGGCGAGCAGCGGCTTCTCGCCGGCGGACGGGGTCGGCCAGAGGCTCCATTCGGTGAGTGGCGGCCACCGTCCGTACGGTCTGGTTGTGTTGAGCACAGTGGTGGGTGGAGTGTAAGCTGATTCTCACGGGAAGACCACTTTTAACTCGGGTTTTTGGAGAAAGGTTAGCTGGAGTAGAACAGTGCCAGGCGGTTAGACTGCCGCTGGCTTCTGGTCGGCCGGCGGGTTAACCGGTGGCTCCGACCGGCGAACGGCCAACTCTAGGCGGATAGTTTGGACCTCTTGAAGACAATGGTGGTTGGCACGTGAGCTGATTCGTTCGGGAAGCCAACAATCAACTCAGCTCTTTGGAGAAGGGTCTGCTGGAACAGAAGCGGGAAGAAGGGGAATAATGGAGGGAAGGGCTACGAATTTCTTCAGCTACAAAGGAGGAAAGAGAGTGAAGATAAAGCTGAAGTCTTCTCCATCAAGGCTCTTCAATGCTTGCTCCAACTCCCCATGCAAGTCCTGTCATCTTCTCTCTTTTTCCTTGCCTTTATCCAAATGCTTTTAGGGTCAATTTGGTCATTCCACCTTGCACAATTTCCTCATTTGCCCTTGAGCTGAAATTGATGTATGGGCCTAAGGAATGGGCTGGGCAAGGAATAGGATTGGGCTTGAAATGGCTAAGGTTTGGACCATGGGCTTGGAAGATGAATAGTTGGTTTTGGCCCATTAGGCTCAATTAATTGCCTTGGGCCTTCCATGGTGCCTGTCCCACTTTGGGCCTAAGGCCCACACTGGCTTTGCTCGGCCCACATCCTCATAGGCTTGCCTTCTCGGTCCTTAAGTCCTTTTTCCCCACACTCGGCTTGCTCGGCACTACTGACTGTTAAAGTCGCATCATCCAAAGTTTGTCCCGGAAATCCTGATAATTCGAAGTCCAATCTTGGGTCCTCATGCCATGTCAATTTTGCCCTAATGCCATTTTGGGTACAACTTAGACTGATAGGCGGCTTTAAGGATTCATGCATAATCGACTCGTGCCAAATCACGTTCAAGACATCTCAACACATGGACGTCATTGACTACACGAAATTGCGGAGGATAGATTCTTATTTCAAAGTACACGATTAGTGAGGATCGACCTAAGGTCGTTCGCGGGCTCGATAACAGTAAACGGAATCACCCGTTGTTCCATTACGTTCTGTCTGTGGATCGACTTCTAGTCATCCTTGAAATCGGCTTGCCTATCTACAGGATCGTCCTCACGCAAGTCTCACGGTCAAGTCGTTTTCCCAAGTCAAGTTCTTTAGTCGTACGAGTTTTGTCCTCATTAGCCTTTCCCCTCAAGGTCAGTATCTCAAGAGTGATCAATTCCGAGTGAGATCAACCAACAATGCATTGAAGAAATTCACATTCATTTATCCCACAGAGGGCTCGAATTTTAGGATGTCACAATCGACGTCTTTTAGGAATGCTTTGGCATCAAGGATCTCCTCGTCATGCTTGGTTTATCATTGCGAGTCCAGATCTAATGCTAGCGAGCATAATCTGGCCCAGATCTGGCGTTGTCTAGTGTCGACCAGCCAAAATTTGACGTTGATCAAGCTCTTTGGTCCCCCAAGAAAACTTTAAGCTAGCCAAGGAGGTTGTTCGGCACTTTGTTCATATATCTAGACCGTTGGTTCGATTGGTTGCTAGTATTGTGACAGTCTTGTTAGGTTATTAATATGAAGTAGTTTATCGACATAATATTTTTCAATTATGTTGGACCTTTGAATTGTCGAGGTTGAGTTGCTTGAGGGAAAATATTGTGGTTGTGGTTATGTTTGATGAGGAATTTGCTCGGTACAACCAACTTCCGAGTTCAAAGCTTACTTCTTCCATTGCTACTCTAGTACAAATAGGTAATGCTACTGCATGCCTTTTAGTTGCTTTAGCCTTTGGCTCATTGATTCAAGGGCCTCTGATCACATGTCATGTCTTTCAGTTATACTTTCTTCTCTTACTCCACATCATCTACTATTACCCTAGCTAATGATTCATCTACATAGGTTAAGGGGTTAGTACAGTTCATCCAACTCCTTCATTGCCATTGACCTATAGAGCAACTTTCAAGGTTTGTTGCTTAGGGTGAGTCTAGATGATTGGTTTGTAACTTAGAAAAGTCTTTGTATGGTTTGAAAGTCTCCACGGGCGTGTTTTGGAAGTTTTACTAAGATTGTGCTCTCTCTTGTACTATATAGATGTAAAAATAATCACTCTTTCTTTTATAAATAGTTAGGGGGAGGAAAGTTGTTCTTGATTATGTGTATTCATGATATTATCATCACGAGAGATGATTTGGTTTTTATAGCTGAACTAAATCTCTATCTTCTACAATACTTTCAGACCAAAGACTTGGGAAAGTTGAAATATTTTCTAGGAATTGAGGTGGCACAATCGTAGAAAAGTATTGTTTTGTCACAACAAAAGTCTGTTTTGGATTTGCTCACTAAGATAGGCATGTTTGGATCAAAACCTCTTTATTCACCTATAGAACAAGGAGTTAAACTGGTTGCTGAGAGTGGAGAGATTCTTGATAATCCTGAAAGATATATAAGACTGGTAGGTAAATTGAATTATCTAACAATTACTTGACTAGACATTGCCTTTCCAATTATTATGATAAGCCAATTTTTGTCTTTCCCTTGTACATCTCACTAGGATGTTGTTATTTGGATTTTTAGGTACTTGAAGAAGGCTCTAGGGAAAAGAATTGTCTATCAAAACCATGATCATAGTAGAGTTGAAGGATTCTCTTATGTTGATTGGGTAGGATTTCTAGATGAGAGGAGATCAACCACTGGCTACTCTAGCTTGGTTGGAGGAAACCCGGTGTCATGGAAGAGTAAGAAATAGAGTTTGTTGTTCGCTCGAGTGTTTCGTTAGAATATAGAGTCATGGCACGAGTGACATGTGACGTAGTGTGGATTCATCAGCTATTAATTGAGTTAAACTTTAAAGCTTCAATTCCTATGTCTCTATGGTGTGATAATAAGGCGGCATTACACATGGCTTTAAACCTTGTGTTTCTTGAGAGGGGAAAACACATTGAAGTTGAACATCATTTTATTCGAGAGAAGTTATAGAGTGGAGTGATTCTTCCCCATCATATTAGGTGCAATGAACAACTTACATACTATTAAACCTTTGGGTAATGGGAGGATAGAATATATTTGTAACAAGCTGGGCATGATTAATATCTATGGTTTAGCTTGAGGGAGAGTTTTATAGATATAAAAGAGTAAAGTGGTCTTTAGGATTTTAGGGCTTATTTTATTGGTGATTACTTAATGTACTTATAGACTTTTATTGAATAATACAACACAATTTTCTGTTTACAATCCCCATATTTCTCCGGTGGCCATGTATTCTAATGAATTTGTAATGTTGATATCATCAAGAAAGGGTGATTACTTAAAACCTCTTGGATAAGGCACATTATCCATCCAGTTCGGATATGGCTTCCTATAAATGTTAGGAATATAGATAACATCATTCCCATATCCTCTTAACGCTGGATTGATTGTTGATTGATTTTGAATTGTAATAAAATGAGCGAACCTTGGAACCTACCGTGCTGGGTAATTGGGTTGTGGCAATATGATTGGATTATGTTGAGGAGCTTGATGGTACTGCTCATGAGGCGCATAGAGTTGCGGTTATGGTTGGTTCACAAGCACTTGGTTTATTTGTGGATTAGGAATATTGACTTGAGGAAGAGTAAGAGGCTATTGCAACATCTGAGGCTGAATATTCGGCAGTAATTAGGGTAGAACATTTGGAAGCTATTGCTGAGCATTAGGAGTTCCCACCAAAGGGGCATGTTGCTAATTATTCTCCTAATATATTTGTTCCTGCCCCCTGGCTGGGGCCATTAAAACTCTTGGGACCTCCACGGTAATCGGGAACATGTTCGTTTGAGGGACTAGAGTCAGATTTGGCTGCTCTACCCTAATGGAGTTCTCATGTGAAGGATTCTGCTGAGCCAGGGGTGGAATTAGTACTGTAGGACCTTGATCAGCGTTGGTAGGGACGTGTGAATCAATATACCCATCGGCTTGCACAGTCACAAGAATTTCTCCCCTTTGCAAAATTCTAAGAGGGGGCCATGTTGATGTAAGTTGTCTTGCATTACTCATAGTTACTTAAGAAGTTGATGATATGTGAACATACCCATTTGAAACAAGGACGTGCCTTGATTGAGTTTGAACTAGTTCGGCCGAAATCTCATGTTGTCCTTGAGCACACTCGCGATAAGTATTAATGATCAGAGGCCTAACAATATCAGTCATTCGTCTAACCAGTTAGCAAACTCATTATGAGCTTCTTTAATCATTTGCCTCGTAGTAGAGAGCATGATCGGTGTGAGGTCTGCTTGCCTTCTCTCTTTGAGATGTTGCCTTGATACGTTGGCACCTTCCTCTTGAACTTGATTCACGACTTCATTATGAGGAAGCTGAGTTGATGATGATTCAGCTCGCGTGTTATTCTCAGCCATAAATAATCGTTCGTTAATGGAGCTATTCAAGTTGACACAACTTCAGATTTGTAGCATAGCACTCTCTCGATCCAACACACTAGTCCAACTGGGGGTGTCGAAAAGATGTTTCACCGGTTTCGATTCCCTTGAATAACCTTTTACCAAATGCTGTGTTTTGATTTTATTATTGGAGACTCAAGTTCTGTATTGAACTTGGACAGAGAATGTCAAATGTGAAATGGAGTTTTATTCTTAATTGTATATACAATCCTAACAACTTATGGCCAAATGACTACAAAATGAACAACTTATGAATACCAATTTATGCTAGAATTTAACCAATGACGTAATCGAACACAAATAGCTAGACAATCTACTCTCTAAACCTAAACTATGACAGAATTTAATCAACGTCACAGCTTGCTTTTGCTGTAAAGCTGGAATTAAATCAACTGTAATACTTATGGATATAAGTGCAATGCCAGAATCTAATCAATGACACTGAACTTTGGGGAACAACATCGGAATTTAATCAACGATGTTGGACTGAATGAAGATGCACGCCATAATTTAATTAACGATAGGAATCTTGAGAACTACAACTAAGATGCAATAAAGTAAAGATAAAATGAAGAAGATTGTTGTATTTTTTGCACCGGGGGGTTCTCATTTGAGAAATTGTGGTATTTATCGGGAGCTGATGTTCCTTAGTCGGTTATTCCTTCTTGGGTACTACTCTTTGCAATCTTCACGTGTTTCTTTTCTTCTAGATGTCCTTATCCTTTAGTAACTACCCCCTGACCTGTCGATGATGCTCGCGTAATTTACCCTTCAAGTAAATAACCATTCCTTATTTTTATGTACATTTCTCGCAGCAGTTATTTTCATTAGAATTCCAGTGCTAATCCTCCTTAATCTTCAGATTCAATACATCATCCTCATAGCCTAACACGTGTTAATCAACTTCCCGGCCATCACATTTGAGTTTATTCCGTCGAGGCTTAGCTTAAGTAGCCTTCACGAGAACTGCTTTCCATTAATTTCGCGGATCAAAATAGGGTGTTTCATTTAAAATTCCTCGTGACCAGCACGTGCTTTTGGGGTAAACTTGGGTGTCAACTACAAATTGTGAGAGCATATAATAATCAGAAAATGCTCAAAGTCAGCATATGATATTTGTTGCAGTAATGGAATTGTCTTACTGACTAAATTATTTTAAGTGAAGCCTGGTAGAATTCAAGAACACCAGAGGTGGTCCAAATTGACAATTTTTTTTTTCTCTTCTTTAGAGTGAGCATATCATACCGTGTGTGGTAAGAACCGCTTAAAACCGAAACAGTCTCATAAGCATCTTTCAAAATTGACTAAGGAAATGGGCATTTCAGGAAGAGCTAGTGCGCATATTCTAATTTCACAAGTCGAATGGCTTAGGTTCGCCACGAGAGTTCACAAAAGTCTCATACTGCAGGGCCAATTCTTTCTGCAATCCCCAATTGAATTTCTCGTGCCAAATCTCACACGTTGGTGAGCTTGTGCATCTTGAGATGCATGAAAGAAGCACATGAGATGCACGTGAAATGCGCGGATTCGCCGGTCAAAGAAGATTTGGCCGTTTAGGAACTTAGTAACTTACTTGAGACTAGATTGGCCACTTCAAACCTAATTTAATATAAGAATCACTTATGGCCCTCATTTGTAAAACGATCCTACTTTAAGTGATCGTTAATGTTCTCTTCAAACACTTTCTTGACACAATTTGAAGACAATTGGAAATTAGAATTTGTTTGGGTGGCAAATTCTTTTTTGCGATATAGGTATGAGGGCATTGGGTGTCACGCCCCGATCCTCGAGCTCGTGCCCATCCCTCGGTGGTCGATTAAATTTGTGACGTCCCAAGACGCGTCGCCGACTCTTTCATTTTAATGCACATGCGGAAGCAAAACAAAACCCCTGACAACAACCAACACGGGATAGAAAAGCAGGAAACATATTCACAACAAAACACATTTATAAACACCCCGGTTTATATACAACACTAGACTATAGACAAAAGTCTACTCAACATAAAAGCCTACAAGTCCTCTAGGCACTCGAATCCCCAACTGAAAACTCCGAGGTCTCTTGGGGACTCGGGTCCATCACTACACCACCAGGAGGGTCAGCTATACCCTCGCCATGAGTGATGTCTATCACTGAAACTGGGACCTCACAATCCTATAGGGGACCCTCTTTGGGTCCATTGAGCCTGCGACGATACCAAGCTCTGAATCGATGTGGTACCCTATGTGGTAGGCCCGCATCGACCTAGACGATGGTCGTCACGAGTTTAAAGACCCCGACCTCGGGAACAGGAATGTCAATAGATTGCTCGGTAACCCTCTTGGGCTGCCCAAAATGTTTCGAAGGAACCGCCATCTAAGGATCTGAAAAGATTGAGCCTACGACGGGGTGAGACAATGCCTCCGCAAGTTCACCCCCTAAATTCCCATTAGGAAGGAAATACGTCCAAAGGCAATCTATGCACATGCAAGATAGAGGACTTACCTTGCCTCAGTTCCTCCCTGCACGTCAGTACAATTCATATACTCAATCAATCGATTCAATTCAAACCATCAATCAATCGATCCACTCAATCAATTCGATACCATCAATACGATCAATACCATCTATCAATTCATCAATACGATCATTGTTTACACAAGCTAAAATAGATGGTTATAGCTCTCACAAGCTGATATATAGATGGTAGCTCGCCCAAGCTGATATATAGTATTATAGCTCACCCAAGCTGATATAGTATTATAGCTCACCCAAGCTGATATAGTATATTGCTCTCACAAGCTGACATACAATAATGCTCGCACAAGCTGACGATTTAATGCTCACACAAGCTAACACACGATAAATCAATCCTGGCCAAGGACCTTGTGCTTTACACACCAATTCCTCAATTAAAATAATGAATTTGGCCTAATATCATTGTGTTAAAAATACTTGATAAAAATAATCGTGTGTGGGTACATGGTTGGTCTGAGCCAAAATGCTATATCTTTCTTTTAAAAAATCCCACTATTTAATATAGTGCCTAAAAAAATTTTTGGCGTTATAAACCGATGCCCCGGTATTTTCTGAATAAATACCGAAATTACACTATTTTGGGATAAATACCCAAAATTACAATTACCACTAAATTTGCACAAAATAGCATTCAATTGCATAAACTAAACACACCATTACAATTAGCACGAAATTCCGGTCATCGACTATCTCGGTATAATTTTCCAAAAATTAATAAATAATTAAATAAATACAAAAAATAATTAAATAAATACAATTAATTACCAAAAATGCAAACTTAGGCCGGAATTGCTTAATTAACCGCTCAAACGGGCCGGAAAAATTTCCGAACCTATCTAGATAAATAGTACAACTTATCTAGTCTCTAATTAAGCTATTCTAACCACCTAACATGCACAAACGGATAATTAAATTGCTAATCCATTCTAACTAACCACCTAAACCATAATTAGCCTAAACTAATAAACTCTTAGCATCATTAACTCCATAAGTAGAGTTTAGCAAGTAAACTCACTGGTTTAGCGTTTCGATGGTGACATGTAGACGGGCGACAAACGACCTTGCGGCGGCACCAAACAATGCCCGGAAGAGGTCCAAAACGGCCCACGAAGCCCAAAGACCCTTGTTGGTCTTCGGTTTTGGTTGCTGGGCCGAGCAAGTTGGAACGGGCTTGGCTTGGGCTAGAAACAACGAGGACGAGTGGACGGGGTTGCAGAGGTGGACGGCGGAGGCGGACAATGGCTGAATGGCGGCTAAGGGGCTTTGATGGTGGCCTGGGTAGCTCGGGGGATGGCGAGGTGGCTCAGGATAGGTAGTTGGGTGCGGGGACGAGCGGCTGGGTGCGACGGGTTTGAGCGATGCGAGCGGCGGTCCTGGCGGCTTCGGCTGGCGTGCGACGGCTAGGGGGAGGGGCTGGCTGGTTCTCTTTGATTTTTGGAGCTTCAAAGGTGGCCAACAATGGATAAAGCAAGCTGCTGAAGAAGAAAGAGACATCTGAAGACTTGGAGGGACCTAAAAGCCCCAAAAGTCCTCACTTCTATCTCCAAACACTCATTGGCAAGGCCCCACTTGTTCAGCCCTATCCTTAGCCAATTTTGCAGCACAAAAATTCCCTTAGAAGCTTCCCCAAATGGTTCAAAAGGTTGCATAACAAGGGACCTACGAATTTGGGCCAATCTCCCCCAAATTGAATCAATTCCTCTCCAATTGAGTCTAATTTGATGCCCATAAATCCCACCAAGGTGCCCACACTTAAATTCACATTTTTCCTCACCAATTGAACCAACTTGAATCACAAAAACGCGACCAAAAATGGTCATCCGATTTTTCTAGTCCAAAATACCCTTTGAAAATTTGCCGAAAATCTCGGTTTGCAGAAAAATCTTCGGAAGATGAGTCGACGTTCCTAAAATGAAGTGTGACATGACAGAACTTTCAATTTCTGAAATCGGGTTCAAATTCGCGGTTAATTTCAATCTGGCGTGATTTTAGCGAGACCTAACCTATCGGGTAGCTTTTAGGAATTTTTAGTGCAATTGACCCGTGGTCGATTATTTTCGAACCACATTGTACATTTTTGACACATTGATGACTCTTGGTTGTCGTGAAAATCTCGAGATTTCAAATACGGAGACAGGGTACCAAAACGACAGAAAAATCGGTCTAGTGCCGATCGACAAGAATTTTGCAATTAGGCGGAATCACCCACACTTAATCACATGGCTCTGTCAAATTGACCTATCTCCAGTCTCTGATCGATTTTTAACTGTGCCATAGTGACCCTTGCAGATTAGCACGGTCGAGTAGTCGATTCTTGGTCGAATTCTCAAGTCTATTGCGTTTATATTCCTTATCGACTTCACTTGATAGGCTAGTTATCTCGTGAGTGGCCAACTCAGAGAAAAGAACTATCGGTGCGTCGATGAAAAGCCTAGTTTATTCAATCGAAAAACAGAACCTGAAAATCAGGATGTTACATTGGGACTTAGATCTGGCAATCACATAATTTTAAATGATAACTTTCCAATTTCTACATAATTTAGATGTTATCACACACTGCTAGGCAAGGTGCACATTAGAGAGAAAGAGAGAGAGAGAGAGAGAGAGAGATGATGTTTAAGAACCATCTTTTATTACAAATAGGTCATACATGACATACATAAGTATGCCTTGATATACTGTGTGCTCAAGTAATTATTGTTCCAAGGTAGCGTTTTATTCTGTTCAATCTTTCTTTTTATTTTCAGCCATACATTCCTTTTAGTTGTTATCGTACCAAAACTGTGCCTGGAGGTAGTCAACCACCTTCTTGTCGACTTGGAAGGCCTTAGTGAGAACATCGGCGGAAATGGGTGGCTTCGCTCCAAAGACAGCATTAGCAATGGTGATGACTCCCGGGTTTTGACTGCTAAGACCAGCAAAGGCTAGTGCGTAGGTGTTTCCACAATTCAACTGGAAGTGAATGAGACCAATTGGGAACACGAATATGTCCCCTTTGTACAAGACTTTGGTGAAGAGGGTGTTGTTTAATTGGTTGGAAGTGACGAAGCCAACAAGTAGTGTACCCTCCACCACGACCAAAACCTCGGTGCCACGTGGGTGAGTGTGGGGAGGATTTAGGCCACCAGGAGCGAAGTCAAGGCGAGCCATGGATATTCCAAGAGTGTTGAGTCCCGGAAATTGGTCGACGAAAGCTGGTGTGACTTTTGATCCAAGCGGATTGGTCGTGTTTCCAGGATTTCTAAACCCCATAAAGAGGAAATCATCGGCTGTGGCTTGTTTCGGGTCCTTGCAAAACTTTCCATTCACAAACACTGCATAAGAAACAGAATTCCTGTTATTTCTCCAGCATTATAAGCCAGAATTGAAAGACATGAATAGCGTAAGAATTGCGGACCAACCTCCAGAGTTCAGGTCATTGGTGGCGACGCATATGTCCTGAAGAGGGCTGGGGTCATAAGCAAAAGCAGTGACAGTTGCCAAAGCCAAGATGAGAAAGCTAATCGGAAGATACTTCATCGTTGGACAGGAAATTGGGCTCTCTGATCTCGAGTTCAGAAGAATGATTGCTCGAGGAAGGAGTGAGGTCTATTGCCTGGTAACACTATCTATTTATAGATGATAGTGCTTGACTCAGTAATATTCAACAAAGTGCTCTACAGCTTACCAAGTCTTTAAAGGTTACATCCTTTTCTTCTCCTTCTTAAATCCAAGAACAACATTCCCCAACAACTGCGTTGACATGGCAGCCGGTCTGAATTCCTCTTCTCCAGCATAAAGAATTCATATTCATCTGATACGGAAGAGGTAAACTCAAATTATTGCAAACATTTGACTATTTCTTCTTCACCATTTGAACTCTTCAGCATCAACTCAGCGGAGCGCCATCAATCACGAACCATTTCTTTTAACACTTTCCTATTTGAAGAAAGATTGGATTGACGGCTGTCTTTTCCCACCTATGTTCACCAGGAAAAATTTCAGGTTGATAATTTACCCTGTTAATTTATAATTGGGAGACTTCATTTGATTTAACATGCCAGGCCAAGTTCACAACCATATACTAGGTAGCTGTGCACTCTCTTGTTGGACAAACCTTAATAAATGACCATCCTTTAGAGGTCCTACTTGTCAAATGATGCGGTGTATAACTTTTTTCTTCTTTCCAAGAACGGTTCATGGGGAGGCTGGAAATAAGACATTGCCGTCGCAAGCTGCCACTGCTTCGCAACCTAATGAACAGAAGATTTTAGTTTCGTGCGCAGTAACTTAATGATCTAGAACTTACAAGACACATTACTTGAGGATGGACAGTATAATTTTTTTACTTTCTTACACTGGTGAATCTTGCAAATTGCTGATTTCTCCTGGAAACTTACGCTTCATGATCATGAGTTTTCTATTAAGAAATAATAAAGAACTAAGTTAACCCACCACAGATCACCAAATTTCATTTTACTGTTTCTAACTTTAAAGTTCTTGTAAAATATAGATCAGGACTCGAGCGGATGAACAACGAAAGCTTTGAGGCAGATCAGGATGATTCAGCTGAACAAATAGCAAATAAACAGAAACCGATACTGCGGTCAGCTCTGCTATGGCCTTGAGCCAGCAATACTTCTTAATATAACATGGAGAAATGGGGGAGTTGTGGAAGATGTCTGTCTAGATGTTAACGACTTTTTAACTAGTACTTCCGCTGTGACTTTCACATCCGAACCGTTGTCGATACTGGAATGTTATGAGATAATTGTCCTGCTTTGCTTATGAAGTATGGAAAGTTCTATGGCTTGGGCGCTCTCTATTCTCCACTGAACACCTGCTCCCTATAAAATATGGAGGGGTCTCCAATTTGGTTATAGCGAGTCTTTGTCTCTCCCATTTATTTCATGTAGTCTCAACGACCATTGAGATGAATTATTGTTTTATTCTTGGCAATCTCTCATGGAAACTACGAATAATCTCATGGTGCAATTACTCTTATCATCTTTTCTCTGATCATGCAAAACCAATTAGATGATAAAATAGGAGAACTTTGTATAAAAAAATTTAAAGAGTGTTTCTATTTAAGCTCTCTCCATCTAACCTACTCGACAAGGCATGGCAACAAGTGCTCTATTCGTGGATGAAGATCGGTTGACCCAGTGCCTTCTGCGCGATGGGCAACATTAAATTGGCAAATCTTCAAACATTATGCATGTTTAGTTTTAAACACAATGGACTCGTCATTCCTCAACAACTACAAGCACGTGTCCATTACTTTAATTTACTGTTCTCCATTACTTTAATTTACCGTTCCTCATATAAAGAAATGAACACCATCCTTCAAGAAGTGGTGCGACGACCTGGGACTAAATCCATGTAGGCCACTTGAGAAGGAATATGCAAGCGTTGGTCTTATCACGACCGTTAATTTACTATCGAGGGTGATTTGTCGTGATCTAGGGGCCTAGACGGAGCTAAGTAATCGATAGGATCCTAACCGTGTTTGTTTTATGGAATTGCTATCTAATACCTTTTTAAGCCCAATTTGTTCGAGTAAGGACGGACGCAATAGTATCCGCAAATGTTGTTGAAATGGTCATTCTCCATCTCTTAGAAACTTTTGCTTTCACATTCATGAAGGAAATAGTCAGTGGTTGCTGATGTGTTTTTTTTTGTTAAATTAGAAAATTTGACTTTGTTATTTGGAGAAAAATATAAAAGAACATTCAGAGCATATGCTTGCTTGCAATGCACTTTTATATGTCCGGCTGAAACATATCTTATCCAGGACTAAAGCATTTCTTGAGGTTGTTTCACACAGCTAGGGTTTGTCGAGAAGCTCATCTCATATTCTGTCGGACGAGCTTGCTTGAGGATTAACACGACCTTTAGTTTGGTTTTTTTATGTTGTTGTTGAATTTTGAAAAGTTCTTTGAGCAAAGACTACCCTAGCAAGCATGTATTAACTAATGTACTAGAGAGAGAACTATGCTGGGAACAGATCAAGAACTCAGGCAGAACTCTTGGGACGTGATGGTACATTCCTGAGTTAAAACCCAAGTCAAATAGAATATGGACAAAACTCGAGGTCCATTTGATCCTGTTCAACAATGTTAAGCTTTGCCATAATTAATCAATTCGCTTTCTAGTTTTCAGATTTCACTGGAGGAAGCTTCAACTATGCCTGGTCCTGTGGTGTTTGGCTCTTAAAAAAAAAGTACTTTGAAAATGATCAGTTTCAATTATTGGATTCCACTTCACCTAACTCCATATAATGTAAGTTACACCAACTAGACCTTGGGAGTTCGCGATTTTTTTTAAAATATTTTCTCCCTACAAACCTCAGGGAGTTCGCTATAGCTAGGTTCTCCTTTGATGCTCTTTGTCATATTATTTGGAAGGCTAGGAACAATATATTGTTCCGTGGGCAGACTTTGTTTGTGTTGGCATTGGAGCATCATCTTACAAAAATTGTCAAGGACAAGGCTCTTACCTTCAAGCATATTGCGGACACGCCAAGGAATAGAAGATTACAAAGAAGTTGGTAGGGGTGATCGGTTGCTGGTTCGATCTGGTTCCAAGGTGGAACTGGGAATCGGACCAGGGAGAATTAGTTCCCAATTTTGGGAACCGTGGACCGGACTGTTTGGTCCTAGGATCGGGAACCGGACCGGACCATCGGTTCCAGTCCGGTCCGGTCCGGTCCAACAGAATCGGCACTTTCTTTTTAACTAAAGAACGACCATTCACTA
Source organism: Eucalyptus marginata (assembly GCA_014182565.1). Lineage (NCBI taxonomy): Eukaryota > Viridiplantae > Streptophyta > Magnoliopsida > Myrtales > Myrtaceae > Eucalyptus > Eucalyptus marginata. Next base: position 21,532,090 of record CM024585.1, on the reverse strand, counting down.
AAGAATGATCATGCTCCGGACTGATCAATCCAATTCAGTTCCTGGGCAATCTAAGAAAACTACTCACACATGTTTTCACGTGCAAAATATTCAAACTTCACTTGCGTGAATATCAATCACAGTTTATGTGTTTCACGCTTCATTTTAAGCATAAAAGCCATGAGCAATGTGATTAAAGATTGTGCTTGGCTTAGGTTTTATAGACAATCTCTATGAAACTAACAAGTGAGTTTTCTCTATAAATAAAGAGTAACAACAAGAGCTTTGGTGGTCTCTTGGCCACATAAGAGGTTGTTACCTCAATTGCAATTCCGATTGCAATAAGTTTCATATATAATATTCATATATTATATGTGTTTATATATTATATGTATTTATATATTATATGTATATAAATTATATATAAAAAATATTTTGGTCCGGTCCGATCGGTCCGGTTCCCACCTTGGAACCGGAATCGGACCAACCGGCTGCCGGTTCCAAGATTAGGAACCGGGAACCAAACCGCCGATCGTGGGAACTACCCAAAACCGGCCAGTCCGGTCCGGTCCAGTCCGGTCCCGGTTCGGGCGGTTTCCGTTGCACACCCCTAGAAGTTGGGGACTGGATCCCTCTCTTTTTTCTTTATAGGTGTCAGTTTTTAGTTCGTTCTTGCGTGAGGGTCGCCGTTCTTTTGGTCTTCCCTCTTTTTTACTTTTGGTGCCCTTCCACTCACGGTGACTTGTTGACATCGAGAGTGTAAGTTCTTGGTGCCGAGACTTACTTCTTGTAAAGTTCCGTTGGTAAAAGTTATATACATCTTATCTTACCAAAAAAAAAAAAAAAAAACCTCAGGGAGTCCTTTTAATGAAGTAAACTGGACACCTTGAAGCCTTTCGAAAGGGAAATATGCAGGAACTTCATCGCTTTGCCTGGTGTATATATTGCGTTTCTGATGCAATCATTTACTTGTGTTTTTAAACTTCTTTTATGCATTGCATGGATATAAAAGCAGCACCAATAAAATTTTAAGGTAGAAGCCATCAATTTGGATTGTTCTTGTTGTGATCACCGGGCTTCTAATTTGCGCATGTCATTGTTTTTCCGTTTTGTATGAGCACCACCTAAAGTAAGGTTCTTGAGATGTAATGTGACGTAATTTGTAATTTTCCTCTTTGAGCTTCAATGCGGTCGGAGCGAGGAGAAATAACACCAATGGAGGGAAAAGCTGAAACTTATGACATCGAGTTATCATGAGAACCAACCCCAAGTCCTTGCACCAAACGCAAATAATAAAGTCACTATAAGGAGACGTTCATCCTTGCTGTAACAATTCTTGAGTACTCCTTTGAGGTCTAGTACTGGGTCGTCAGGAATTTTTTGTTGAATTCACATAAGCTGATTGGATGCCTATGTTCTGTTTTATCTGCTGGCTCTTCTTGTTATGCCACCTACAAATTTTCCTCAGAACCATGATATGTCTAAATTTGTTCGGTACAATAGTCATAAAGTCTTAAATTATTCCAAGCTAATGTTGAGACGCAACTTAGTTTTTTCGTTCTTTTAGGAATTGTAAAAAAAAGACCATAGCAAGAACTGCATTCGTGTCTTTGCATTTACCCGGTATATCCTTTCGTGGTTTATTTGAGATTATAATATTGATTGCTTCTAGAAATAGATCTATGCTATAAATATTTTATTTGAGGTTTTCACTTTGTCCTAAAGGCATGTATACACACTTATATATTTGTCCAATATTTCATGGGCGGTGCTATATCCACTCCCATTTTGGCTAAAACTCTCCCCTTTTTTTTCCCAATGAACTTGCCAAAATACCCTCTCTCTCTCTCTCTCTCTCTCTCCCCCCCCAATTATTATTATTTTTTTTATCATATTAACCCACAAAACTGCCTTTATTTTAATCATCTATCTAATCTTATCAGTTTTACAATGTAAATATCAAATTACATGCAAAAAAAAATATTATCTTACCATGTATCATATTATCATTTTGCCTACAATATTAATTTATGATCTCATATTTTGATCACAGAAATTATATAAAGGATTAGAAATTTCTAGTTATAATGGCCTATGAATAAACAATCAATTACTTAGTTTTTATCAAATAGTTTGAGGGAAACTAGTTCTAGTGAAAATTAAAATTTAATCTGATTATCTAGCCAATTTTGACACCGTGAATGATTTTCCGGAATACGTTGTCTGTTTTTTATAATTCGGTGGATTGGTATGAATTTGTGACAGATGCAAGTTTTTTTGCTATTATAGCTTTTTTCGGAATATTTATCGCATCTTTCATTTTACTATGAATTGTAAGATGGGGTCGAAAATTTATTTACCTCTATTTACTATCAAATTCATATAAGATTTTTCCATGGGAACATTTTAAGCATATTTTAAAGTTTTGATACACTTAGTGTGAGAATGAATCTACAATTGATAGTAGTAACTTTTTTCATAATTAAAGTAGAACAACAAGAAGATTCTTCCCCCAACCCCCCTAAAAAACACCCCCCACCCTTATGTGCTTTTCTTTTGTTAATATTTAGATATGATTTAAATATAAATATGTTTGACATTTGATCATGCATCTAACAATTTAACCTTTTTCATGTTTTGATCGAATTTTCTTTTTCATTTTTGATCAAGATCAATTCGATAATTAAAGTGAATTTTTAGTTTCGACTTTGAAATATAGTTTTGCTTTTACTATTGGATACAAATATGGAATAAATGTGTATTCATAAGTTGTCATAATAGAAAATATAGTTTCACAAATTAAAATTGACAATATTTTCTAGGCAAAGTTACAATAAGATGCACGATAAAATGATATTTTATTAGGTGTAATTGAGCATTTATATTGTGAAACTGATGACAGAGATGATAAAAAAAGAAACAATAATTTGAAGAGAGAGAGAGAGAGAGAGAGAGAGAGAGAGAGAGAGAGAGAGAGAGAGAGAGAGAGAGAGAGAGAGGGTATTTGAGTAAGTTAAGTGGAAAAAAAAAGGAGTGTCTTAACCAAAATGGGGGTGAAAATAGCGCTACCTTAATGATTTTTCTTAACCTTTTTACTTTCTATTTCTAGCACCCACATAACAAGTGAGCATATTTGTTAGCTTAATTTAAATTTTCGTAAGTGACAACCATTAAAATGTTTCATGACATTATATCAATCACACGTTTTCTTTCCTCTTATTTTCCATTCTTTTGCACACATAAGTCTGTGTATCCTTTTTTGCTATTTATTCTTTATTATAGGTAAAACTGGTGGGCAGAGGCGATCAAAACAATTACCCCTCTAAGCATCAAAATTAGAATCTCATACTTGTTATGGAAAATTCTAGTTAGATAGGGTAACATATGTTCAATGCACAAATTGATTAGAGATTTGCTTATTACATTACTCGAACTTATGCTCATGAAAGACACTTTGACCCCTAAACCACTGTGTTATCATGCTTGGTTGTATCTTTTTTTCTTGTTTACATTAACAAGGGACCATACTCTCAGGGCACACAATACATTCTTACTTTACTAAGATCATATGATGCAAGATTTTCGACATTCTCTAAGAGTAAATCGAGCGTGTTAGTTTGCTCATATTAGAAAAATAGGTGAAATAAGTAAAGTATCCATCATCCCTGGTAGAGGGATAAAATGGTAAAGTGGTCTATTAGAGATATAAAAAGGGTAAAGTGGTCTTTGGGGTGTCAAGGACTTATTTTTTTGGTGATTAGTTAATGTATATATAGACTTTTATTGAATGATACAATACAAATTTTCACTTTACATGGTATTAGAGCTAATAAAAAAAATTGTAGTTGCCAGAGCCACTCAATGCTGTCGACTAGTTACTGGAATAGTCACTTCCCACCACCAAAGTAGATGGATCTCATTAGAATTGACGTGGAAGAGAGTGTAGAGAAGGAGTAGGTAACACAAATGAGAACTTAAATGGATAGGTCACCACTCCTAGAAATTTACATAAGAGATACGAGCAAAGCAAAAAATCCTTCTTGTTCTCAAACTAAATGCTAAATAAGTCAGTCCACCTTCTCATTCATCATAGCATGATTATATAGATGGGCTTGGGATAACCCTTTGGGCATGAGTAATTACCAAGACTTATTGGGAAGATAAAAAGACTAATCTTGAAGATAAAACTAGTTTTACTAGAAAACAAGGACAATTAAATAAAGACTCTAGAAACTTAAATGGCATTTTTTTTGTTTTTTGGTCAGTCCTACGCTAATCCTACTCTAACACTCACTCTCAGACTTTTGCCCTGCCTCCTTGCAGGGCGTGGGAGTCGAAACCCACTCTTGAAATGAAATCGTCCCCACCCCAATCCCCCCTGAGAAGGTGGGGATTTGAACCCCCAACCTCCCCCTTCCAAGATGGAAGGGTGGCCACTGGGGCGAACTCCTAGTGGTTAGAAACTTAAATGGCATTTACTAAACCTTAAAAATATAAAAAATAAATGTTGTTGGTTGCATGTCTCCAAGATTTACTTTTTCCAAAGTTATTGAGTGAATGACCTTCAAGGAATGTGAACACTCTCTATATGCGAAGTGATTGAAGTAGACTCGGAATCGATAATTGCCTTGTAAATCAACGACTAGGTGGTCGATCTATAATAATGCGATTGACGTCTTGCCCACTAAATCGATGACTCCTTTGCAGGATTGATGTCTTTTAAGAATGCTTTGGCATCAAGGATCTCCTCGTCATGTTTGATTTATTGTTGTGAGTCCAGATCCAACACTAGCAAGCATCATTTGGTCCATATCCGGCGTTGTCTAGTGTTGACTAGCCAAAATTTGACGTTGATCAAGCTCCTTGGTCCCTTAAGAGAACTTTAGGTCAGCTAAGGATGTTGTTTGGCACTTTGTACTATATCTACACCATTGGTTCGATTGGTTACTAGTATTATGACAATCTTGTTAGGCTATTAGTATGAAGTGGTTTATCGACGTAATATTTTTCAATTATGTTGGATCATTGAATTGTTGAGGTTTAGTTGCTTGAGGAAAAATATTGTGGTTGTGGTTATGTTTGATGAGGAATTTGCTTGATACAATCGACTTCAGATTTCACAGATTAATTCTTCCACTGCTACTCTAGTACAAACAGGTAATGCTACCGCATGCCTTTTAGCTGCTTTGGCCCTTGATCATTGATTCAGGGGCCTAGGATCACACGTCATGTCTTTCAAGTATACTTTCTTCTCTTACTCCATCATCATCCATTGTTCCCCTAGCTAATGATTCATCTACATAGGCTAAGGGGGTCGGTACAGTTCATCCAACTCATTCATTGCCATTGTCGTATAGAGCAACTTTCGGGGTTTATTGCTTAAGGTGAGTCTAGATGATTGGTTTGTAAGTTAAAAAGTCATTGTATGGTTTGAAAGTCTCCATGAGCATGTTTTGGAAGATTTACTAAGATTGTACTCTCTCTTGTATTGTATAGATGTGGAAATAATCACTCTTTCTTTTATAAATAGTTAGGGGGAGGCAAGTTGTTCTTGATTATGTATATTCATGATATTTTATCATCACGAGAGATGATTTGGTTTGTATAGCCAAACTAAATCTCTATCTTCAGCAATATTTTCATACCAAAGACTTGGGAAAGTTGAAATATTTTCTAGGAATTGAGGTGGCACAATCGTAGAAGGTATTGTCTTATCACAACCAAAGTATGTTATGGATTTGCTCACTGAGACATGCATGTTTGGATCAAAACTTCTTCATTCACCTATAAAATGAGGAGTTAAACCGGTTGCTGAGAGTGGAGAGATTCTTGATAATCCTGAAAGATATAGAAGATTGGTAGGTAAGCTGAATTATCTAACAATTATTCGACTAGATATTGCCTTTCTAGCTAGTGTGATAAGCCAATTTCTATCTTTCCTCGTACATCTCACTGGGATGCTATCATTTAAATTTTGAGGTACTTGAAGAAGGCTTTAGGGAAAGGAATTGTTTATCAAACCATGGTCATAGTAAAGTTGAAGGAAGTTGAAGGATTCTCTAATATTGATTAGGTAGAGTTTTGAGATGATAGGAGATCTACCACTGGCTACTCTACCTTGGTTGGAGGAAATCTGGTGTCACGGAAGAGTTAGAAATAGAGTTTGTTGCTCGCTCAAGTGTTTCGTTAGAATATAGAGTCATGGCACAAGTGACATGTGGATTCAGCAACTAATGACTGAGTTAAACTTTAAAGCTTCAATTCCTATATCTCTATGGTGTGATAATAAGGCAGCATTACACATAGCTTTCAACCTTGTGTTCCTCGAGTGGACAAAACACATTGAAGTTGACCGTCTTATTATTTGAGAAAAGTTATAGAGTGGAGTGATTCTTCCCCATCATATTAAGAGCAGTGAACAACTTACAGACTATTAAACCTTTGGGTAATGGGAGGATAGAATATATTTGTAACAAGCTAGGCATGATTAGTATCTATGGTTTAGCTTGAAGGAGAGTTTTGCAGATATAAAAGAGTAAAGTGGCCTTTAGGATTTTAGGGCTTATTTTATTGGTGATTACTTCATGTACTTACAAACTTTTATTGAATAATATAATACAATTTTCCCTTTACAATCCCCATATTTCTCCGGTGGCCATGTGTATTCTAATGAAGTTGTAATGTTGATATCATCAAGAAAGGGTGATACTAACATATCTTATTCAAGGTTTTGTTGTGTCCTAAAAGCATCTATACACCTCAATATAAGTTTGAATGAGGGTTCATTTCACACTCCATGATTGGAGAAATATGATGTGACAAGTCTTTCTAGGGAAAACCGAATTCAGTTGACTTAAGTAGGTTAAGATTAGGTTTCAACTAGGTATTTCAATTTTCTATTGTCAATTGAAAGGCTACTGTAGAAAACATCTTTTGGCTACTTTCTTACTAAAATCTTCTTACTTGAATTGCTTTAAGTTAAGTTGAGGTTTGGCATTGTTGGAATTCAAGTCGGCGGAAAACGAATTACCTCTATCCGATGAGCAGTCAACAATTTACCCGCGAACGAACGTTGAATTGCATATGAATCACGAACAAAAATACTTCACGTTGGTTTGAATGTAATCACGAGGAAAACATTCGATTTTCATAGCGTAAATGCTAATTGTTCTTGTAAAGGTGAAATGGAACGCATTCTTTTTCTTTGATGGAAAAGGGGACAAGAAAAGGAGAGAAATTTATGAGCGAACGTTCTGCCAACCCCCTCAATGGTTGTCTTCAGGAGTCTTTTATATGACTCCCTCACACCTTTTCAAAGGGTGTCTTTCCATTGTAGTATATCAAGATGAAACGATGCGTTCTCATTGCATCCCATCATAGACGTACTAATTAAGTACAACATCTCCCACTTGGACATGATGGGCTTGATAGCACTCTGTCAAGAATATAAGGCACTAAACATTTATCAACTTTACAAAACAATTCATACTGGCAAGTAAATTGTGCAACCAGTGAGTACACTTGCACTTGGGAGCTCAAATTATGCACCTGTTAGGGATGACATAATGGCTACAACCCTAAAAAGAAATAAACAATTGATGTCTCACAGTGTCCCAGACATTTTGTTACATCAATTCAAGTATACATATTCCTTAAAAGTTATACTTGACTATTTTCATAACACAATGTATTTACAATTATATCCAAATCCACAGAAGCTGATATAATTGATCGACTAGTAAATACATGTGATAGATGTAAAACAACAATAGTCTTCTTTCGCACTCATGTCTCTCTTCATTTCAAAACAACTGCCTTCCTAGATACGTCCCATAAAGCCATATCTATTCATGACCACCAGTAACATGTTAAAGTAGCAACATTGATCTTTCACTTCGAGAACATAGTCAGAAGTAACATAGGGCACAAAATGAGGTAAATTATAAATTACCTCAAGGGCTCACACGATGAGTAAATAGGGAATAATTTTACTCACATTCCCTTGTTGGTCGTACAATGCATATGTAATATGAATTATATGCTATAATGGATTTCTCTTTTTATAAGAGCATATGTCATTTATTAAATATATCCACTATACGGATCTTTGCCTAAACCTAGTCACGTACTTCTCACGTACTCATGTTTAGCTCGAGTGCTATATCAGCTCGCTTTCTATCGCGCCCAATTAAGTACTCGCATCCGGCATCTTTCAAGCATATATGATTGTGGGACTATTATGTTCGGTCTTATTATAAACAAATCACAGACCTCATCTTGACTCCAATCAATGCGACATATTATTTTATATACTAAACTTGATCTTCAGCATTTATTTGTACGTAACGTCTCTTCTCAACGTGCTAACTATAACACTTGAGGTGATTGCTTGTGTGAGTGAGCCAATCATTGCTTGCTAACATACTTTTCAATAATATATGTGTGTATGTGCTAGTCTCATAATGGATTTGTACTTATTGATAAAACAACAAGTCACTAATAGACAAACAAGTACAATACATATGTCCACATATACATAAACCAATGATCCTCTACAATAACACATATCACATTCTATTCAATCCTAGTGACATCCTGTGGGTCAAGAATATGTCTCTAGGAACAGCCTTCGTAAATAAATCAGCAACCATTCTATTGGTTGAAATATATTGTAGGATCACTTCTTTCTGCGTTATTATATCTCTAATGAAGTTGTTCTTTATGTCAATGTGCTTCGTCCTTCCATGATGCTTGGGATCTTTTACATAGGTAATGGCTGTTTGATTATCGCAATAAACTATCACCGTCTTGGAACCTCAGTGATAGTGGCTAAATTTTCCAAGAAACATTTTAGCCATATTGCTTCTTGCACTGCGGTAAAACATGCAATAAATTTTGGCTCCATCGTAGACAATGTCGTGCATGTCTAGTTCTTGCTATTCCAAGAAATTGCACCTCCATTGAGCAAGAACGCATATCCAAAAGTCGATTTACGCTCATCTAGGTCTCCACCCCAATCAACATCTGAATAACTTAATAGGCGTAAATCATTCCCTTGGTAACATAGTCGATAGTCCATTGTGCCTTTTAAGTATCTCATGATCCTCTTCACTACTTTCCAATGTGGGCATAACATATGTCGGGTCGAGTACACATCATAGCATACATCAAACTTCCGACCGCACTAGCATAAGGAACAATTTCCATTCATTTAATTTCTTCTAGAGTCTTAAGACACATCTTAATACTTAGGCCTTCACCTTGCATGACAGGGGTATCAATGTGATTACAGTGCCGCATATTGAAGCGTTTAAGAATCTTCATTATATAAGACTCTTGTGATAAAGTAAGGAGTTTCCTTAATCGATCTCTTTCGATATTAACTCATAATATATAAGCAGCTTCTCCCATGTCCTTCATTTCAAAATTAGAGGACAACCATTCTTTTATGGTGATAACCAAAATCTTGTCATTTCTAGCCAATAGAATATCGTCCGTATAAAGTGATAAAATCATAAATTTATCTTCGGACCGCTTGACATATACACAGTGATCTTTTTTGATCACTGTGAAACCAAAAGTGGTTATGGCTTGATGAAAACGAAAATACCACTGTTTAGATGATTACTTAAAGTTATATATTGAGCGATGAAGCTTGCAAACTTTATACTCTTGACCTTTAGCTATGAAATCTATTAGTTGTTTCATATAAATTTCCTCATCTAGTTCTCCATTGAGAAATGCCGTCTTTACATCCATTTGATGTAATTCAACGTCTAAATGTGCAACGATGGCTAGAATAAGGCATATTGAGACAAACCTTACAACTGGTGAAAATGTTTCCTCATAGTCTATACCATCTTGTTGAGTATAACCTTTCGCTACAAGGCGAGCCTTATACTTTTCAATTGATATATTCACCATTCGTTTAATCTTAAAAACCCATTTGTTTCCTATCGCCTTGCGATTGGGTGGTAGATCAACTAAGTCCCAGACGTGATTTGCCCTCATTGACTCAATCTCATCTTCCAAAACTTTTCTTCATTCTTCCTTATTAGAGGAAGAGAGAGCATCTTAAATAGTTTTAGGCTCAGTATCGTCTTTCTGAGCAATCATAAATGATTCCTCTTCAATCTCAAAATGATGACGATGAATGCTTTTACGATTACTTTTACATAATTGAATTTCTCTCAAATTCAATTCGTTAGGCGATGCAACACTCCCACTAGGTCTTGTATGTTGAGGTAAATCTTCATTTCCCTTTACAACATTAGTATGTGTGTTATCAAGATCTTCCATCTTATATAATTGGAAGTCCTTATCAATCTCATCTCTATTAGGAAAATCGTTATCCAAGAACGTGACATCTCGTGACTCCATTTCGGTCATACTTCTCATCAGCTTGTTCACCTTTGAACACGTACCCTTTGGAGTGTTCAAAATATCTTATAAAGATACATTTCTTCCCTTTATGACCTAATTTGCCATATTTATGGGAAAAATCATGAACATAAGCTGCACATCCCCATGGATGTAGATTACTTAAGTTTGGTTTCCTACTAGTCCATAATTTATAGGGAGTGGAAGTGATTGATTTTGAGGGCACTCGATTAAGTACATAGGCAGACGCATTTCCCCAATAGGAGATAGGTAAATTTTCTTGTGCTATCATAGACCTAACCATTTCCAATAGGGTTCTATTTCTTCTCTCAGTTACCCCATTTTGTTGTAGAGTACCAAGAATAGTCAATTGTCGTACAATTCCCTTTTCATCATAAAGAGCCTTGAATTGCTCCGATAGATACTTACATCCGCGATCGGTTCTCAATGCCTTTATTGTTTTATTCAATTGATTCTCTACCATCGATATATATCGTCTAAAGCAATCTAATTTTTCTGACTTATGGGAGATCAGCAAGACATAACCGAAATGCGTGAAGTCATCTATGAAAGTGATGAAATATGAGGCTCTATGCTTCGCCCTCACATTCAAGGACCACAAATGTCAGAATGTATTAGTTGCAATGGAAATTCGGCTCTAGTCTTTTTATTGAATGGTTTTTTAGTTGCTTTTCCCACTAGACAATGTTCACATACATGTAAATTAACATTAGCGAGTGACCCTAAAATGTCTTCTCTAGCTAATCTTTGCATTCTTTGTAACTCGATGTGACCTAATCTAGCATGCTAAGTACTTGCATTAATTTCAAGATTACTAGAAGATACAATTAAAGAAAAACAACCATCGACATTAACATTGTATTGATCATAGTCAATGTCTAATACCATAAAATCATTCCATACATGACTTGAACCATAATAAACTGTTCCAAATAAAATGTCGACACAATCATCATGAAAATTCAATACATAACTTAAGCTAAGAAGATAAACTATGGAGACTAAGTTTCGTTGAAAATCCGGAGCATAGAGGATATCATGTAGGAATAGACTTCGACCACCACGTAAAATTAATTTACATGTGCCGATACCCTTCACTTCAATTTTTGAGTTATTCCCAACATATATCCATCTTCTTTCAGGTTGTATCTGACGATACTCCACAAATGCTTTTCGATCTCTAGTTACATGGTCTGTTGCTCTTGAGTCTACAGTCCACATTGGATGAGATTCAGCAAGCATTACAGTACTAGAAACAAAAGCATTACTTAAAGTAATGGAATAATAGGGTACCTCTTTCGGCTTAGTGCATTCACGAGCAAAGTGACCAATCTTGCCACATTTATAGTACTTCATCTTAGCCTTGTTCTTCTTCCCACGACGCTTCTTGCGTCGGAAGGTTTTACTCCTTTTAGGTGCTTGATTAGTCTTCTTCCATTTGTTGTTGAATTGATGATTTCTTTTGCACTTGATGCTTGAAGCTTTGCGGAACTCAATTTAGCAACATAAGCATGGGTAGAGGATCTCACAGCCTCTAGGCGCTCATCCTCTAATTCCAAATGACGCGTAATATCATAAAAAAATGACAATATTCTCATTATGTGTCATATTGATTTTCATATGCTCCCAATTGTCAGGAAGAGATCTTATAATAGCCTGAACTTGCTATTCATCAGTAAGGGAGTGACTTGTCGACTTCAGCTCACAAATCATATTTGACATCTCCCAAAAATGCTGCCTCATCGTTACATTTTGGGCGCTTTTGGTATGTGTTAAACTTGATGGTGAGTTTCCTCCACTTAGTGGTAGATGTACTCCCAAACTTATCTTTCAAGGCAATCCACATAACTTGAGTTTTATCATAATTTTTAAACTCACACATGAGATTATCTTGCATACAACTTGGCAACGTGATGCGAACAATGCTACTTTTCTTCTTCCAAGCTTGATAAGCTTCTAGATCTCTCATATGTTGAGTTGAAGTTTCATGCTCAGGTTCATCCATGGTGTGGTTAAGGGTTTCCAAAACCTTTTGCTTCTCAAGGATGCACTGAACCTTTCGGTGCCAAATATCATAATTGTCACTATTTAGCTTCTCACCTTTATTGAGGTCAGCCACAATGGTCTTGGATGCCGAAACCATAATTAATTGTTATTTCATATTGACATAATAAACACAGAATCAATACTAGCACACTTTTCAGAGTAACACACATATTTAATTTGCAGTAAAGACAAACTAAATTAATAATAATTCAACAAAAGACACAGAAACGAAAGTTCACTATGTTCCCAATCAGCTCCTATGTATGATTGTTCTATTATCATTAATTAGTTTAATTTGCGCAAATTTTAAATTCTAAGTGAGAACTCCTTCGAATTCCAACCTACAAACTGCCACTAGAAAAAATAATTACATGACCTCATGTAATTTCTACATTTTTCAATTAACACAAAAGCATAGCATGATGTGAACCAATGTACAAAAAAAAAAAAAAATAATCATGCTGCAACTATAATCAAAACCGCAATTCATCTTGTAACGGAAAATAAGGAATTCTTACCATTGTTCGAATTTTCTTGGAACTAGAAAATTGCAAGTATATTAAACTATATACATGCTACTATCGAAACAAGCTCTACACAGCGTATATGACATCATTTTCATATAGTTAGCTACTGTATTTCCTAAAACATAAGAAAATACAAGCTAAAAATGAAAAGACTATGCATTTATACCCTAAAAATACACGTACTTAGGGTTCTCTACACATTTTTATACCTTTAAAAAATTAAAATGAAAAATAATTATACCACAGTGTAGAACACATTCATACGAACCAAACTCCGTCGACCACACTCAAATATGATGTCCCACGTGCCCACATGCGTTGCTTGAGTGTGCGGCGCGTGTGACGCACGCGCCAGCGAGCCAAACGGCTCCTGGCCGGTCCGACCGGTTTGATCCACCAAATCGGTTTGATTGGTCAACGGTTGGGTCGGGTCGGGTTGTGTCATGTGTCAGCCTTGGGTTGGGTTGTGGGTCGGGTCGCCAGCCGGTGACCGGCCGACCACCTGCCGTCGGTGGTGACGTCATCGATGACGTCATGTGGCGGTTACCGACCGGTGGATGACATCATCACGCGTTAGTTCGCCGACGCATGCGTGATGCTCATGCATTGGCGTGCCTAGTGCGTGGCGCCCATGCGCAGCGGCTTTTGGTGGGCGCATCCGACGTCCTCCGGCGACGCTCGACCCGTCGTTGGACTTGTCTCGATGAGTACTTTCACCTTGTATATTTTAAATTTATTTTGGCCAAAAAATATTCCTAAAAATGGTCAAAACCGTACGGATGTACGTGACCCCGAACCCGTTCTTTGCTTCGATTCGTTTTCAATGATTTAAATTGCATTTTTGAGCAGTAAACATGCAAACAATGTAGAATTCAATCTCTTGATCTCAATGTCAAGTGGTAAATGAGAAAATTTGATGAAAACAAGGCAGAAATCTCGACCGAGCTTTGATACCAATTTTGAAATTCAAGTTGGTGGAAGACGACTTACCTCTATTCGATGCGCAGTCAACAATTTACTTGGGAATGAACGTTGAATTACAGATGAATCACGGACAAAAATACTTCACGTTGGTCTGAATGTAATTACGAGGAAAACATCCGATTTTCACAGTGTAAATGCCAATTGTTCTCATAAAGGTGAAATGGAACGCCTTCTTTTCTTTGATGGAAAGGGGACAAGAAAAGGTGAGAAATTTCTGAGCGTACGTTTTGCCAACCCCCTCAACGGTTGTCTTTAGGAGTCTTTTATATAACTCACTCACACCCTTTCAAAGGGTGTCTTTCCATCGTAACATATCAAGACAAAACAATGCGTTCTCATTAGGGGTGTGCAAAATACCCGGGAACCGCCCGGACTGCCCGGAACAAGATCGGAACCGCTTGGAACCGGCGGTTCTTGAGGGAACTGGTCCGGTTCCCGGTTCCAATTTACGGGAACCGGTGGGTACCGGTCCTATTCCTGGTTCCATGGGTAGATCCGCCCGCCCGCCCGCCCACCCGGACCGGACCGATTAATTTTTAATATTAAAATATTACTAAAACAAAACAAACCCTAATCGAGCATGACTTCTCTCCTCTGTCTTCGACTTCTTCAGTTCTGTGACTGTCTCTTTTCTCTGTCTCTTTCTCTGTTCCTCCTCGAGCATCGACGCCGCCGCCGCCATTGCTCCTCCGCCGCTACTATCCGCCCCCTCGCGCCGGCCGCCACCCGCCACAGCCTCTGCTCCGCCTAGCAGTGACCCACAACGCCACAGCTCGCCTCCGCGCCGACCACCGTGCCAGCAGCCGCGAGCGCCCTTCGCCCGCTCGCCCATCACCATTGCTTCTACTCTGGGCCCCCTCCGCCAGCAATCTGACACCGTTGCAGCCCCTATAGCTGCAACGACCGACGCTAGCAGATCCTGAACCGGTGGTTGCGCCTTCGTCGCTGCTCTGCTGCCCCTCCGCGCGATCCCTGCAGCCATTTCGATTCCTCCCTGAGCGTCGACACCGCCGTGCTGCTCCTCCGCCGCTGTTGTCCACCCCCTCGTGCCGGCCGCCACAGCCTCTACTCCATCTAGCAGTGACTCGCGACGTCATAGCTCGTCTCCGCGCCGACCACCGTGCCAACAGCCGCGAGCGCCCTTCGCCCGCTCACCCGTCACTACGACGCCACAGCTCGCCTTCGCGTCAAGATCAGTTCCATGGATCCACCCAGTAATCAGACCGGACCAGCGGTCCAGTTCTCGGGTGGATCCATGCAACGAACGGGTGAATCCCGGTTCCAATTTTTCGAAACCAGTCCTTAGTGGGCGGTTCTCGGTTCTAGGTCGGGAACCGCCCGCTCGGACCATGCACACCCCTAGTTCTCATCGCACCCCATCATGAACATACTAATTAAGTACAACATGCATTAACTATTATGTCACGTTGCTATCATTAGCGGAAATCACTAACTAAGACCAGATTTGGCATACCGAGCAGGAAATTTATTCTGGAACTTTACTTTCCTAGATAATGATGTACACCTTGCCAGATTTTTTTGATTCCTATGGCGGTATATGTAAGTGATCATAAATATTTTTCAAACACCCTCTTGACACAATTTGACGACAATTGGAAATCGGCATTTGTTTTGGCATCGATTCTTTTTTGCGATATAGTTACGAAAGCATGGACTTTGATTTGGCAATCTCATAATTTTAGATGATAAGTTTTTAATTTCTACATAATTAGATGTTAGAGAGAGAGAGAGAGAGAGAGAGAGAGAGAGAGAGAGAGAGAGAGAGAGAGAGAGAGAGAGAGAGAGAGAGAGATATGATGTTTAAGAACCATCTTTTATTACAAATAGGTCATACGATATGATGTTTAAGAACCATCTTTTATTACAAATAGGTCATACATGACGTAAATAGGTATGCCTTGATATACTGTGTGCTCAAGTAATTATTATTCCAAGGCAGCCTTTTATTCCGTTCAGTCTTTCTTTTTATTTTCGGCCATACATTCCTTTTAGTTGTTGTCGTACCAAAATTGTGCCTGGAGGTAGTCAACCTCCTTCTTGTCGATTTGAAAGGCCTTGGTGAGAACATCGGCAGAAATGGGTAGCTTCGCTCCAAAGATAGCATTAGCAATGGTAATGACTCCTGGGTTCTGGCTGCTAAGACCTGCAAAGGCTAGTGAATTGGTGTTTCCGGTATTCAACTGGAAGTGAATAAGACCGATTGGAAACACAAACACGTCCCCCTTGTACAAGACTTTGGTGAAAAGAGTGTTGTTTAATTGGTTGGAAGTGACGAAGCCAACAAGTAGCATACCCTCCACCACGACCAAAACCTCGGTGCCACGTGGGTGAGTGTGGGGAGGATTTAGGCCACCAGGAGCGAAGTCAAGACGAGCCATGGATATTCCAAGAGTGTTGAGTCCCGGAAATTGGTCGACAAAAGCCTGTGTGACTTTTGATCCAAGCGGATTCGCCGTGTTTCCAGGATTCCTTAACCCCATAAAGAGAAAATCATCTGCCGAGGCTTGTTTTGGGTCCTTGCAGAACTTTCCATTCACAAAAACTGCATAAGAAACAGAATTCCTGTTATTGCTTCAGCATCATATGCCAGAATTGAAAGACATGAATAGTGCAAGAATTGCGGACCAACCTCCAGAGTTCGGGTCATTGGTGGCGACGCATATGTCCTGAAGAGGACTCGGGTCATAAGCAAAAGCAGTGGCAGTTGCCAAAGCCAAGATGACAAGGCTAATGGGAAGATACTTCATCGATGGACAGGAAATTGGGCTCTCTGATCTCGATTTCAGAAGAATGATTGCTCGAGGGAGGAGTGAGGTCTCTTGCATGGTAACACTGTATTTATAGATGGCAGTGCTTGACTCAGTATTTACCAAGTCTTTAAAGGTTACATCTTTTTCTTCTCCTTCTTAAATCCAAAAACAACGTACCGCAACAACTGCGTTGACATGGCAGCTGGTCTAATTTCCTCTTTTCTACCTTAAAGAATTCATATTTATCTAATATAGAAGTGGTAAATTCAAATTATTGCAAACATTTGATTTTTTCTTCTTCACCATTTCAACTCTTCAGCATCAACTCAGCAGAGCATCAATAACCACGAAATATTTGTTCTAGGACTTTCCTATCTGAAGAAAGATTGAATCGGCTGGCTATGTCTTTGCGCACCAATGTTTACCAGGAAAAAAATTCAGGTTGATGATTTACCCTGTTAATTTATTTTTGGGAGACTTCATTTGATTTGACATACAAGGCACCAAGGTTCATACCTATATACTACATGCTGGTGTTTAACTTCTTTCCAAGAACGGTTTCATGGAGAGGTTGAAAATAAGATCCTGTTGCGCAAGCTGTCACTGCTTTGCAACCTAATGAACAGAAGGACTTAGTTTCGTGCACGGTACCTTAACGATCTGGAGCTTACAGGACACATTACTTGAGGATGAACAGTATAATTTGTTTACTTTCTAGGACTGGTGAATCTTGCAAATTGCTGAATTCTCTTGGAAACTGACGCTTCAGGAAGATCATGAGTTTTCTGTCAGGAAATAACAAATGTAGAAATTAATATAGGAGAAGAAAAGAGAGCCACGTAGAAATTGATAAAGGAGGAACGAGGAGAACGTGTAAAACTGACCATAATAACCCTATCAGTGTTAATGACCATAATAACCCTCACACTATAACAACAAACAACAAAGTTAACCCACCCCAGATTACCAAATTTCATTTTACTGTTTCTAACTTTAAATTTCTTGATAAAGTATAGATCAGGACTTGAGAGGAGGAACAACGAAAGCCTTAACGCAGATCAGGATAATTCCAATGAAGAAATAGCAAATAAACAGAAACCACTATTGCGGTCAATTCTGCTAAGGCCCGGAGTCAGCAATACCTCTTAATATAACATGGTGAAATGGGAGATTTGTTGAAGATGTCTGTCTAAATGATGGTGACTTTTTAACTTGTACTTCTGCTGTGAGTTTCACCTCCGAACCGTTGTCCATACTGAAATTTTATGAAATAATTGTCCTTCTCTGCTTATGAAGTATGGAAATTTTTATGGCTTAAGCGCTCTCTATTATCCACTTAACACCTGCTCCCCATAAAATATGGGAGGGGACTCCAATTAGGTTACAGCGAGTCTTTGTCTCCCCCATTTATTAAATGTAGTCCCAATGACCATTAAGATGAATTATTGTCTTACTC
The DNA here is from genome assembly GCA_014182565.1 of Eucalyptus marginata. Lineage (NCBI taxonomy): Eukaryota > Viridiplantae > Streptophyta > Magnoliopsida > Myrtales > Myrtaceae > Eucalyptus > Eucalyptus marginata. The sequence continues at coordinate 21,513,926 of CM024585.1, read as the reverse complement.
TTGGGGATCTCTCATGGAAACAACGAATGATCTCATGGTGCAATTACTGTACCATCTTTTCTCTTATCATGCAAAACCAATTAGATGATAAAATAAGAGAACTTCCATTAAAAAAAAAAATTAAAAGTATTTTTATTGTAAGATGTTGGAAGTTTTGGAACCCTCGCTTCGGTGAAGTGTTGATAGCCCTCCGCCATCCAGGAGAGGACTCGCAGGCCTTCGTTGTGCGGTGGCAAAGGCTTGCGTGCGTTGCTGTGGGCTGGCGGCTGTGGCCCTGCAAGGTCTTGAAGCTCTCTCTCTCTCGACCTTGCTTGAGCACGGCAAGGTTGCCAGGTCTCCACCGTGTCCGAGGACTGAGGAGCGTCGCTGGTTCCTCGGCGCCGTTTGAGCAGACTTGGGATATCCAGTCCCCGGCGAGCATGCACTCTCTCCACATTTCTCTTCTTTCTTAATTTCTATTTTTTTTTTTTTTTTGGGAACGGAGGAACCGTCTCACAACGAGCGCTCAGCGTAAACCCCTAGGGAGCACTGGCACGAGAATCCACCTCCTACGGTGCTCCACTTAAGTTGTGCTAATGCGCATGCGGTGACTCGAACCTCCTCTTTTCCGCAATTAGAAGGGGAAAGGCTCAAACCAACGCGCCCACAACAGGGTGGGTTACTTTCTGTTTTTTATTTGTACGTGGAACAACTTTCAAGCACATTTTCGTGTTTCTCTGCCCAAGCAATTTGACAAGAGAAGCAACAGATGGATAACGGAATGACCCAATTGCACAAGTTTGTTTAAGTTAGAGACTACATTAAATAAAAGACAGTTAACAGATCAGATAGCTCAAACTTACTATACACAAAGAATTAGAATGTAACTTTAAGGTGCACATTCAAGAGTACTAGTGAAATGGTTCCACGTTTGATAAGTGACTTGATGAAGAATGTTACTATATCTAATTGATCCTAAATTGTTGGCTTAAGTTTGTGACTAAAGGTAAGTCCAGCTGAACATGCTAATGAGTCTATATAAGCCCTCTCTATGTAATATACTCGACAAGAGATGGCAAGAAGTGCTCCATTCATAGATGGAGATTGGTTGATCCGGCACAGTGCCTTCCGAACGATAGGCAACGATAGGCAAAATTAAATTGACAAATCTTCAAAAATTATGCATGTTTAGTTTTAAACACAATGGATGAGTCATTCCACAACAACTACAAGCACGTGTCCATTACTTTAATTTTACCGTTCCTCACATTAAAAAATGAACACCAGCCTGCACGAAGTGGTGCGACGACCCGGGACTAAATCCATGTAGGCCAAGCCTTTAAAAGGAATATGCAAGCGTTGGTCTTATCATGACCACTGATATACTATTGAGGGTGATTGATGACGTGATTTAGGGGCCTAAACCGAGCTGAGTAATCGACAAGATCCTAATAATTTTTGTTTTATAGAATTGCTATCTGGCACCTTTTCAAGCCCAACTTTTTTAGAATAAGGATGAACACAATATTATATCTACAAATGTTGTCGAATGGGTCAATCTCCATTTCTTAGAAACTTTTGCTTTTACATTTATTAAGGAAATAGTTGGTGGTTGCTGATGTTATTCTTTGTTAAATTAGAAAATTTGACCCACGCTGTTGGTTGGAGGAAAATCAAAGAACATTCAGAGCATATGCTGGCTTGCAATGCACTTTTATATGTTGGGCTAAAGCATATCTTATTTAGGGCTAAAGCATTTCTTAAGGTTGTTTCACACAGCTAGGGTTTGTTAAGAAGCTTATGTCATATTCTGTCGGACGAGCTTTGCTCGAGGATTGACACGATCTTACTCTTATTTATTTATTTATTTAAATTGCTGTTGTTGAAATTTAAAAAGTTCTTTGAGCAAGGACTACCCTAGTAAGCATGTATTAACTAATGTACTCTAGAGAGAACTATGCTGGGAACAGATCAAGAACTCAGGCAGAACACCTAGGCCATGATGGTATATTCCTGAGTTTAAACCCAAGTCAAATAGAATATAGATGTGGCATCTCGGATTAAGGGTGCGTTTGGGAGAAGTTTTCGAAGGGGCTTTGGGCCCCTTGGGCCAAAATAAATGTGTTTGGGAAAAACTTTGGAAGTCCCTTAATGGCAAAGCTGGCATTTGTAAGGCTGAAAGCCCAAGGCAGTGAGGATCTGCTTGGGCTTTCAGCTTACTCGGCATGCCCACATGGGTACTGTGCATTCTTTTTTTTTTTTTCCCAAAATTGTCCTCACGAACTTTTTGTTTTTCCGTTTTTTGCCCTTGTTATGAGACACCGTTCATCTTCTCCGTTGAGGGTGGCCGGTTTAGTTCTACCTGACTGCGAGGGGCCGGCGACTGCTAGAGGGACGTCGGTGTGGTCGCGACAACCTAGGCGATCATCATCGGAGAGTTGGGTGACCTCACGAGTCGCGGCGTTGTGTGACCCTTCGTGAGTCGTGGCGACTCAACGACCATGGCGAGGAGCCACCCCGGCGAGTTGCGGCGGCCTAGAACTAAGTTGCCGTGACCTAGATCCTCGCCGATCTAGGTCACTTGACCCTCGGCGAGCCATCGCGACCTAGATCCTCACCGATCTGGGTCGCATGACCCTCGGCGAGCCATTTGGTCGCAGATCTGGTTGCGACCAGATGCGGTCCCCAATGACCGTCGCTTGCCGCACCGCGACCTCCGCATAGAGGTTGCCAAGGCCGCGCGATCCATTTGGTTGCAAGTCTAGTCGCGATCAGATCTAGTGTCGGAGGCTCGAGCGGCGACCAAATCTACAACCAGATGGGTCGTGACCTTAGATCTGGTTGCCTGCGACCCTCCGGTGAGTGTCGTGCAACCCTTGCCGGACTGCCTTCCTCTGTCGGACGACCTGCATCGGACTGCCCACCCTTCGCCGGACCGCCTGCTCCTCGCCGGCGACTACTTGTTCTTGGCTGGCCAACCCTCATTTTCTTGTTTTTTTTTTTTTTTTGAATAACAAAAGCCCTTTGCAAACATAATTTTTCCAAACACCATTTTACTCAAAATACTTCACAATGGACTTTTACAATACAATTTACCAAACACAATTTGTATTTTGGAAAACACCGTTAACTCAACGGCCTTTGTATTTCCCCAAAAGCCTTTCCAAACGCACCCTAAATAGACACAACTCGATATCCATTTGATCCTGTCCAACACTGTTATGCTTTGGCATAATTAATAAATTCGCTTACTAGTTTTCACATGAGGAAGCTTCAGATATGCCTGGTTGGCGTTTGGCTCTTAAAAAGTATTTTGAAATTAAATTGAGATTGCGCTTCACCTAACTCCATATAATGTTTGTCACAACAACTCAGCAAATTTTTGTTAATTTTTCCTCCATACAAAATCTCAGGGAGTACTTTGTGTTTTTGAACTATCTTTATGCATTGCATGGATGTAAAAGCAGCACCAATAGAAGTTCAATGTAGATGCCATCAATTTGGTTTGTTATTGTTGTGATCACTGGTCTTATAGTTTGCGTATGTCATTGTTTTTCCTTTTTGCGTAATCATCTAAATTAAGGATCTTGAGACGTAACGTGATGTAATCTGTAATTCCCTCCTCCGAACTTCCGGTGCGATCAGATCAAGGAGAAATAACACCAATGGAGGGGATACTTGAGACTCATGACATCGAAATATCATAAGAACCGAACCCAAGTCCCCGCACCAAACACAAATCAAGTCACTGCAAGGAGACTTTCATCCTCACTCTGATAATTCTTGAGTACTCCTTTGGGGTCTGGCTCATGCTCATTGGGATTATTTTTCTTGAATTCACATAAGTTGATTAGATATGTTCTGTTTTATCTGCTGGTCGTTCTTGGTACGCCATCTGCAAATTTTCCTCTGAACCATGATATTTCTAAATTTGTTCGGTACGATAGCCATAAAGTCTTAAATTATTTCAAGCTAATGTTGAGACGCAACTTAGCTTTCTAGTTCTTTTCGAATTTGACAAGTTAAGAGCCTAGCAAGTATCGCATTCATGTCTCTGCATTTATCCACTATATCCATTCATGGTTTATTTGATATCATAATGTTGATTGCCTCTAAAAATAGATCTATGCTATACATATTTTATTTGTCACGCCCCGATCATCGGGCACGCACCCATCCCTCATTGGTCAATATAATTGCGATGTCCCAGGACGTATCGCCGACCCATTCATTTTAATACGCATACGGAAGCATATAATCAATCCCCAGACAATAAAATAATGTGATAGAAAAGTAGGACTAATTTTTCACAAGACACCTTTTTATAAACACACATGTCTATACACAAAGGTTTACAAAAGGAATCGGCTCTCTACAAAAGAGAGTTGTCCTACGACTAACTAGTCGGACATGGTCACCGATTCTTCAGGCTTCACCTCATGAACTCCGGGGCTCCTGGTCCTTTATCAACACCATCTATGGACCTGAAAATGGTTATACAATAACTAGTGAGACAATGTCTTAGTGAGTTCTATCCCCCTAAGACTCAATTAGGAAGCCAATACGCCCTAAAGGCTACCTAAGCACAATCACGAGTTAGAAGACTTACCTTGGCCTCAGTCTCCTCCCTACAAGTCAGCATAATTCATAAACTCATTGAGTTACATCAACACATTGATCATTCACTCAGATCGATTTATCGATCAATCGACCTAATCGATTACATGTCAATCAGACCATTCTCCGGTCATTCCATTCAATACTGTCCATTCTCCAAAATAACCTATCAAGTTACCGAGTCAGTATATTACATTATTCATTCTCCAAGATGACACATTAAGTCACCGAGTCATTATAATATACTATTCATTCTCCAAGATAACTTATCAAGTTACCAAGCTAGTATATTATTATTTTTATCATAATGTTTGATCTCCAAAATGGTATATCTAGTTACTGAGCCTACGTGCATTCTCCAAGATGTTATATCTAGTCACCGAGCCCACGTGCCTTCTCCAAGATGACATATCTAATCATCGAGTCCACGTGCGTTCTCCAAGGTGATGTACCAACTTAATAAGCCAACAACTCATAACGTCTTTCTCCGAGATGACACACTTAATCATTGAGTCGACGTAATACATCATTCTTTCTCACTTTTTATCATACCCGATAAATTAGTCGTATGTGGGTACACGGTTGGCCTTAGCCAAAATACCATAATTTCACTTTCACAATTCCCACCATTTCATATAGTCCACAATATTTTTGGCATTGTAAACCGACGCTTGGTTATTTTCCAATCAATTATTGAAATTAAATGAATTTAAGAATAAATTCCAAAAATATAAATCATGCACAATCAACACAAATTAAGGCTCAATTAAATAAATAGATCACACCACAGTGATCAGCATAATTTTCCGGTCACCGACCATCCTGGTCTAATTTTCGAAAAATAAATAAATAAATAAATAAATATGAAAAATATTAAATAAATGCAATAAATACAACTTAGGCCCGTTATAGCCTAATTGGAAGCCGAGATGAACCCGGAAAATTTCCGAGGTTTGTTCAATAAATATTAGAACCTATTTTATTGCTAATTGCACTAACCATTTGCCTAACATGCATCGACAAGGCACGAAATTAATTCACCTAATCTAATCTATCCACCTAAGTATACTTAATTAAATATAATCAACCCTAAGCATAATTAACCTACTAAGTGAGGATTAGTGAGTTAAACTCACTTGTTTTGCGGGCGGGTCGAATCAAACTGACGGGGATGCGACGAGGAACAAAAAGCTCCAAAGCGGCGACACCAACGGGGCACGAATCGGGCCCAAAACTTGGCCCACAAAGCTCACGGCGCTACTGGTTTTCCTTGGCTGTTGGCTGTTTTGCGTGGCTGATTTCGCGTGGGACACCGTGCTCGATCGCAGACGGAACTTCTCACGGACGAAGGAGGAAGACGAGCTAACGGCGTGGACTTCGGCTCCGTGAGATCTGCTTTGGTGGATTTGCTGGACAATAACACCGCTCGGAGGGAATGGGGGCGACAAACGCGAGTAAGAGAGAAAACCGAGAGAGGTTGAGGGCGGGGGTGTGTCGGCAAAAAGCAGAAAGAAGGATAAGCTTGACTAAAAAGTCAAGATGGGGGGGGGGGGGAGAGGAATGAAACACGGTAGAGAGAGGAACGTCGGTGGGGTGGTTCCGCGAGAGAGAGAGATCGTGCGAGTGAGTGGGGGGAGAAAACGTGCGGTTAAGGGGAAAAAAAGAAAATAAAAGGAAAATTCAAAAGAAAATCTTATAATCCAAATTTCTTGGTCGCACTTGCTCTTGTTTAGTCCAATTTGTTTCCAAAAATCCCCATGCTAAAGTACTTGATCCTCACTTTCTTTCTTGCATCAAATTTCCCTCAAACAACAAATCTCCGGCAACAAAAACAACCATTTTCTTCAATTCCAAATTTTAATTCATTTTTCTTAGAATCCGATTTTCTGAACAAACTTCTCCGATTGAGGTCTGATTCGTTGAGAAAAAAGCCCACGAAAATTCCTGTCACTAATTCAATTACACAAGATGCCAAAAGACCTTTCAAATTGGCCAATCCGAATTTCCGTTCGTTTTCCGAATCGTCCGAAACGATTTTCCGTAAAAATCCTGAACTCTTTGAAAGTTCCTCGAAAGATGAGTCGACGTTCCTAAAATGACCCGTGACATGCCGGGACTTTCAATTTCTAAAATCGTACTCAAATTCACGGTTAATTTCCATTCGCCGTGTTTTTAGCGTGACCTAGGCTATCGGGTAACTTTCAGAAATTTTTAGTACAAATGACTAGTGGTCGATTTTCTTCGAGCCATAATGAACCCACTTGACACATTGACGACTCTCGGTTGTCGTAAAAATCTCGAGGGTTCAAATACGGACACATGGTACCAAAACGATAGAGAAATTAGTCTAGTGCCGGCCGATGAGAATTTTCTAATTTAGTGGTGTCACCCACGATTAGCCACACATCTCAGTCGAACCAGCCTATCTTTGATCTCAAACCAATTTTTAACTGTGCCGTATTGACCTCTAAAGATGAGCATGATCGAGAAGCCGATTTTGGGTCAAATTCTCAAGTCTATTGCCTTAAATTTCCTTAATGGTTTCTCCAGATAATCTAGTTATCTCGAGAGTGATCAGCTTTGAGAATAGCACTATAGGCGTATCGATGAAATGCCCGATTTATTGAATTGAAAATAGAGTCGAAAATTTAGGATGTCATATTATTCAAGGTTTCGACTTTGGTCACAATTTAAAGCTTGTGATAAAGGCGAACAAAGGCGATCAAGTTTATCCCCTTTGACTAGGTCTACCACCTATATTGACCAATAATTTGGCCCAAAGGGACATCCCGAAACAATATGTATCCTCCCCACTTAATGGGTTCTCATCATAGCGATATTAGCATAATCTATCAACCTTAATCTCCAAAATTTCACAACCAAAACTAGAAATCATATCATAAATTGGTTCTGCAAATCAAATCGTATAATCTTTCACAATTCTATTTATAAAATATAATGCATTTCATAAAACATTTAGAAAACAATACATATAGCTTTTGGCAATTCCCTTCACAAACATCTAACCAAATCATTCACAAGTGAGCATTTCCAACTATCTCAAAGGAGGCTTTCCAATGCCTTTTCACCCAACTAAAAAAAGGTAATCAAAGTTCAATCCAATTTATGCAACAAATATGCTCTTTCAACTATAATAAATCTCTACCACTATCAAGATATGACTTTCTAAATTCAGAGAAGAAATAGTACCATTTACTTGGGAAAGTCAAAACCCAACCTACAAAAAATACTTGAGCCAACGCACTTGTATTTCTATCAATTAACTAAAAAAGATATTAAAGACCAATTAGTACTCTAACGAACAACTTGACTAAACTATACCTATTGATTGATAAAATGACGAGTACTAATGAAAAAACTTGTTTATAGCAAACGTTCATTTTTCTATGTAACGCGAATTGTCCGCGTTAACTCAAACACGAAACTTCATAAATTCATTCAAATGAAATTGTACTTAGGAATCGAATTTCGTCAAACCCCAAAGCTCCACAACGCACTTATTTATCATTTTTATATAAATTTAAGTCTCAATAGCTCCTCAACCAAACCTCGTCATTCAACTTTTACATAACTCCAAATTTTAGACCTAACTTCAAAAAGTACTTAAATTAAACAAATAACGAGCTTGAATATTTACTTTACTAGGCCTTGCAATTCACAGTTGATTTGGTTCATGGGGATGTCCAAATCGGCTACGCACGGAATATTTTTTCTTCCTCCTCTTTCCCCCCTTCCTCTCGCGAACGAGCTTCACTTCCTTTTTCCCTTGTTTTTGTCACCGCTTCAATGACTTCACGCTTCTTCTTTTCTTTATTTACGCCTCTATGCGCAAATTTATTGAAGACAAACGAAAAATGGGCTTGGGCCTAAGTCTTAGGAGGGATTGGGCTTTCAGCCCATCTATTTACATTTAGGGCTTGTGCTCTATAATTAGTTAACCAATTGTTATGATGTGATGGATTAGCTGTTTTTGTTCATATAGTTGATGGACTTCAATTCGATCCTGCCGTTAATCGAGGTACCTCAGCATGGACATATTGAATTTCACAAGCCGCTTTTGCAAGTCCATCATTCCTGAAAAAAGAGTTTGACCATATTTATAAGTTAATTAGAATATGCTTAATTTGCTTGTTTAGCTAAACTTCTACTTGTAAGTTGTTTTCTTTTCCGATAATCTATTATTCTACTACTTTTGATTCTTGTGCATATATAGAAGTGAGTGATTTAGGTTCATTGTCACTATTATTTGAAAATCATTCTATCTAGAAAACTACTATTGTGCTCAGTCATTTCTTGAATAAGTGACTGGTAATGTTTTTTTTTTTTTTTTTTTGATTCAGTGTTCAAAGATACTGGATTAGAAGCCAAATCAGCAAATTCCATTAACTTCAATTAATGGAAGGACAATATTGAACATTTTCATATAGTTTATAGACTAAATTAAATATGTACCAAAAGTTTGTTGGGAGTTGGGACTAACAAACACAACCTAGTGGGCGTGTGAATAGATTGTAGGCAGATTATGAACAAAATTTGCAGAATATAATTTAATAGCACTATTAACAAGTTATGATAGTTATAAACAGAATACTAGTTAATAGATGTTATGTGTAGGTGGTGCTAGTGGGTAGATGCTCACAAAAATAAACTAATTACGTAAATCATACATCAATTTATAGTAATTCAATTTTATCCCCAGACCTATGTCCACTTTCCAGGTAATGACTTTAACATGGGTTGGATTCCACTAGTAATTTTTAAGATAAGTTACAATCAACAATTTTCCTATCAACCGATACATCACACTATAAAAACACAACCACTGCTCTCATATCTGTGCACTTCTTCTTACCATATACAACTTGAACTCTACACATGAACTATCAGAAGAGAACAATGACACTTTTGATTACAGGTGTGAAAGATGAAATAAAACATCAATCTGCTCAATTTTCCTTCCAACCCTCTTCTAGCTTCCTTGATCCTTCTTATATACACATCTTCAGTCATGACGGTGGAGACTCTAATATGGGGCAAAGAGCTGTTTGAGAGTCGTTAGGAGTTGCTTTTGATGTCAAGATTGCTCATACAATCTTTTCCTCCGACATCGATATGTTTTCTAAAACGGAGTCTATTGCAGTTAGCACTTCACTGATTCTCTAACTACCTCACCGAAAGGCTGTTGGATGCTTTTCTGATCTTTTCTCAGTTCTGCTGCTGTGGTTTATTAACTCAGAATGGCTCTGCCTTCTATGTTCAATGTTCATCTTTAGATGAAGATGTCACTAGCATCACTAAAGCTTATATCAACACGATTCAATGCTCATTTTTAGTATGCGCTCAGTATCATTAGTTTGTTGATGATGTCTAACATTGATCCTTAAGAATTGATTTATGATTTGCTATCCACTGATCCTTTTGAATATGTCAGCATTCAAAGACATTAAGTTGATGAGAGATTGACCACGGTTTCTCAAAGTTTCCATGAAATCTTTATCACATTCCTCTAATCGATATCTTCATCAGTCTTTGCTGAACTCTTAGAGATTGTTGATATCATCATAATCAATTTTGAAACTACCTAACGCATCCGCATTTATCATGAAGATATTAGTACAATGATATTTTTAAAACTATCAAAATTCCGTAGGGATGTTTTCCCAAAAATCTCTACAGTTTTATGATGACAAAACTACCCTTGTAGATGTGAAAATAAATAGTAAGAGTTATCTGCGATTAAGTAACTAGATCCACTTGGAATTAAGATAATTAGGGAATAATGGATATCCACATCTCCAACCAATGGTAATAATCAGGTAAAAACATATGTTTTTGAGAAACATGATGATATGTAGATGAAATATTAGAATAATATATCATGAAATTTTATTTTGGAGACAAGCATTGAGGGGCAATACATTTTTAATTGATTCAAACTATTTAAAAAGATGTTTCTCCCCGTCTGGTACTTTTGAGAAAGATCTTTTAAAAGCTGCAGTGATATATCTTCGAGTATAAGCAAATAACAATAAATATGTTCATATCTTCACTATATTCAGATAGTCACAAATCCATGCCAACCACATCGCATAATGCTTTGTCATCAAAATAAAAAATTGAACAACGCACACAAATGATTAAAGGGATCTCTATTCCAACGAAAAAGAGAGAGATTCATACAATTATTTTCAAAAGAAAAACACCAACAGACCTAATTAAAAGAAAGAAAACAGTTCAATCTTTCCTAGGTCGCTTCTTTCGCTGAGTGGATGGTGTGGATTAGGTAGCAACGAAGGGTTCAGGGAATTGTCTAAGAGGATTGTAACTACTCAGAGATTGAATAGCGTGCTCTTTCTTTAGCAGATATCGTCCAAGAGCATTGACAGAGGCTTTGAGTTCCCTCATTTTCTCTTAAAATTGTGCGTGGGTAGGTTCATCCTCCATGGTGCTCTTCAGTAGTAGCAGCTCCCCCCGAAAGCATGACCTTTCTGACCTGGGGCGAGCAATTGGTTGCTTCTATACGTGCACATTATCACAAGTCTGTTGATGCTGTTCACAAACAAGCCGCATGAAATGACTTGTGATTCAACTTCTAATGATAACTCTGAGCATATCAGCTTCTAAAGTCTCTTAAGAGATCGACTCTGATTTTTCTGGGTTTTCATGGGCACCATGTCAAGTCCGATTTGTTCTACACCCATCGAGATCTACATTGTTGTAATTGGTCTTTGTTAAGCTATTCAGCTATCATGAATATTATCATAGTCCTCCATATATCACCACAAACATCCATATCAATCATAATAGATATTATTCCAGGGATAGGTTTGGAATAATCAAAATTCCATAGAGACGTTTTCCAACAGAAATAACCTCACTCATGGATGTGTCCCGTGCAAATTCACGGACATAGATGCTGTGGCGAGCCTCAAGATGTGTGTACTAAAAGATGCATCATTCTTTGCAAGTACGGAGTAGTGCCTAGTAGTTACCCAGATTTACCTCTTGTTTGTACGGTATGAAAAGAGCGATCCCTACTAATGCAACGGCTCAATCAATCATCAAACAAAGAACCTTTTCATCTGATTTGACCAGTTACTAACATGGCGATTGACAGGAACTTGTGCCAAAATATATTCTAGATGATTTGAGCCTTGGAAAGAGAACCGTGTGGACAATAGAAAATGGTGTCGGTGTGATCGAGCCAAGATCATGTCAATCTCCTGATGCACCGTCATCTTTCCGTTATTGATTTTGCGACATACATGAAAGGGTCGGAAAAAAACAAAGAAACGATCCCTCCTCATCAACAGTGTTGTTTCCGGGCGGTTCTACTGATTGATCATGCATGGCCCATGAAATGTCAGCTTCCATGGAAGCTAGGCAACCAGCATTATTTTTCTCCGCCCTTGTCTCCGCTCGACAATTGCGGATCCGACACCAAACATGAGACACACGTTCCCCCCCTCGCAATTTTTGTCTTGGAAAGTACGGACGACATTATTTTCGGTACGGAAACAGTCATCGTGGGGGGTTTTGGAAAATTAGAAAGCGACCAATTTGGACCCACGAGTCCAATTCATCGTGCTTCAAATTGAGGAAAGAGCCAAGGAGGCTCTGATCTTGTTGTCACATTTCATTCTCATCCTTTTCTTTTCCACGATTCATTGCAGAAAATGATGTCGAAGCAATTCATTCTGTCCACGAAATGATTTTTACGGCTATTGTTAGATGCTTGAGCGGGTATTTAGTACTCTCAACAGTCATTGCAAATCAGAGTTCCATCTGTTTTACGATTCAATAAGATCTGAAACTAAACGGTCCTTTGTTTCTTTGGTGTCTGTTGTCGCTCTTTAATCACATAAGGATTGTCAAAGTAGATCTAGAAGCAAGATTGGTGGCTTCCGCCAAGCCAAAAAGCCCTTTCCTGATGGCGTGAAGCTTGGGTTCTGTCGAGGGAATGACATCTTTAACCATCCTAGTTAAGACAATTCCTTGTTCCTGGTCTGGTTTACCTGGTTTTGCTCTCATATGCTCATGAACAGAAGTTTCTCGCATGGTAAGGAGATTGTTACATGTGCTCGTTTCATTTTGTAACAAAAGTCAATCCTGAAGAAGAGCATAAACCTAGAGAGAGAGAGAGAGATGGTAAAGATGTCATGTGACTGGTAGTGCGTGAGATGCAAGGCTTGAAAAATCATCTGACTTAGTTCCCATGTGAACCTGGAACTCGGTGTATATTGACGAACACTACAGTGCATTAAGTCCAACAGCGAAATCCATCAGTTCCTGACAAAAGAATATTCTCTTACATCTGTCTGACGAGGTGCTAATGTAGCATGTGGCTCAGTGCCGAGCTGTTTTGATTGCAGATCCATCTTCTCACTCTGTCAAAGCAGATCCTTATGTTTACTATAAACCCCAAGAAATTGGAAGTTTTGTTGCTGCCAAAAATCTGTATTGTCTCCGCCATAATAACTACTAAGCAGGCTGTCTTTATGTAATCCTGAAGACCCAGCTCCACGAGCTGTTGATGTTTCTTTTTGATACCATTCTTGGCTCTATTCCTTTGTTGGGGAAGAGATCGTGAAGACAAGCTCCTTGTTTGTAAAAGAGAGCCACCTCACATCTATGAAGAAGTTACGAAAAAGTGCCCAGTAAATGACTCGTTGTCGGGTACATTTCTCAATGTTGAGTGAATCTGAACGATCCTCGGGGATGAAATTATACATAGCTCCGAGTAACAGTAAAAATTGAGTGCCTTGCATTCTTCTGCAATTAACTTTGGTCCCGAAAACTCCCGATCTTATGGCTGTCTGATTGATCGTGCTGTGTTTTGGAAGACGGGTTCGCTCAGCGACTGCAATCCTACGTTAAATAGAGGTTGGTGAGTATAAAAACACTTCTGTCATTGAGACGCCGTTTGTTTTGTAAAAAATGTAACATTTATCACATTTTTTGGTACTTGACAGAGATCTAAAAATGAACTGAAAAATATTTTTTATCGTTTAGTAAGGAAAATCTTGATTTTCCCAAAAGACACAATTTGAGTATTAATGACTTGCACATGGATAGCGTAGAAACTGGCACAGGCACTAAACTCTAAGAGCCAGGATCAATGACTCTTGGGCACAAGCACAAGCATTGATCTTGGGTCCATTGAAATCAAGCCCAGAACTTAGTACCCGTGCTCAACTCCCTAGTGCCCTGGCTTGGATCTACAAAGGTGGGGCCTAGGTCCCTCACGCCCTGGCATGGATCCATCAAGGCTGGGCAGTAGACCACATCGCACGAAACCAATAACTTGGTGCCGAGGTTCAGGGCCTGACCACGATGGACTTGTGTGAGCAACGAGGTCTATGGCCTAACCTTATTAGACTCAGGTCCAAGCACTAGGGAACGTATCGAGTGCCTTGGGTTTAGGGCTCAACCTCGATGGACACAGGCAGAGTGTCAAGGACTCGGGCATGGGCATCGGGGTCTCGAGCACGACCTTGATAATCCTAGGCCCAATCACTAGGTGTCCGGCCTAGCATTGATGAACCGAGGCATAGCGGGACCGAGGCCCAAGCATGGGTATCCCGGGTCTAGCCCTGATGGATTTGGGCTTGAAAGTCGAGGACTTGGGCATGTGCCCGGGGTCTAGGGCCCAAACCTCCATGAACCTGGGCAAGGGCGATGGGGAGCTGGCCTTGTTGCCAAGGCCCAAGCACAAGGCTTGGTGCTCCTATGACTAAGTGCGAAGTTTTTGGTTAAAGTCGATACATAATCATATTTTGAAAAATGATTTTTAACTTTTTTATAGATGAAATAGTTTCTTGAATTAAAGTTTTGACAGGAAAATCTATTTCATGAAATAGGAAAACATTCTCCTTTGACTGATTTTCCTAAATCATCCAAACGCGAAAAATAAGAAAAAAATTTTGAATTTTTTTTTTCGCGTAACAAATCTTTACGTTCTTAATTTTATCCATCTTATCTACGATGGGCGCCCCCGAATTGGTGAAGAGAGTCAACAATGGACAACAAGAAGCCGGCATTGAAGTTGATTTGCTTTCTTGTGTTTTCAGACTTCTCATGTTACGCACACATGGGCTGCTTCACCGGTGGCCTAGTTAATTAAATTAAACTCAGATAATGTTGTGATTGACTAGTTCAACAACCCTTGGATCGTTCTGAGTAGCCTAATAGCACTCATTTGAACTCTGCAGATCCACAATTTTATAAATTCCAGTATGTTTCTTTTTTTTTTCTTTAAATATAGCAATCACCACTCATACACAAACAATTCAACGAGAGATGTACTTGCATCTTTCTAATCTATTTTATTATGGTCTCAAAAAGAGGCTGAAACCAATCCAAAGTACAAGGCAAAGAAACCTAAAAAGCCCACGAACCAATCTGAAGAAAAGCTAAAAAAAGATCACACCTATGAATGAGGGGTGGTGTTAGCCAGGAGCTAACACTAACATTAAGCTTGACAGCTTTTATTGACGGTAGATTCTTTTGCCTAGGTTGGTCAACGAGGAATTGGCCAACACCAAGACTATCTCATGAAAGATAAAATCACAATGCTCTTGGCACTTACTTGATTCCCCTAGTAACTTGCTTCACCAATGCCACTGCAATGGTTTTTACTGACTACTGCAAAAGCTCAAAAACCCCATGAACTCATGATTCTCAATCATCACAATGCTCTTCTCAATGCCAATTACCCCTGCAAAGCAATAGAAGAAAGAAAGGCAATCCATGAACAAAGAGAGATAACAGTATCTATCCTCAAAATTGGTGATGAAAGATATTTTGACGTTTTAATTCTCAGGATGGAGAAGAAGAAGGGAGCACTAAGATTACCCATGGTGAGGGCACTAGCAAAGATGACACCAGAGAGAATGAATACGATGAGGGAACCTCTTCTCAAGAACGTTATCAGTTTCCTCACAAAGTATTGTCCCCAGAAACCGGCCAATATTGAAACCGCCATGAGGTACAGCGCTGCAAAAGGGGGAACAAAAGGTGTGACACGACATTCATGGATCAACGTTGAGTCAAGTGTCAACGTTCGTCTTGTCGGGAGCTGAGCTGGAAACAAACTGATGGGAGTGACAACTGAAGAGTCGTACCGTAGGGGATGGGAAATCGCTTGAGCAGGTAGAACTCCACCACAGACAAGGATGATGAGAACATCATCACAAATGTTGCCGTCGCACTAGCAACCTGTAGACAAAATAAGCTGCAAACTTAGATGGGGACAGAGTTGCACGGAAAGCACACTCGACATGTTTCATCTTGCAAGGCCCTTAAATTCAGGAAATTAGTATTTTTGTGTCTTTGATCAAGTCGAAACTGCAGTTACCTATAAGCAAATTCAATCCTGATTAATTGTTTGCAACTACCCCATAGAACACGCAAGCCAAGAGCCATTTCCTCTCTTGGCCAAGAAATAAAAAGATCAATTTGCTCTGCACATGTAACACTTTAAAGATGAACAATGCAAAATTACTGTATCTTTTATACTTTAGAATGCCAACCTGATGCATAATTGAGGGTCTAGATTATCCATGCCCTGATGCTTTAAAATACCATTATCTTTTATAAGGCCAACTTGCTGCACCGATGAATGTCTAGTTTATTATCGTGTGATGCTTCCAGTTTACCAACTTCTCGAAGATGAAGCGTTTCAGTAGAACTTTATTTCTCACCAACAAAAAGAAAGCTCCTGTTGCATATATTAAATAGCTAATTGTTTGCACATTCATGAATGATTGATGATTGCAACATTTGACCGATAGTTAAGGCAACAATATCTAATTGAATTTTGATTGTCAAAGAAATACACTGGATACCTGAGGAATGACTCCAATCTCAAGGAGAAGTGGCCCCAGAATGAATCCGCCACCTGAACCCAGAAGACCCCCGACGCAGCCTCCTAAGATGCCGCAGAGTGCGCAGAACGCAATGTGCACTGCAGTCCACTGGATTGTGGCCTCGCATATGTTTTCGGTGTTACCGCTGCACATCCTCTTCTTGTGCTCTCTGTACAATTTCACTGCTTCATATCCAAATACAGATATTGCGATTGGGAACTGTTGAAAAAACAGATTTAAGACATGGTAAGATTCATTCAGGAAAATGATGGTGATGTATTTCAGTAGGAAAGTGGTTTGTGTTGTTTTTTATGTACCTGCAAGCAGAAGAGAACCCAGTACCATGTACTACAAACTGCTAGATCATTCTGCAAATGATGAGAGGATATAATTAAGGCATTAGTCAGAAAATGCTCAAAAGTCAGAATATGAGATGGAGAGAGATCACTTGCCTTGATGACCTGGAGAAGCAGGAAGGCAACCCAGACGAGGACTAGTATCAAAGTCCTTTTCCACCTAAGGTTCAAACACAGTATTTGCTGCAATAACAGAATATAATTAAATTAACTCATGCCAAGCATAACAAATCCAAGAGCAAAAGAGAGGGGTCCAAAATCTCACCAATTCTGTTTTCTCTTCATTTGGAATGAGCAGATCATACTGTGTATCGATGAGAACTGCATAAAACAGAAACAGTTGCATTTACAACTTTCGAAATTGACTGAGGAAATGGACATTAGTAAAAGATAGTGCGCAAATTCTAATTCGTTAGTGGAGTGGCTTACGTTCACCACGAGAGTTCACAAGAGTCTCTTGCTGCTTGGCCAATTCTTTCTGCAATCCCCAGCCAAATTTCAAGATCAAAATTAGTCAGGTGTGTTAAATAACCCCTACCATTGACTTGCTTCAGTTAATCAGAATCAAACTAACCTTGAGGACTGTTTCTTCCTTCCACATCTGAACCCCTTTGCAGAACGACCTTGACGAGGTTCCTAATCATTCAAATGGCCAAGAAAAATGTCGACGGTCTTTTGGTCAATGACTAAATTGTTCTACTTACAGGAGAAGCTAAAGAAATCAGAGGGAAAGCCGAACAAGAAAGAATTGAACATAATTTCCCAGTAACAAACCTAAAAAGAGTACGATGATTAAAACGGTGATGAGCCAGTAAGGGAAGACCACACTGAGCGCTACACCGACGGTGATGCCGAGCATTAGCATGGGCTGGAACAGAAGGGCCAGATCATAGTCTATGATGGGCACTTCCCTCATCGGATGGGGTACTCTCAGGTTGTACCAGACAGAGGCCGTGGATGCCCCCATTATCATGCCTGCACAAATACGAAAGCTTTCAATTAACAAAAATCCTTGCTGAGAAGTTCAGCTCTGAAGTTGGCATAATTCTTCCCAGCTCCTTTAGCTAGAGAAGCAAGGAAAGGCAAAAAAGAAAAGGAAACAATTCATAAACAAACCTCAAATCAGCAACAAAACACTGGACTTGAAACAATGAACACAGAAAAAAGTTTCCACTTTTCGCGCGTAATTATCAATTGCTTCTCAGGAGCTCATCTTGAGAAAAAAGAAGTGACTCTCAGGGGTTCCTTTTCCTAATGATTATCCATCTAAGCTCGTTAAAAAATGATTTCCTTCCTTTTGGTTAGTTCTGTGTGCTCTTCAACGCGTGTGGCAAGGTAAAAAGAAAGGGGTTCACCACCATCACGTCACATCTCATTCCAACTCTAGTATAATCTCACTGCAACCTATGTTAGGCACCGAATCCTGTACAAATGACCGCTTGGAACGACACTAAAAGAAGGAAACAGAAAAGTGATTGAGAAGGAGATTATGATATCCTGAGGAATTTTGTCTGACTCACACTTGGAGATGGCAGCAGCAGACTTGGTGTCGAACCCGACGACGAGCGTGAGCATGGGCACGAAAATGCCGCCGCCCCCGACGCCGCCCACCGTCCCGCACGCCGACCCCAGAAAACCGACCACCGTGGCCACCACCACCCGCCACCCAAACTCCAAATCCTGCGCCACCCCATCACCCAGAAAACCAAAAGAAACCACCTTTATGAGTCGAAATCCACGTTGGCAAAAAGCTACGAAAACAGAGCCGATGCACACGCGCGAACAGAGACGGGGAAACAAACCGTACCGGCCAGACTTTCTCGGTGTCCCATCCGCGCAGGTCCGAACGCAGCGAAACGAGCGGACCGCGTTCCGCATCCTCGCGCGTTCCGCTCGCAAGAAAGAACGCGGACACGATCGCGAGGGCGAACCCGGATAGCAGATAAACGACGAGTCCCTTCGTGGCCATGTCCTGGCAGTTGGGTTCCCTTTAAACACCCACAGAAAAGAAAAAGAAAACAAAACGAAAGCGGCGTCCCCTGCTCTTCCGACTCCGTTTCAACGCCCGGATACGTTACGAACTCCTCGTGAGTATATAATTCAGATCAAGAACGAGAACGTGGCGAGAAGCATGCGGCCCTGTTGACGATTGCGCTCGGTGGGCATCTTTTCGAGATCACTATTTCTTCTTATAGAGAAAACGGGAGGGAGGGAAAACAAAGCACATGGCCCGCTCACATGCCTCGGCAAGGGAAGCGGACAAGAACCTCGGAGCAGAGCCGGATCCGACCGGGGAGCGCAACGAGGCCACGGAACCACTAGCGCGCAACCGGTGAAATAGAGGTTTACCAAACGAGACACTGTCTTCTTCCTTTCTTTCCTTAATTAGGGAAAAAAATAAAGGCAAGAAATTTTTATTAATTTTTCTCTCTCTGCGTGGCAATAATTAAGACAGTTGTCAAACCTACTTAGACTTAATCCGGTTTACATGAACTGGGTTGATCAATGATCTCGACCTGAAATCGTGTCAAGAGATGGAACTTGAATGATCGCGGGATAAGTGTAATTTAAAATGTAATATCACAAAGAACCTCAAATTGATATATTATAAATTAATTTTTTTACCATAAAAAATTGCAAATTTGTATATTTGTACATTGAATTAATATCACAAATGATCACAAAACTGGTATATCTGTGACAAATAAAAAATAAAATCCTAAACTAGTACACCAGTCAACTATCACGTGTCATTCAATTCAGCAATTTGACAATAAAATTTAACAGAAACAAACTTAGGGTGAATTTGTCACAAGTGTATCAGTTTGAAATTTTTCATAATTCGAGATAAATTTGTGCATCAATTTGAAGTTTTTCGTGATGTTAACTTTTAAAATTTAGGGCTATGTGTTTTCAGCACATGTAGATTGCCTTAAAAAAAGGGGACCCCCATTTCTTTATATTTTTGCCAAAGGAACAAAGTTCGACCTGCACAAAATTCAGTTTCCTTCCCCATAAATTACATTTGATTGACGTCGTCTCTGTAGTGTTCCGAAATTAATGCACTTGGCATTTAGTCACGACGGTGTTTCTTGGAATCTTCCTTTTCTGGTCCTAAGTTGTCGTCCTCTCGTGACGCCCTCCTCCTCGTCGAGTCGTCACCGTGCGTTTCCGCCGACTCCAGCAAAAAAGGTCTTTGGATTTTCGAGTTGCGATTGAATACGTCTGTGCGAATAATTGACACAAAGGAAAAGCGAAATTGGGTTTTTATTTATTTATTTATTTTATATTCGGTACGAATGATTGAACAAAAAAAGAAGACATGATTCGCAAATCGTGCCGTGACGAAATTGGCGAAGCGATAATGATAATGCAGGGGAAGAAGCAGCAGGTCCACAAGATGAGCGGATGCATGAACATCACCAATTTTAAAGATCATGACAATCCTTGATCTTTCATATTTTCAAGGTGATTGTTACCAATATGGGATATTTAGTTGATTACGCATATCTTTCAAGATTATATATATTTTCTTTGATAGAGCATTAAAAATCATAATAATCCTTGATCTTTCATATTTTCATGATGATTGTTACCAATATTGGGATATTTTGTTGGCTCCGCATATCTCTTAGGATTATGTATGTATTTTCTTTGATAGAGCATATTCTTGATTGATTATATTTGATATTATTTTTATCTTTTTATCTTAGATAACCATCATATAGCTCATAAAATAGATTAATGTAATATTCATTATAATATAATGATGTATAGAGAAATTCTATATTCCTATTTTCCATATATTATTTTATTTATTCAATTGTGATTAAGTTTTCTGGGCGTTGGGAACGAATGTTAGTGATGAATTATTATCTTGGTGGAATTTCTACAGTGACAAAATATCTTTTGCTGAAATTATTTCATCAGCTTTTAATTGAAAGAAATTAAGTTTTGTGGTGATTCCAACAGGAAATATAGAAATCAAACTGTTTTACACTGAATGAAATTATAAAGATACAAATTAGGTTAAAATTCAATCGATGACAAGATTTGGAAAGTACAATCAGTACAAACGAACCACACACTTGTATACCCCATTGGAATTTAATCAACAAAGTAGCACTCAGAGTAGAGGCGAATTTTAATCGATGACGTGAATCTAAGATTACAACTAAGGAAAGTAAAGCTAAAGATAAATTCATTTGATGTGTGCATGGGTCTTCTAATAGACAACTAATTAGCTTGATCTATCTCCTCAATTTCTCCATTTCAGCGGTCTAATCCTAAACAGTAACCGTCTCTTGATGGTTTCCGGCGGATGTCTTCTTCATGATCAGTTCCCGTCGGTTGTCTCTACGTTCTTCCTTTCTTTAGCATTTTCTTACCCATGATCCTTAGCTTTTCTCTCTGGGTAATTATCTTCTTGAAAAGGTGTTTAATGGTCTCCACTATTTTGTTCTAATAGTGATTGGCGATCGCTGATCTATATGATTGTATTGTTCCTCGGTTGTGTCTTTTATGTCCCTCCGTCTAACATTCAAATGGCAAATGTTTATGTTCCCTCCAAACATGCGTTTCCATTTCTTCCCAATTCAAACTTTTTGTCTTGTGACCGTACCTCCACGTTCCCTTGTTGATTTCTCCTGTCCTTAAGGACCTTCAGATGGCATTTCACTATTCATATCATCACCGACATCCATATCGATGATCTATGGTATCTCATCCATGAGTATTTGATAACTAGGTTTAAATTACTGATGTCTCTCACCATTGACTGATCACATATCATATTTTATGGTCATTAACAAAATGCAATGCATATGTCAATGTTCATGTGCTTCCATGTGACTATTCAAGCTCATGTGCCCAACATATGCTTGTTGATGAGCCGATCATATTTAAGTGTAAACAATTCTAGAACAATTTCATATCACTTGCATGTCATGTTATGTTATGTTTGCCTAATTCATTAAGTTACTGCTTTAGTGGAGCATTTGATGAGATAAGAATTTGCCTTTCTTTTTTCTTTTTAGTTTGGTCTTATCTTATATCTATTTTACAAGCCACTGCGTAAGTTATGTGCTGTGTGCAAGTTGTGAAATCCTACTCTTTTATTCATGCGTCCTCACCGTAGCCTTTCTAGAAGGTGGGGAATCGAACTCTCACTCTTTTCAAGTGAGAAGGATAGCCACTGGGACAACCTTCAATAGTTGAATTCACCCATTTAAGATGGACTTTCCCATTATGAAAAGGTAAGATTAATTTTGAATAAGAGTTAAAATTGTTTGCTAACGCATTTGCCAAAGTTGGCATACTAGGATATGCATGTACTTTCCGAGCATGGGAAAATTGCTAAAATTTTATAAATCTATTGTACGAATGCTAATCAATCATAAACTTTTTAATTTAGCCAATTTAGTCATAAATCCTTTGATGATTTATTAATGTAACCTTTTTCGGTTAATTTTGGTTAGCAATTGTTGACGTTGATAATTTTTGTAATATATCTTTTAAATTTTCTGAAATTTGTTTTTTTTCTCTTATTTTTATTATAAAGATCTCAATTAGTCTACTTCCTGAGGGCTATGCACTCCTCCACATCGCTCTGATGTATTCAAGATATTACTCTTAAAGTGTTCTCGGAAAACTTGTATCCAAGACTGTAAGGGGATCAAATTCCCTTTATTAGAGTCTAAACCAACAGTTCATTGATAAAAATCCCATATTTTACCTTGGGTAATATGCAAATACATCTCGACCTACATTTTATATATCCATGAGATTAACAGTTTATTTCATGAACTCATTGTACATGGTACATCTAATCAAGGTTAGATCTTTTCTACAAAAAGAATCATTATTGATGCGTTACAAGATTTTCCCAACCACCTTATCAATTTGCTTCTCAATTTAATTTAGTTAATTAACCAGACCATTAAAACTTCCACTAAAAAAACTCTAAATACGATAGTTAAATGAAAATACATATTCTAAATCTTAGGCAACATAAAATTTGCTGGATTAATTATTGGGAGAATTCCGTCCTGCTTCAATTACCCTCTTAATTTATTTAAAAAAAAATCATGAAATATAAGAAAAAAAAGTCAATAGTTAGATTAGTTGTAATCAAATTATTCAGAAATTAATTGCAATATGCTTGGAAGCTTGCGACCTTAGCAAGCATTTGGTTTTGACAACTCATATGAGTAATCAAGCCAAAAGGCGCGAGAAAGCTGTCGACATAAGCATCTTCAGTAAGACTCGAACATGACTTGCTATACAATTATTGTATAAGCAAAAACATTAAAAAAAAAAATGCTAAACATGCTTTTCTTAAAAATTGAAGCTAACGACCAAAAAAAGTGACTAACATGCTGGATTGCTAAGCCAAGTCACTTACCTTTGGCTTTTTTTTATTAAATAAATCTATAATTAACACTAAAGATTGTACAACCGACATAGTAAATGAATTTATTAAATGACGTGGATATCAACACCGCTAGGCAGAACCGTGCTTTGTGTGCATTGTATGTACAAATTTATAATTAAGAATGATGTTGGAAGCACGCAACAGAAGTTCGATACTTCACCTAAGGAGATTGTCAAGAGGGAGTCCAAATCCGAACCTGTTAATATATTTAATTGAACTCACATTCACTCAAAACTTTAGCTATTAAGTTTTGGGCCAACTAAGATATATTAACTGTCTTACACCATATCAATTCTTCAATGTGGGATTTTTTTAATACAACTCACTCACACGTATATCCTTACAATCTCCTTCTCACATGTGAGCTCAGTGTTAGATTCACTCTCCCTTAATTCAGATATCCTTCTACATCAACTTCATACGGGCCCATGTTGCTACACCACAATGTCTACTTGCCCAGAAACTACAACCATGGGCTTTGATACCATTTTGTTGGCAGCGTGCTGAAGAAGTCCGATACTTTTACCTGGAGAGATCGCCAAGAGGGAGTTGAAATCATAGCCCACCAATATATCTAGTTGGACTCACCTTTACTCAGCTTAAACCAATGAGTTATGATCTAATTTTTTTTTTTTTTTGGTAAGAAGTTATGGTCTAATTAAGATATATCAACTTCTCTACATCACATGATATGTGATTTATCTAATACAACTCACTTACACGTGCATCCTAACAAATGATATAAACATCTAAGCATAAAGAAAAGTTCGCATTGAAATGTTTATATTATTAGAGTTTGATATGAACATAACCCTATCATTTTTAGCAACATATACGATAAGAATTTAATATAATATTTTGATTTGTTATATTTCGTTTATCCTTTACTATGTCTCGAGTACATGTAATTTATGTACTTTTATTTGAGTGTGCCTCCGTGAATGTTAATGCAGACATAATGTCGGGGAGGAAGCTTTTTTCGATACAAAAAATTGAAATTAAAATAAGGAAATAATTAATATTAATGTAGAGATAATGTTAGGGAGGAAGCTTTTTTTAGTACAAAAGAGTTGAAATTAAAATGAAATAATGAAGAGAGGCGATAGGGAAGAGGGACAAGGGTGATAAATAGGTTGTATTGTTGCAATTATGGATTAATGACTCAACGTGACAAATTGATGGAGTGACAGAAGTTTTGAGAATTCAAAAGAAGGTCACGGCGAGACGAGCTGTTTATCATTACGATAGGTGTCAAGTGGAAGTGCAGTGATGTATGCAGCTGAGGCATCCTAATAGACCGGTAGACTTGAACCTTGTTCCTACATGACCCGATCAATTCGATCAGGCATTCGCCATCTCTTTTCATTGTTCAACTCTTTGACAACGTGAAAAAACCAAAAGCTCTGCCCTCCCTCTCTATCTATGCAAGGGATGGAAAGGTAGAGGCCTTTGGTGTCCCCTCCAGTCAAGAATTGGGGCCTCCCAATCACTAGTCAATGTGCTTTTCTCTCATGCCTTTCTTCTATTATTTTAAAGGTTAATAGTTCAACTAATGTGAGCATAACTGACATGAATCTTTAGTTCATGTTCTTTCGGTTTTCTGTGGTAGTTTCCCTCGTCATGCTCCTTAGTTCAAAACAACAACAGATACTCCTCAAAGTACTCCTCTAGTTTTCTCTGTAGTCATTCTCTAAGTGTGCTGATTTTGAGAAATATTTGACAAAGTCTTATTCATATAGTGTTGATATAAACGAGTTTGAAGTGTTGTATCTTAGAAGGCATAGTTTGTGAAGCTACTTAGCACCATTAGCATGAACTAATTGCCTTAAGGAGAGTCGATTAGCTGTACCTCACATCTTGTTTATTTTGTTATCGCTTTCTTGGAATTATTATTTTTCTGATTATAACTAATAGTGTTGCATATTTTTCTCCCATACGTAATTACTTTCCCAACAGTGCAACGGGTGGAGGTGTAAGAAAAGTATTCTCCGAAGAATGATTAATTTTAAGTTAAGAGTCATGTGCGTCAACCTTAGAGACAACTTCAAGGGAATACACAATTATTAGATATTATATTGGTATACTTGTCCGCTATGTTCTAGATTATTAATAGATACTTGTATCTATACTTATCCATATAATTATATAATATAAAGTTATTTCCTGACGATTGCCTTTAAGATGACACATAAGACTCTAAATTGCAATTGCAAGGGATTTGCTCATTTTCCTGTAAGGAGTACTTTTATAACATTCTCTACTCATTTTGTTTTTAACTAAAATTTGTGCTTACCTCATTCGATACCATGAGTTTTTTTTTTTTTTTTCAACGAAATAAAAACAATACTTTTGGTGAGCTTTCAATGTGCACATTAGCAAATATTTAAAATTTCAAACAGGTCGTTGTATATGAACTCAGATTTCCAATACTCCAATTAAATCAAATTTTGCATAACAATCCTGTAATGCTCGTATTTACGTCCAGAATAATTAAATCATGCAACTTGCCTTACCCGTGCTAGATGCTTAATTTGCTTTTTCATGTTGGAAACTTATAATAACATATTTTTCTGCATCAGTTGATTCGTTCTTTTAATTAGATTTTGTACAATAAAATATGTAAGAGATTGTGAGTTCCTAACTCGTCCACATGATGTGATATGCTGAAATTTTCCAATCATGCCATCTACATTCATGTTGTCTGGCCAATGTTACCATCGATCAAACAATTATTTATTCAAACTTATGCCTTTCTTATCATCGTAGGCTAGAATTATATTCAAAATTATTTGTTGGCATCTTTTGGTTTGATAAATCTAAGTGAAATTGCAGGGAGTTCATTGAACGAGAATGTAGAAGTTGACATTGCATCTAAGAGTTTTTATGGAATAATCTAGAGGCAGGAACATATTTGGTTTTGGGTAAGTCAGCTGCCCACTATTCATCTTCGCAAAAGGGCCAGCGAGGTTGTTGGGTCGTGGATGATGGCCGGCGAGTGGAAAAAAGAAAGAACAGAAAAGGATAAAATATAAAATATAAAAAAATCAGAAAAATCATAAAAATTGTCTACATATTCTAGACAAAATTGGTTGAAAAGACTACATAAAAAAATTGACAAAAGGTTTATGAGTAAATTGGTTAAATTGAAAAGTTTAGAATCGAATTGGCTGTTGTAAGATAAATTTAGAACTTTTGGACAATTATCCCCTTAGTTTAATAAACATAATTAAAATTTCAGGTATTTCATTGAACTAGAATGTAGAAGATGCAATTGCATCTAACAGTATTTATAAAATCCGATATAATTTAGAGGTTGGATTATATTTGGTTTTGGGCTAGTCATTTGCCCAATTCCTCTTTTGAAAATAAACATACACACATGTATATATGTGTGCATTTTGTTGGTCATATATGTTAGAATATTTAATGATTAAATCACGTTTCCATCTAATAGTTTAAATTTTTAAAATAATTAACAGTGATCTTATAAAATCTTAAATGATATCAAAATAGAAGGTTTTGTCTTAAAAAGACCAAAATAAGTATGAGAGAAAGTGTTAAAATATTTAAATATTAAATTACACAATCATTTAATGGCTTAAAATTTTAGAATAGTTGACAGTGATTTCTCAAAATCTCATAATGTGAAATAAAGAGAGAATATCCACATATTCTAATTATGCTCACCAATAAATTTAATTGGGTGTAAGATGACCAAGATTTCGATCTAAATTTGGAGTGGGTGACTGGCCCCATGATCTTTTTTTTAACGTGTAGAAAGGTGCCAATTTATCAATCATTCGAAAAGTGTTCTAGTCATTCATTTGAAAAGCAAGCACAGACATCTGGAGAATTCCAGAAAAAGCTTTCCTGTTGAAATGTCCCTCCAGGCTTTTTGCGGACAGTAAGATGAATGACAAGCTTTGAGCAACTATTTGTAGAGAAAGACAAAAAAATCTGGTGTTAGATAACTAAAATTATCATAGAAGAGAGTAATTATAACATACATTATTAGTGCAAAAATAAAATTTTTATAGACAAAACGACCTCGTACACCATTGAAGAAAACGGGTTGTCGTAATTTTCACGTCAAGAGTAAATGGCAAAGTTTATGTAAGGGAAACCCTTTTACACTAGTGACGTATGTTCTGTATTTTTTTTTTTTTTCATAAAACAAATATGGTGTGGCAATAAACTTCATTATTGCGTTCCCCCTTGATGTGGGGCCAGGAGAAAATTAATAATTCCATCAATTATGCCTTTATTTCGTTCATGTGAATAACGTGCGGATGATAAATACAGTAATTGACTTTAATAATTTGCACTTTAAAGCTTTTATCTCCTTTAAGGAGATGGTCCATTCATCAATTCATTAAAGCTCGGGGTTTTCAAGTAATTCGCACCATCCCAACAATGCTTAATGCTTATGAGCCTGCCAAAGTAGTAAACACGAGGTAGATAGCCATGTCGTAATCTTTTTTTTTTTTATACTGAGGATTTGGCCTAGCTTATCAACCTAGCTCATCTTTGGGAGCACAACACCAACTATACTTCGGGAAAACTGGCCCAACAACCCACCGTCGAGGCTCCCCGCTTAAATCACAAACTACTCCGAAAGTCGTGACGACTTAGGGAGTTGAACCCCTGACCTAATGTCAAATCAGGAGGTATGCCTCAACCAGCGAAGCCATGCGTGGATGGGTTCCATGTCGTAATCATTTTTTATTATTTTTATTATTTTATTATTATTATTTTGTTCCATGTCGTAATCATTTTTTACCCTCTTTTGGCAAAAAAAAAAAAAAAAAAAAAAAAAATCATTTTTACCCTCTCTTTACCTTTTTAGTCAATAAGTCGAACATGACAAAAATAGCAAAGTTTTAGTTCGTCTTGGCACGATTTTCCTAATCAAATATCCGTTAGTAAAATATTCCACGCCAATGTTTGAAAAATAGAATTTAAGTAGGGCGCCAATTCGTGACGCAACCCTTCACCGACAGCATATCGACATCCTTGAAATAGCCTCCTCCGTGGAGGTGTCCTGTGCAAAAATTCTCAGGCATAGGTGCCGTGACGAGTCTCAACATGCATGTAGAGGTTAGGATGAGAATTACGAAAAAAGTTCTAAACTTATTATATGACAATCAATTTAATTTTTAATTTTTTTAATTGTTCTAATTTAGTTTAAAACATTTTAACAATTATCAATATAGTCATTTCGGTCAATTTTGGTTGAAAATTATTAATGTGGACACCAACAGTTTTATATGGCACGATCGATGATCAGTATTGATGTAGATAATTTTTCAATTCTTTTTTCCTTTCTTCTTTTTTTTTTTTTTTGTGCTAGCTAGGCAATGAGGGCATTGTGGCCCTCATTGATCATCCCTCACCTATGCTCACCTATGGCCAGAGAGGGCACTTGTGGCCCACAAGTGCGATCCTCACCCGTGGCTGGCTAGGACTGGAAAATAGAAAAAAATGGAAAGAAAAGAAAGTAAAAAAAAAAAAAAATAAGATAAAAAATTACAAAAATTATCCACATCAATACTGACTATGCTACGTAGAACGGTTAATGTCAACGTTGATAATTTTCGATTAATATTGGTCGGAAGAATTACATTGACAAATCATCAAAAAGTTTAATATCAATTTTGCACAATTGAAAGATATAAAATTGAATTTAGTGTCGTACAATAAATTTATAACTTCATTAGTAATTCTCCTAAATTTAAGAGACGCACGCATGCAGCTCTCCGCGAGGGCAGGGTAGTGCCGGAGCAGCGACCCAATTTAACCCTCAATTAAAAGAAATGGAAAGAACAATTGATCTACCATCGAACAAAGGACCTTGTCATACGACCTAATCACTTGCTAACAAGCTGAGCAAAGATCATCTTCTATATGATTGAAGCCACGGAAAAGAAAATGTGTGGCCAAGTCAAGCTAATGCTTAGGCCCTGAGATGTCATTATCTTTCCATTATTGGCCGGCCCTTATATAATAAATACACACACATTATATGAACATGCATATTAATCATATTGGATTTTATATGTATTATATATTACATTGATTTGACATATGAGAGGGGTCCAAACAAAAACCTGTCAATCCTCGTCGCATTGTGTTTTTTGGGTGGGTCTGCTGATTGACCAGGGGGCCCGTGAAACGCCTGCTTCCGTGGAAGTGAAGTACCAACATTATTTTCTCCGTCCTTATCTCCCATACCGAACATCGACACCCGGTCCACCGTCACGGGGAGGCTCTGATCTTGTAACGTTTCATCGCGCCACAGGAAGTTTTCATCCTTCTTCTTCGCGGGACCGCAAGGGAGACTCATTGGCGCTTGCCCTCGCCTAAGCATGACCCGGCGAGGCTGACCCTCCCTTGCGGCCGATGAGGGCGACCCTCACCCAGCATGTGGCCTATCCACTGGCAAAAAAAAAAAGGGAAATAAAAAGAGAGAGAGAAAAGGAAAAAAGGAAAAAAAAAATTATTACAAAAAGGTCTACTCAGTGACGACTATATTACATAGGACGGACATCGTTCACATCAACGATGTCAAGTCTAAATTGGCTAAATGGACTGAATTTGTATATATACGAAAAAGTTTAAAACTGAATTGGTATCAATGTAATATGTTTAAGACTTTTTTGGTAATTTTCCTAATTTTCATGCAAAGCACCATTGACCACGCAACAGCACGGACACGCGACAACACGACACGACACGCCGACACGTCATTTATCAAAAATAAAAATTCCGACACGTTGGGATATATTATTATTAAATAAATATTTTTAGTTTTAATTAATTTGATTCAAATTCACAAATAAATAAATAAATAACAAGAACTTATAATGAATTTGCACTAATAATATTAATAGATATATTCATAGAAAATTTGAAAGATATATTCATAAATTAATGTTTAACCATATTTGAGAACATATTTTTAACTTTAACAAAAATTATGGATAAAACTAATGACTAACAAAAAAATATAATCAACTTTATTTAAATAAATCTATGATCTTTTATAATCATCAAAATTTATCATTATTTAACATTCAATATTTTTATTTTTTGAAATCATTTTTTAACTCATTTATTTATTTTTATAATAAAAATAACTTTACCACTCAAAAGTTATTCCCCTCAAAAGATCTCTCAAAATTATTTTCCTCTCTTTTTTTTTTGCCTCTATATGCTCATCCCCAAAAATTATTTGCCCTCCCCATTTTTCTCTCTCTCCAATCCCCATGCCACCCCCAAAATCCGGGCACCCAATCTTTTCTCCAATATTTTCTCCCCACTTTCGGTTTCTTCCCTACTCTCTCCCCCCCCCCCACAACACCACCTTCTCCTTGCCTCGCCCCCCCCCATCAATCATCCCCAACCCATGCCACCACCTGCTCTCTTGCCCCCATCAATCAACTCGCCCAAGCTGTCTTCTTCTCCCTTCGCACGCTCTCACGTTGGGGGAGAAGGGGGTCGCAGAATCAAGGGCGGCGATACCTCCGACCCGACTCTGTCTCCAGCGTGCAAGAGCCTGACCTCGATCAATCACGGATGAAGTGGACGAGGAGTACCAGAAGATATCCGAGCAGATCAATGAAACTCGAACATCTTTGAAGCATCGCCGTCGGCCCTCCATCGCAGCATCGCAATCGCGGCCTTGCCCTCTGGATCACCTGCTCTTCCTTTGGCCCTCCCTCGCTGTCGCGGCGTTGCCCCTACTCCCCAGTCTCGCCTCCACCCTCCGTCTTCTTCAACGATCCCTCTCCCTCGGACATGCTCCGACGCGCGTGTCGAGAAAAGTTAACCGCATGTTGAAAAATTCGACACGCGGTCAACGCGTGTCCAAGCGTGTCTGAGCGTGTCGAGGTGTCCGACACGCTCCGACACGTGTCGGACACAACACGGAAGCTCCGGCGACGTGTTCGGGCTTCATAGGTTACCACCCTTACTCATGAGCTAGGGAAAATTGTCCAAAAAGTTATAAACTTATTGTACGATAATTAATTCAATCCTTAACTTTTCAATTATTGTATTTTTTTTGTCATACAATTGTTCTAATTGAGTCTTGAACCTTTTGACAATTTGTCAATTTAATCATAAACCTTACAATTATACTATTTTAGTCCTAAACCTTTTGAAGAATTTTCAATTTATTCATAAATTTTTTAATGAGTTACCAATGTAATCTTTCTAGCTAATTTTGATTAGAAATTGTTGACGTGTATAATTTTTCATTTTTTTTTTTGAAACTTTTATTGATTTGTTTCTTTTCTCTTTTCTTTCTTTTTCTTTTTTGGTTCAAAGGGTAGACTGAATTTAGCTAAGAAAAGAAGTCTCAATAATCCACTGCTCACATGACGCTAACCAAGTTACATATTAGATTGCGAAAGCCCATCATAGAGGAAGCCTCCATCCTAATTGCCTATCTAAGCCCCCCAACTCTCGTGAGATATGTTTTGAATCTAGCTTTCCTTGTTTTTATGAATTGAAGCGTTGAATGAGTGAAGTTTAAATTTTGACCCCAAAATAAATAAATAAATAATTGGCTAACAATATCATCTAGTGGGGGGTGAATGGTTGATTTCAAGAAACTTGACAAAATATTATGAAATTAAAAACGCCAAGTTTGATATAAGCGTAAATAGGGTAAAACAATGTGTTGATATACACAAGAGCAAGTTAAATCAAGTGGTGGAGTGTGCTTCTATTAAGTAGTAATGAGTATATCAATTGTTGAGAAGTTACAACAATTGATGCCGCTTATATCTAAATGCTTCTTCCCAAAGCTGGCGTTGCTTATTCAAAACTAATTTATCTCATTATCTCACACCTAAGCATAAACAATAATAGTGCTGACACTTTTCAAAAGATTACAAGTTCTAAAAGTCTCAAAAGACAATGTAGGAATGCCCAAGCTTTCTCTGAAATTGGAATTTGCACCTTGATCAATGTACTTCTCTCGGTGTCCTATTGATCTCCCTTTATACATCTCAACATCTAATCTTCCCATTGGACAATCTTCAAGAGGATTTATCTCCAATCTACCTGTTGGACAATTGTCGAGGAAGACAGAAATGTCGTTGAAGTGTATCAATGAGAGTTCCATAGATTTGCTTGCCCATACAATCAAATCTTGGTTTCCAAAATAGAGTAGCTCTAAGTATGGAAAGCATCTTGTCTTCGGGATGATGGTCACTCAATCAAGATATTTCATGGATTGAATAATTTACATAGATGATTTTTATGATTTATGGTCAATCAAAATATGTAAATTAGGAATTCATACTAGATCATATGCTATCAAGAGATGAGATAAAATATCTCAAAATAATAATGTTGTGTTGTTGTAGATAATGTAACTGTCCCACTTATGTTAACCATTGCCGATCATATCAAACTTCCTAGAGATATCAGTCTCATGCTTATGTTAGGCTCTCGTAAGCTTATGGCTATATCAAGCTACTACAAGCTACGCTAATATCATATTCTAGTTATATTCGACTACTTCTCATTAGGCACTTTGACTATGATGATGGTGTAGATTTTGTAGATTGTTCAGCTTGGTACCTCTAAGTCTTTATGAACTCTCCATGTTCTAGACTTGTTCACTTAGGTTCTTCCAATTATTTAGAAATTTTTCACTGATCATATCAAAGACCCTTTTGTCCCGAATATTTTTAGAAACACAAACAACTCATGCATATATCACTGTCATAATAAACCATGAATAGTTTTGTCAATTCTAAAATATATTAGGAGGTTTTCTCAACACTGTCGACCCTTGGGCGATAGGTTAGAGCCCTTGCTGCAGCTGATGAGGGCACTATGAGCCCTTGCAAGCCACAATGAGGGTGTTGCGGCCTTCACTGTGGCCAGGACACGAGCCCTTGTCTAGGCCCTTGCGGGCCACAACGAGGGCATTGCAGCCCTTGGTCAGTGGCCGTTTGCCCCACCAACTCTTTGAACCAAAAAAGAAAAAAAGTAAAAAAAAGAGAAATTTAAAAAATTATCCACAGCACTAGCCATGCAACATAAGATAGTTAATGCTTGGATTGCCACATCATTGATTTCTAGCCAAAATTAGCCAGAATAACTATATTGGTATTTTATTAAAAAATTTAGAACTAAATTGATAAATTCTCAAAAATTTTAAAATTAAATTGGCACAATAAAAGATTAATAATTGAATTGGCCACCACATAATAGGTTTAAAACTTTTTGGATAATTTTTCTCATGAGCCAATGCTCTAGCTAGTGACATATAGTCAATTGGATAATTTCATGAAAAGTCCTGGAACTTATTTCTCAGGTACATTGAATCTTAATTTTTTTTTTTTTTTTCATTTGTTTGAATCCTAGAATTCGGCTGGATGTTGATAAGAGATTTTGTTAACTCCGTATGTTAGTCTCGAACGGAAGATCCTAGGATGGAATTTTTATTCATCAATTTTCCCATTTTGCATGGCCTTTAGTATGCGCTTATGCGGCGCTCGCCATGATTTTCATCAACTGCGATGGTCGAAGGAGTGACGATTGTTAGACTATACATATAATACTTTGATGTAGAAATTCAAAGTACAAACAATGATCTTTTGATCTTTATGATTTTCACAAATAGATGAAGACATACCTTTATTCATAGTGTTGCACTTGATGATGATTGTTGTAGAAAACCCGAAGAACTCGAACCAAAGAAGAAATCCGATTTCTCTCCCTTAACCCACTATTCTTAATGTATTCTATCGATGGAGGAGAGAATACCAAATTCCTTTAGGTTATTGTTGTTAATTGTGAGTGGAGAGAGGACCAGACTTTATTTGTACGTTTGTTGAAAATGTGTTTTCCATCAAAGCGATATACCATTTATTAGAGTCGTAACTCCTCAAAACCAATATGTATTATTCTTATAGCATAACAATAATTATTAAACCATATAATAAATCATATCATGTGGGCTACAATAATTTTTACATTCTCCCACTTAGCCCATATGATATTTCTTTCATGGTTTAACAAAGACTGTAATGTGCACAATAATATTATGCTATAAAAAATTTCATTAAATTGGTAATCACATAATAATCACAATTAAGTAAAGAAAACTAATGCGAGTCATAGCGGTTGTATGTTATTAATCGATATAGTCCCTTCTATGCACTACAATTATAGCACTTTACTTAACATGATCCATAAATGAGAAGTATAGTAATAGTCCAACTATAATGTTTCCTTAGAAGCTATCTTATTTAACATTCATCTATTTCCATAATGTATACTAAATAGAAAATAGGTAATATCATAAACAGGAAATATCAGAAACTCGTAAATGAGCTCAAAGTGTCAAATACATAAACTTAATACAATCATAATATAAACATTAATAATGTCCAATAATGCCTATCTTTTCAACATGCTCATTAAATGTTTTGGGCGGCAATCCTTTTGTTAAGGGATCTACTATCATAAGTTTGGTGCTAATGTGCTCAATTGACAATCTTAGTTTCTGAACTTCTTCTTTAATAGACAAGTATTTGATCTTCATATGCTTAGCACCCTTAGAATATTTGTCGTTCTTAGAGAAGAAAATTGCTGCAGAGTTATCACAATAAATTTTCAGCGGCTTAGCAATACTGTCGACAATCACAAACCCTGAAATAAAATTCCGCAGCCATAATCCATGAATAGTGGCCTCAAAGCATGCCACAAATTTAGCTTCCATAGTGGATGCAGCAATAACTGACTGTTCCGCACTCTTCCATGAAATTACCCATCCAGCCAGAAGAAACAAATAACCAAACGTTGATTTTCTTGTATCAGCACATTCGGCTAAGTCTGAATCCAAATATCCAATCACCTCGAGATGATCAGATCTTTTATAAGTAAGCATATGATTCTTCGTTCTTTGCAGGTATCTAAGAACTTTCTTTGCAGCTTTCCAATGATCCATTCCAGGACTACTTTGATACCTGCCCAGCATTCCGACAGTAAAACTGATGTCTGGTCTAGTACAAGTTTGTACATACATCCCCACAACAAATGCATAAGGAATATTTTTCATTTGTTCTCGTTCAAATTCACTTTTCGGACATTACATAAGGCTAAATTTGTCACATTTCTGAATTGGAACTATTCCTACTGAACATTTACTCATATTAAATCTCTCTAAAATTTTCTCAATGTAGGCTTTCTGAGACAATCCTAATAATCCTTGTGATCTATTGCGGAATATTTCTATTCCTATCACATATGTTGCCTCTTCCATATCCTTCATTTCAAAATTCTTAGAAATAAACTTCTTTGTTTTATGTAACAAACCAAGATCATTAGCAGTAAGCAAAATATCATCAACATACAGAACTCGAAAAATAAATTTACTCCCACTAATCTTCATATATATACATTGATCAACGGTGTTTTTCTTAAATCCAAATGAAGTTATGGTATCGTTAAACTTAGGATACCATTGTCGGGAAGCTTGTTTAAGTCTATATATTGATTTCTTTAATTTATATACCTTGTGTTCCTTTCCTTTAACTGAAAAGCCTTCGGGTTGGTTCATGTAAACTTCTTCTTCTAAATTCCCATTAAGAAATGTGGTTTTTACATCCATTTGGTATAACTCCAAGTTATAATAAGCCACCAAAGCCATAATGATTCTAAGTGAGTCTTTCTTAGAGACTGGTGAAAATGTCTCTTTATAATCAATGTCTTATTTTTGTGTAAAATCCTTTTGCAACAAGTCTAGCTTTATGTCATTCAATATTGCCTTTTGAGTCGCGCTTGGTCTTAAAGACCCATTTACACCCGACTTTCTTACATCCTTTAGGCAATTCAACAATATCCCAAACTTGATTTTGATACATGGATTTTAACTCTTCTTGCATGGCATTAAACCATTCATTAGAATCTTCACATTCCATGGCTTGGGAAAATGAATCTGGATCATTTCTAATTCCTAAGTCAATTTTGGACTCTTGTAGATAAACCATATAGTCATCAGAAATAGCCGACCTCCTTTCTCTTTGAGATCTTCTTAATGCTATTTCTTATGACTTAGCTATTGGATGTTCAATATTGATATCTTCATTGTGGAGTGGTTGTTCATTAATTTGTTGTTCTTGATTATTGTTAGGTTATACTATAATATCAGGAACAACAACTTTAGAAGTTTTTGGTATAGGAACTTCTACCCTTACTTCTTGAATGCAATCATCATGCATTCTTTCACTCCCACTGATGTCACCATTCTCAATAAACCTAGCATTTCAAGATTCAATAATTATTGTACTATGATTAAGACAATAAAATTTATACTTTTTGGATTTCTCTGCATAACCAATGAAATAACCACTGGTCATTCTTGAATCCAATTTCCTTTCGTGTGGATTGTAAATTTTTACTTCTGCTTGACAACTCAAAACATGCAGGTGTCATAAACTAGGTTTTCTTCCCGTCCACAGTTCAAAAGGAGTCTTTGGAACTGCCTTACTAGGAACCCTGTTTATTAAATACATAGAAATCTTTAAAGCATACATCCACAAAGATAAGGGTAAAGATGAATGACTCATCATACTCCTAACCATTTTCATTAAAGTACGATTACGCCTTTCTGCTACACCATTTTGTTGTGGTGTACCTAGCATTGTGTATTGAGCACAAATGCCATGTCTTTCAAGAAATTTAGCAAATGGACCTGAACATTGTCCCGATTCATTATATTTTCCATAATATTCACCGCTTCTATCTGATCTTACTATTTTCACCTTTCTATCTAATTGCCTCTCAACCTCTTTAATATACACTTCAAGTGCATTCATTGATTGAGACTTATCATGCAATAGATAAATGTAACCATAACGTGAAAAATCATCAATAAAGGTAATGAAGTAACTTTCCTTACCAAAAGATGGAACATTAAATGGACCACATATATCAGTATGTATAATTTCAAGAAGTTCTGTGCTTCTTGTGGCACATTTCTTAGTATGCTTTGTTTGTTTACCTTTAATACAATCAATACACACTCCAAGGTCAGTAAAATCCAAATTTGGAAGAATTTCATTATTCACTAATCTTTGCATTCTTTCTTTGGATATATGACCAAAACGTTTATGCCACAAGTAAGCAGAATTTTCATCCACCAAACTTCGTTTAGTGCCAACATTATGATGCAAGGTCATTAATGTCTCAACAAAAATATTATTAAGTCTAAATTTGTAGAGACCATCACATAAAGTTCTAGTTCTAATAAGAGTATCACTCTTAAATAAACTGAAAGATTCAGAACCAAACTTACAATAAAATCCCGCCATATCAAATCTTGGCAAAGAAACTAAATTGCTAGAAAATGTAGGTACATAAAGGGTTTGAAACAAATCCAAATAATGCCCAGTATCTAAGATCAAATGATAAGTGCCAATACCTTCAACTGGAGCTTTGTTTCTATTCCCCGTAATCATATAACTTTTATTTGGCTTTATGGTTTGGATCGTAAGAAATCCCTGCATCGTATTTGACACATGAGTGGTGGCACTAGAATCAATCCACCAAGTATTATGAGGAACTTCAGTAAATTTTGATTCAAAACATACTAAAGCACAATACTTACCTTTCTTTTCGAACCAAGCCTTACATTTCAGACAATCTTTCTTCAAGTGTTCAATTTTGTTGCAAAAATGACACTTAATAAGATTGTGTTCCTTCTTGTGGATTTGAGAAGCCTTTGAAGAGTCATTCAGAACGCGTAGTCCTTTCTTCTTGCTCCTTCCACCTTTCCTCTTGAGATTCTTTCGAACTTTTTGATGACTTGAGAGATGAATAGAATGAGCCTTTTGATTCTTTATCCTTGTTTCCTCTTGAACTAGCATACTGGCCAATTCATTTACATTCCACTTATCCTTTATAGTATTGTAATTCATTTGAAATTGCCCATATTGCTTATGAGGTAAGGAATTAAGTATAAATTGTACTAAAAAGTACTCATCCACGTTCATTCCCAAAGTCCTTAACTTTGCTGCTAAATTCATCATATCAAGTATATGCTCATGCATGGTACATGAACTATCATATTTCATGGTGGTCAGTGTGCTCATCAATGTACTAGCAAGTGACTTATCAGCAGTTTGAGAACGCTCTTTCACAAATTTCATAAATTCCTTAGCATTGTCAATCTTGGGAAGATAAGTCTTTAAATTGTTTGCAACTGTCATTCACATGAACATTAAGCTCAGTCTGTTCGATCTTTCCCAAGCTTTATAGAAAGACTTTTCATCATTGCTACTTTCATCGGTAATAGCAGCTGGTTTCTCGCCTTGAAGTGCTAAATCAAGATCCAGACACCTAAATGAAACTGGACTTGTTCACTCCAATTAGGAAAATTTATCCCATTGAATAAAAGAACAGACGAAACATGCGAATGGAGTGAAACAGGTACAGATACTGCAAACATATGCAAGAAAATACTCATACATTAATGCCTTGAGAATATCACCTAATCAGATTCAAGCTAAATTACACATGTACATCATAGTTCTCCTTTGGGCAATCCTATGATATACAAATATATAAAAACCATAATGATGC
The DNA here is from genome assembly GCA_014182565.1 of Eucalyptus marginata. Lineage (NCBI taxonomy): Eukaryota > Viridiplantae > Streptophyta > Magnoliopsida > Myrtales > Myrtaceae > Eucalyptus > Eucalyptus marginata. Next base: position 21,475,047 of record CM024585.1, on the reverse strand, counting down.
TAATAACTTTTATTTGATAATTATAAATATATCTTATTAAAATTTATTTGCTATCTTTGGATATACAAACAAATGTAATAAGTCATATTAATTATCAACTATAACGTTCATGAATTATAAGAAAATAATTAACCTTTGGGTTAATCCCTAAGTTTTTATAATAAATGAACTTCAATATACTCATAACACCAATAATGATATGCAACATATCAATTTCATATATATAGCATCAATTAATCATGGGTAATTGAATAAAACAATTTACAATATCAAAAATTCAAAAGACTTTAAGGTTTGGCCACTTTGGTGACTAACAAACCATTCATAATATGAATTTTTAATATTGTAAAATACAAATATTTACCAAATTGCACACAAGGACAAAAACTTAATCAAAGCGTAAGGGCAAAATCGTAAAATCATAATTCCATAAGGGCAAAACCATAAATTTATAATCCAGGGGCAAAATGGTAAATAACCAGTAAGGGCAGAACCATAAAATCATAATTCCATAAGGGCAGAATCATAAATTTATAATCCAGGGGCAAAATGGTAAATAAACAGCAATGGCAGAACCGTAAATAAATTGCGAGAAGGACAAAATGGGAATTTTTTAAAAATTACATAGGGGCAAAAACGTAAAAGATCGCCCTCGATATGTCAGGCGCGTGCCGAGCACGCGCCTGATCCGCCGCGGACGCGTGCCCCGCACGTGCGCGCCCAACGCGCAGGCGCGTGCATTGCACACGCCCGGCAACTGCCACGTGGGCAGTTCCGCGCGCGTGGATTCCACACGCCAGCGGTTGGCGCTCGCGTGGATCCCATGCGCGCAGTGGTTGCGCACGCGTAACGGCGCGTGGCGCGTGGGTTCCACGCGCCTGCAATTGCAGCGTGCGCGTGGACCCACACGCCTTTTTCCCTGCGCAACCGAAACCCCTTTCTTCACAATTTTTTTTTCGCCATTTCCTTCTCTGTTTCCCCCGAATTCTTCCATTTTCGACATTTTCCTCCATGAAAACATCCAATCATTCGGATTTTTTTATCATAATCATTCGAAAACATTTCAACAACAACAAATAATACGAACAGGATCGTTTAACAAATCATCAAACATAACTCATAATATTTCTATAAAAGGAAAATCATGAGATCATAAACCACGCTCTGATACCAACTGTTAGACTATACATATAATACTTTGATGTGGAAATTCAAAGTACAAACAGCGATCTTTTGATCTTCATGATTTTCACAAATAGATGAAGACATACATTTATCCATAGTGTTGCACTTGATGATGATTGTTGTAAAAACCCGAAGAACTCGAACCAAAGAAGAAATCCGATTTCTCTCCCTTAACCCACTATTCTTAATGTATTCTATCGATGGAGGAGAGAATACCAAATTCCTTTAGGTTATTGTTGTTAATTGTGAGTGGAAAGAAGACCGGACTCTATTTGTACGTTTGTTGAAAAGGTGCTTTCTATTAAAGCAATATACCCTTTCATTAAAGTCATACCTCTTCGTTTTATTAGAGTGGTAACTTCTCAAAACCAATATGTATTATTCTTATAGTATAACAATAATTATTAAACCATATAATAAATCATATCATGTGGGCCACAATAATTCTTACAACGATGCCTTGGGGGAGGAAGGGGTGAACGCTTGGATGATAAATTAATTGGGTGCAATAAGAACCAAAAATTAGTTTGGACACGAATCCAAATTCGATGAAAGAGATAATGAAAGCTCCATGGGATAAAAGTCGGTAATCTTCCCTCCATTCAGTAACGGGTTTTGCTTAAATCACTAAGCAAGTCATAGGGTAAATATGACGAATTTCGCTAATAGATCCTTTCAAAGCGCTCTTTATTCAAAAAAGAAAAATGATCAATTTCTCCAACATCATGATTTTTCTCGTGTGTCACGTGTAATCAACATTTGGGAAGACAAACCTCCCCTATCCAACATCATGATTTTTCTTGTGTCACGTGAAGGACCTAATCCAGTGTAAACAGATTTTGACCCAACTAACCTATTTAAATGTCGCCCACTGCTCAAGAAAAGCCAATCAAGCTGCAGATTGGGTTGCAAATGGATTCCCCCATAAAATCCTTCCCTCAACATGGAAGCTCGAACCCCCCAACCCCTTTGGAATATTTTGTGCTCTAATTGCAACTTATCTTTTCCATGTAAAGTTCGTTTTAATGAATGAATGAAAGCACTATTATCGACCAAAAAAAAAAAAAAATTAGCAAGCCGAACGCATTTCCGCCAAACAATTGGCTTCAATTGAAACGGATCCAACACCACCAAAAAGAAGAAGAGATGGTCCCGACTCCCGACGCAACGGCAACGATGATGAACCGAGAAAGCAATGCTCCCACAAATTTTCAGGCCTCTCGATTTGATTCAAAGATTCTTAGCAATGATTCCATCCCATGTGACGGGCGGACAGACATTCTTGCTGTCCTCTCGTCCATAAAGAAAGCCCCGAGATCGAGCCACACATACTTTTGCTTTTCGCTCCTCGTTCGCGCATGTTCATCAATGCGTCCAAGCCGGGGACACTCGACACCACGAGTTGGCGACTTAAATATCCCAAATCGCACGTCGGATCTGGGGAGATGCTCATCTCTATTTAAACCCTCATAGAAGAATCAATTTTATAATCCGCTGCGACTTTTATATGTACCGTACGTCCTTCATTGCTTGTTCGACGGAGAATATCGTTAGGTGATCGAGCGGGTATTTGTGTTCGTCGGTGCGAGGCAGCGATGTAGTTCTGGGCTCATTTGCCCCTTTTTTTTTTTTTTAAATTACAAAAGGCAAATGGAGCTCCTAGCTTCTCGGTTCCTATCCTCGATCAATAGATCTCACGCATCGATGGTGCGCAAATACAATAACTTCTTGGCATCAAAGAGGGACAAAGTCAAAAAGTCCAGATATATTGGGTTGAGTTTGAAATTGCAAAAGTCAAGGCTGTTTGGGCAGGCGAACAAGGATTCTTTTTATTCTCTTTTTTTTTTTTTTTTTGATAAATGCATTAAAAGTCCTAAATTTGTTAAGAAAGTTAAATTAAATCCTAAAACTTTCAAAAAGAGTAATCAAATCATGAAATTTGTCAAGTTAGTGTAATTAAGTCCAAAAACTCATCAAGTTGATGTAATCAAATTCTAAAATTTGGAAGAACTTGATTGAATCAATTTGATGAATTTTAGGATTTGATTGCACTTTTTGAGTGTTTTAGGATTTAATTATATTTCGTGACAGGTTTTAGAATTTGATTATATATTTTGAAAGTCTCATGACTCAAATGCACTTTTGTAACAAGTTTTAAGATTTTTAATGTGCTTATCCTTTTATTTTTATTATTTCGGTCACATCAAATTTTGGGTTGAAATTGAGTTTTCTTTTTTTAGAGAGAGAGACTGGTGAGGAACAAAGTGTGAGCTGCCGAGTAGTAATTTACATGCAAGGCGCATTGTTGTCGTTACCTTCACGAACCGATGCACTAGTTGGGGACATATGGTCGATTGGATAATTTCATTGTAAGTTTTGAAACTTATTTCTCAAATGCATTTGAATCATAAGCTTCTCTTTTGTTTATTTGAATCCTAAGACATGGCTGGATGTAGATAGAGACTCCGTCAACTCCGTATGTTTTCCTCGGATGGAAGATCCTAGAATGGCATTTTCATTTATCCATTTTCCCATATGCGGCACTCACCATGGTCGTCGTCAACTACAGTGGCCAAAGAAGTGACGACTTCGAGGAGGGGCTTGAGTAGAGAGAGACACTGGAGAGCTTGGTTGACAAGATAATCCGGTATAAACCGAAAATTAGATTGGACACAAATCCGAATTCGACGAAAGAAATGATGAAAACCCATTCAATGGGAGAATTACAAAAACAAAATTTTAAATTCATTACAATTGTGCCAATTCAGTTATAATTTTTCTTTTTTTGTCAATTTAGTCTTAAACTTTTTGTAATTGTACCAATTCAATATATTCAGCCATTTTTGTCGCCTGTCTTGGTGACGTTCACATGGATAATTTTTAATAATATTTTATTATTTGATTTTTTTTTTTTTTCCTTTTCTTTTTTCTTTTCTTTTTCTTTTCCTTTTTTTCCCCACAATGCCGATGAGGCCTGAGGCTGTGTGTGAGGCCACCTTCACCCACTGCTCCCAGGCTTTGCTCAGTGGTTGGCGACACTTTGAAGAAGAAAAACAAAGAGGGAAGAAAAGAAAAAAAGAATAAAAAAGAAAAAAATTAAAAAAAAAAAACATCATTAAAAATTATCCACGTCAGCGTCAATTGAATGGTTTGCACCAAGCGGCATCCACATCATTGCTGACTAGTCAAAATTGATCGAATAGATTGAACTGATATAATTGCAAAATATTTAGAACTAAATTGGCAAACTAAAAACGTTTACAACTGAATTAGCACGATTATAATAGGTTTATGACTTTTTTCTGTAAATTTCCCCCATTCAATAATGGGTTGTACCCTCTAATCACTAAGCTATTCAATAATGGGTTGTACCCTCTAATCACTAAGCTATTCATCGGCCAAATACGGCGAGTTCCACTAAAAGATCTTTTCAGGGCGCTCATCATTCAAAAAAAGAAACATTAACAATTTCTCAATACCCATGATTTTCTTTTACCATGTGTAATCCTAATTCGAGAAGTCGGAACCTCCCCTATCCAATATGATCAATTAGTGCGTCGAACGCACTCGTCATGAGGATTCCGCCGAACACTTGGCTCCGCTGAAAGCAGAGCTAGACCACCAAAAAGCAAAGAGATGGTCCCGACTCCGATGCAACGGCGACGATGATGAACCGAGGGAGCAATGCTCCCACAAATTCTCAGGCCTCTCGATTCGATCCGAAGATTCTTGGCAAGGACACCATCCCATGTGACGACCAGATAGACAATCTTGCTGTCCACTTGTCCATAAAGCATGCGCCGAGATTGAGCGGACATCCTTTACTTTTCGCTCCTTGTTCGCATATTCATCAATACATCCAAAGTCGGGAGCACTCGAACGCCAAAAAAGGCGACTTGAATATCCCAAAATCGCACATCGGATCTGGGGAGATGCCCATCTCCTCCATTTAACCTGCCGAAGAGTCAATTTTATAATCCATGTCGACGTAGACACGTCCTATGCATTGATTACTTTTGTCGCTTGTTGGATGGAGAATATCGGTAAAAGGAGCACGCGCGTAAAACGGGCATGGAGAGGGATAAATGTGGTCTAGAAACATTGAATTTTAAGTCATTTCAAACCGAGGGTCTTGTGTTTCAAAAGTGAATGATTATTCAAGTTTTAAATTCCAAAAATCAAGAGAGGCGTCTTCATTTATTAGTTGACTTATGTTTTCCCGAAAGATCATGAGACAGAAGTTGAATCAGAATTGGTCATCCCACCAGACAACTGATGATCATGGGATCGATTGAGCCGCATTTCCGACTCGCTATCATGCCATCATTTGATTTGATTTTTACCGGGACAAGAGTTGGCTTAGTTCATGGCCCTGTGTGGTCGGCTTGCTACATAAAGCAAGAGTGTATATTCGAGCTGTTTTGCAGAAATAGTCGACAAGCAGATTGATAAAAATTGATATCATTTAAGGGCAAAAGCTACCTATATTCTATTAGGATAGGAGTTAAAAATTATTTTATTTTTATGATTATTTATATGCTACTTCTTTGCAAATCATGTACTTGGAGAGTTGTATGTCACGTCGCCCTTCAAGTTGTTATTATTATTATTATTATTATTATTATTATTATTATTGTTATTATTATTATTATAAAAGAACGGCGTGGACTTAGTCAATCGGGCATAATTTCTCTCTCCACAAGAGGATTTCTCTCCCTAATTGAGAATTCTCTCTTATTGTTTGTGGCTCATCATGGGTTATGGCCCCGATTGATTATGGCCTGAAATTTGATATCGACAGATCTGAAATGGGCCGATATTAGAAATGCCCAAATTTGATTGAATTGCAAAGAAACCAGCCCATATTAGAAAAGCCCAAATTGAACTCTTGCAAATTGGATCGTGGGGTTGGTGCAAGGAAAGGGAAATAGATACCCACCTAACTTCTTTTGCTTATTGAAGTACAAGTCTTATGTAATTGAGTTTGATATATGGTACATAATGACTGTGCTTAATATGAGTGTGAAACTTGCGAGAAACATAGCGAGTATCGAGAGAGGTCCTCTGAGAAAGCTGAGAATGTGAGAAAACCTCCTTGACTCTTATGGATTCAGACGTAATATAAGAAAAGGGAAACACTTGTGGATGAGTATGATTATCCTATTTTAGTTTCTTTTGTCATGACTTTTAGAATATATATATATTTTTTTTTTTTTGGGTTAAAACTTTTAGAACAGTGGACTATTACAAAATCTCACATGGTATTAGAGTTGCAAATCCTGAGTTCAAATCTTAACGAAACAGGACATGTTTAACAGCCCATGCTCGAAATGATCGGGCACATGCATCAAACGGCGGAGGAATTTAATTTCACTGCGGTTTGGGGTGATACTTAGCCCACGTGACGAAGATTGTGCACTCTATTGGTCCGCAGCCAGAGGCGGAACCCAAACTGTTGCAGAACAGGTCGTATCGGGCTTCCGAACGCCAGGGTTTGAGGGGAGACGGAGAGGAATACTGGATTGATTTCAAGTACGAAGGAGTTGCTGAGTTTTGCTACTCCCGCGGGACGCTTGGTTACGCCGAAGCGAAATGCAAGCGGGCTGAATCAGAATTGAAAGTGCAGCTTAGTCCATGGATGAGAACCATCTCAGGCAAGGAAGCTGGCATGCGGCAGGCGGAAGAGAGAGTCGAAGGATCGATGGAAGGAGGAAGGAAGAGTTTTACAAGTAAAAAATTGTGATCAAAGCTCGCCTTGGGCGTGTTTTGCTTTTCAAAGTTTGGGAAGCGTTTTAGGTTTTGGTGGGTAGTCTTGAGGTTGCATAGAATGAATTAGTGCCATGAATAACCTGTTTCCAAATAATGCAGTACTAATAATCCAGATTCCATGATCCAATCAATGAAAAAGGTCATCGATTTTGGGAGATGTTGATAACATTGATCGGAAAAATTGCCCAAGAAGTGATAAATTTATTACATTTTTGCTAATTCAACTATAAACTTTTCAATTTTACCAATTGAGTTATAAACATTTTCATTTTTAGCCAGTTGAGCCAATCCAATCAATTTTAACTGAAAATTGCTAACGTAGATGTTAGTCGTTCTATGTAGCATGATTAATGCTGACATGAACAATTTTAAATAATATTTTTTATTTCTTTTTTTCCCTTTCTTCTTCCTTTTACTGTTGGTTGAGCGAGCTCGCCTCCCTTGCCACAAGCGAGGCCCAACGAGAGGAGCCCTTGCCCAAGTGAGACCCGGTGAAGGTGGCCTCGTCAGGTGTCACATTTTTTTGGGTGATGCAAGGCAACAGCTAGCAAGGCTGCCCTAACTTGGGTGAGGGTTGGTTGCTTGGCGTCTCTTTTGCTTGGTTAACGCTCGGTGAGGCCACCATGGCCTAGGTGAGGGCCAGCCTCTCCAAATTTGGCTTGGGCGAGGTTGACTTTTGCCGGGGCTTACCCTCACCTAGGCGAGGATAGGTGGCCACCAGCAAAAATGAAGAAGAAAGGAAGAAAAATCTTAAAAAGGTAATTAAAAAATATCAAAATATTTTATTAAAAATTATCCATGTCAACGCCGGCTATCCTACGTGGCATTACTAGCATCCATATCAACGAATTTTGATCAATATTGATTAGATGGACTCAATTGACAAAAAGTGAAAAAGGTTTAGGTCTTAACAAGCAAAATTGAAAAATTTAAGACGGAAGTGACAAAGGTGCGATATATTTAATACTTTTTGGACAATTTTCTCAAAATTGATCTAGTAATAACTAGAATTTGGGAAAATTCACATGCCAAATCATGTTCACCTTCCCCAATTCAATCTAAGACAAGCCATCTACCCAATAAGTCGAGGATTCAAAAGGGAATTTCTAAGTTTGTAATCAGATCCGAGTAGTTGTAACTAGAGATCAGCTCTTAGTCGACGTTAGATTTTTGAGGTGCAAAATCCCTATTGTAATATAACCCTAGACCAATCTCTTAGGAAGGCAAACATACATGTATGTGCAAGAATATATGAGAGAGAGAGAGCAATGACATTATCAACTTATTATCAAAGTCACGACCTCTTTATTTTCAACACAATTGCGAATCCCTTAGGGCCCAAACGAAAGACGGAAAAAAAGAGTCATGAGAACAAGAGAGACTGAAGTAGCTGATCATCATAAGAAGAGGCTGATCTATAATAATAAGCGGTCGAAGAAGCAAGCGCAACTGAACTTGTGTTTGGGATCGGGTAGGCATGCCCCTCCAGGCCGCTGCATGGGATGCTTCTCGGAACACGCCTTAAGGCAATTAGAGAGCATGCAACTGTTCGGGTCCAGCACTTTTTTACATCTCCTCTGGGCATTTGCATGGGGCATCGTCACCGTCCACATCCCTACAAGTTTATATTCGTCAATTGTCAAGTGAACCACGTTATCATTTTGACTCGAAGACAGAATCTTGAGAACATGGGCAGACTTATTTCCAGCATATATTTTTCATCATTTTATTACAATTAAAATTACAATAAAAAAAACAAATAGATTGAACATAAATATCTCCAAATTTTGCATTGTGATTCATTGTCTGTCCTTTTGGATTTGAGGACATTTTGGGATAAGAATGTTGGGAATTAAAGCCTGAGAGGAGGAGGACTACTACGAAAATACGAGGAAAGGCGAGGGTCTCCATCAGGGTGAGAATCAGACGTGTCCTTTGAACGGCTATTTTGAACAAGAGAAGAATTCGTTTGTAGAGAGGAAGGTGCGGTGTTGTGGATATTTGAAATTCTGATGCTTGGGGTGATTTTATAGATTTTTGGAGGGTTAGTATATACAGTAGCATCTCTCATCTCATTTGTGGTATACAATAGCAAATCTGTGTACAAGAGATTTCTCACACTTTGATACTATAGATGTGAGTGTGTTTGTTTTGAGGAAAATAAATGATTTGGAAAACAATCGCTTATATCACTTTAAAAAATGAATGAACGAAAAAAAATATTTATTGTCTATGACAATATTTCAACATAAACTGACATTGATAATGAAAGAATTTTCATTAACTAATTAATTAAAATGATACAAGTAATTATTTTTAAACAAACATTTTCTAAATAATTTATTTTTTGCGAAATAAATGAGGCCTAATCTACACTAAAACCAAACAAGATTAGGACATAATCTGAGCAGTTAATTTTTGACTATTTCGAATTTTGATAACCTGCTGGCTCTTAAAATAAACTGAACAAAATAAAGGTCTGGTTAGGAGCCTAGACATAAGGGTCCGGTCACCTGGTTACTTGCATGGGCAGTGAGTTTTGCAACTAGACACGCTTCAAGCATCCGAGGCATAGAATCGGTATCCGGCTTTCCATTGATTTACTATACTTAATCTAGTTTGAAAACATTTACAAAGATCATAATTATTGATGGTCTGTAATCATCAAAACACATAGGGTCAACAATCTCCCTACTTTTCTACTTTTCTACAATGATAAACATCATATAGCAATACCGAAAAATAAAATCAAAGCTTTAAAATCTAACATTCCTTTTCCTCTAAAAAATAATTACATAATCAAACTCCCCCTCAAAAAGTTAATTTTAGTTATTTATGAAACTGCTACTTTGTTGCTGAAAACAACCTTGGATCCACACATCCATGTAAAATCCAACCAACAAATTAAAGATAAGGGTGACGACTTGGCTCTTAATCCTGGACAGAGGATCCTCATACCGACGTACTTGGCTTTTAACGAAAGGGGTGAGTGATAAAGAATAAATTAGTGCCATGAATAATCACGGTGTGAAATTTTGAGATATTCATGTTCAATCTATTTTTTTTTTTATTTTAATTTAAATTTGAATTAAATGATGAAATTTATATGCATGGAAGTAAGTCTGCCCATGTTCTCAAGATTCTCTTTTCAAGTGAGAGATAATGTGGTTCACCTGATAATTGATGGTGATAAACTTGCTGGGATGTGCACAGTGACGGTACGCGTGCAAATGCCCAGAATAGATGTCAAGAGGTGCTAGACCCGAATAGCTGCACGCTCTACGATTGCCAAAAGGCGTGTTACCAAAAGCACACTGCCAAACAGCCCCGCGGAGAGTGCCTAGCCGATCCCAGCTTCGAGTACCATTGCACTTGCTTCTTCAACTGCTGATCATAATAAATCAGCCTCTTCTCATGACGATTTGCTACTTTGAGTCTCTATTGCTGTCGAATCCCTTTTTTTTTTTTTCTTTTTGTTTGAGCCTTAAGGGATTTGCAATCGAGTTGGAAAAAAAGAGGTCACGACTTTAATAATAAGTTGATTATGTCTTTTCTTTGATCGGATCATGGAATCTAAATGATCAATACTGCAATATCTCCAAATTTCGCATCGTAATCGACTCTCTTGTCCTTTTGGATTTGAGGACATTTTGGGATTAAAGTGTCGGGAATTAAAACTTGGGAGAAGAATGGCTACTATGAGGATATGAGGAAAAGCGAGGGTCTCCATCTGGGTGAGAATAGGACGTGTTCTTTGAATGGCTATCTCGAATAAACAAGACAAGAATTCGTATGTAGAGAGGAAGGTGCGATGTTGTGCATATTTGAAATTCTGATGCTTGGGGTGATTTTATAGATTTTAGGAGGTGTTTGTAAATTGGAATGTATGGAAATTAGATTTACAGGTATGTGGAGATCTAGGGAAGGTAATCTAATTCCTCCATGCTTTTAAGAACTTGGTAGTCTCGTTTGCAATTAAGGAAATGTTGAGGATTAATATTGATCTAACATTTATTAGCTTGGCTTATTTGTCGGATACTACCCAGTTTGATTTAGGAAATAATTGTTCGCCCAAAAATACAATGGCAACTATTCGAAATCAAAGTTCAGGCGACCAAGAATTTGAGTTTTAAAAAAAAAAAATCAATCAAATAAATGTGAACAATACACTAAATCCAAAGATTAAGCGATTTAAAATAATTTGACTTTATATTTCACACTCAAGTATATCTCTCATCTCATTTGTGATATATAGTAGCAAATCTACGTATAAGAGATTTCTAACACTTTGATATGACAATATATTTTTCGAATCCCAACTACAGATATGAGTATATTTCTAACACTTTGATACGCCATCAATTTGACCTCTAGATTCCTTGTCACTATGAATGTATTTGCATTCTATTAAAATTGACTAATCTAAGGAGAGATCATATGAATTAGGAACAATAACTTATGCATTAAGTTTCACAGAAATTCTAGTCAAGACTTATATTTTATTATGTTCTGGTTAGAAATCAGAATTAAAAGATAGTGGAAGGGACCAAAGGGTGTTCCTTCCCTTGATAGGTAGATACTTATTAACTTAGAAATTTCTTCCTACATTAGCTATAACATAATTTAAAGACAGTGGAGGAGGATTGCGATGTCGCGATGAGGGGGAATTTGACCAAACTTTATTCTTATTTACTAAGCTTACTAGTCGTTGATTCCAAACTAGAGTTAGTCAATTTTGTCAACAACAATAAAATTAGATAAAAGGCGATTGCTTCGGTGGATTTTGATGAGGTCTATGAAGGCCTATTAAAATTGAATATCGTTGCATAATTAACGTATAAAGATATTCAGGTTTAAAATTTCGAAGGAATTGGTAGGGCCGTTGCCCCCGGCTGTTTGTTGTTTAATGTAATTTTGTTTATGAGAAGTTTGCTATAATCTATCAAAATCTTAGACATTGCAAGTGTTTCGTGTCTCTTTCAACCTTGTGACGGCCACCATGTAAAATCATTCTCGACTTTGTTTTACATGCATGTAAAATCCAATTAATAAATCAAAGACACGGGTGACGACTTGGCTCTTAATCCGGGACAAAGGATTGAGAACTTTGATGACAGATTCTTGTAACTGTGCCGCAAAGATTGAGAACTTTCCTTCGGAGGGCGTGATCAAGTTCAGCGTAACGTGAAAATCTATGGAATAGAGAGACGAATGAGATTAATGCATGTGACGATTGCCCTTTCTGCCTTGAGAACAAGACTCCAGAGCTTGCTCGGTAGCCGTGCGAATGGTGCAGAGGGGTGTATGGTTCGAGCGGTGTTCGGATTATGAGTCGCCATCGTCCAACACGCACAGACACATACTTGGCAAAGATTATTTTCATGTGTGATCACGTAACATGCAACAAAGCCAGCAAAATCCGAGGATTCACCCAAAAGGAAAATGCGACAAAGAAAACGGGCAACGAGCACACGGCCGATTCACAAGTCATCTTGGCCATCCGAGCCTTCGCCTCGTTGAGCCACATCTCACATCTTGCCATGGCGGTCGGTGATGCGCACGACCCCCTCTTCGTCGATGCGCCCGACGTCGTTGAAAGTCTGGCCGCTCATCTGGTCGGCCGCCTTCAGCGTGGAGGCTATGGCCCCCGGTGGGGTGTCCTCGACGTAGACCTCCACCACCTTCTCGGCCTCGGCCCTCTGGTCCCGGCCCCGACCCTCGCCTTCACCCCTGCCAGCCATGCTCGACTCATCCTTCTTGTTGCCTGGCTGCGTCAGCTTCTCTTTGATCGCCCCCGTCACGCTCCCTATCGCGCCCAAGATCCCTCCTCTCTCCTCCTTGCCCCTAAACACATCAAAACATACATATAAAAGTTGGAGCACATTTTCACTGCAAACATCCTAACAACTTATATATGGGAATTATATTTGACCTGTCCCCCTCCTTTTCCCAAGCCTCCCTATTCTCTCTAGCCCTGCGTGCCGCGTCATCCTCGTACTCTCTCTCCTTCACCTTCAACTCTTCCATCTTCCTCCTCGCTTCCTCCTCCGTCTCCCTCAGTTTCTCCTGAAAAATTCACCAGTCAGTCATCAAGCCAATACCACCACAGTGTATAGTCATGTGAAAACGAAGAAAAACACTTAAAAGAGAGGAGCTTAACTAGACCCTCTCACCTGGGCAGATTCAAGGGTCTCGTACGTCTTCTCCTTGGTCTCCTCCTTCTTGCCGGACAGCATGTCCATGGCCCGCCTGGCTGTGTCCGCCGCAGAGTCCTTCAGCTCACCGAGCTTCCCCGCTGTTGTGTCCTTCCCTTCCTTCGCCTTCTCCGCCGTGTAGTCCTTGGTTTGTTTCGCCTTCTCTGCCGCATAGTCCTTGTATTCCCCTGCCTTCCCTAAAGCCGCGTCCTTGGTCTCCCTTGTCTTCTCCTTCGCCTCCTCGGCCTTCTGCGCCGCATAGTCCTTGTACTCGCCTGCTTTCTGCTTCGTCTTCTCTTTGGCTTCCTCGGCCTTCTGCGCCGTGTAGTCCTTGTACTCTCCAGCCTTCTGCTTCGTCTTCTCTTTTGCTTCCTCGGCCTTTTGGGCAGTGTAGTCCTTGTACTCGCCGGCCTTCTGCTTCGTCTTCTCCTTTGCCTCCTCCGCCTTTTGGGCAGTGTAGTCCTTGTACTCAGCTGCCTTCCCCAGCGTCGAGTCCTTGTACTCCCCAAGCTTGCCCTTGGCCGACTCCTTCGTCTCCTTCGCCTTCTCAGCCGCCTTCCCTGTCTTCTCCTCCACCTTCTGAGCTGCCGAGTCGGTGGTCTCCTTCGCCTTCTCAGTCGTGTAGTCCTTGTACTCCTTGGCCTTGCCCGTGGTGGCGTCGTAGCCCTCGCGGGACCTGTCAGCTGTGTACTCGGCCCCTTCACGGCCCGTCTCGGCGGCGTCGTAGCTCTTGCCAACGACCACCTCCTTCGCGTGCTCGTACGTGTCGTGGACCGCCCTCAGGACCGACCCGATCATGCCAGGCCTCTGCTGCTGCGGCTGGTCCGGCGCGTCGAACGCAGTCACCCTCTCTCCGCCTGCTCCGTACTCGCGCTCCCTCTCGCGGTCCCGGTTCACGTCCCTGAGCTCGGAGGCCGCGATCCTCGCCGCCTCCTCGGCCTTCTCTTCCTTGGCTTGCCTTGACGCCATCTTTTCTCTTTTCTTTGCAGCTAAATCACACGAGAAGAAACTGAACGATGTTGAATACGACGACGATGTTCCTCGCTTGCCCAGCACTATTTATCGTGTGTTTGGTTCTTCTCTTTAGAGAATCGGTGGAGGTGGTGCTTTTTATACGATGAGTCGAGATTTTCCAAGATGACAGGTGGAGCTGGAATAGTAGCAAGCAGCTGCTACGTGTCTTCGCGGAGCATGGGAGCGACGCGTGGAGGGCATGCTGCGGAGGAAGGACACGTCGTTTTGCATGCGGTGACGATGAAAATTATCTGTGAAGATTGGGAAAGTTTCCAAGTACTCCGCCCAAAACTTCTTTTTCGATTATATCCAGATATAGGAAAAATCATCATAAAAAAACCTCATAAGCTTATTATATAAACAACTTTAATAATGTGGACTCTCACCATCCTAAGTGGTATAAACAACGCTGAGATGGACAATATTTACCATTTTTTTTTTTAAATTTCGATTTTTTAAATATTCCTTTTTTGTATTATCTTTCTTTCTCTTTTTTCTTCTTCCTTTATGACCGCCGAATGGCCACAGGCTACGGCTGACCTTTCGACCTTAGCTAATCTCAACAAAGTTAAGCTCGCAGTGCTCATGATCATCACCTGCCGCCGCACACACCTCGATGCCCGTCCTTAGCTTCTGCTTCGAGATGCCATAGCAGGTGAGCAGCTTTCGCGAGCCTTGGTCGATGCATAGGAAGGTGACCACGAACTCGCCACGGCCGAGCTCGCAGTTGATCAGGTACCTCTCCTCGATGTTCTCCTTGAGAGGACGGTGACAAGAGCCTTCTTCTCGGTTTTTGAGTCGCGCTTGCCCTGGTTGTGGTCGATGTAGTTCGAGGCTCTAGTGAGGGCAAACTTACAGAATTTGGCAAGATGGAGCCTAGCCAACCTTGGGCAAGGCACTTGGCTCCACTTTGCTAGATTCCGGGGAGGTCGAAACTCGCCAGCTAGATTTGGCAAGGGCCACCCTTGCTAGCTCTCGCCTACGCCCGATTGCCAGCTATCGCTGAGACCTGGTGACCAATTGATGTAGAAAAGAAAAATAAAATAAAATAAAAATAATTATTTAAATTTTGTTTTAAAAATTATAAAAATTATCTACATCAATATCAATCGTATCATGTAGGACGTTCCATGTCCATGTTAGCAAATTCTGACACAAAATTGACTGGAAAGATTAAATCGGGAAATTGTCAAAATGTTTATAACTGAATAGGCATAAGTCAAATATATTTATGATTTTTTTGGTAATTTCTCCTCTTAACATATATTGCCCTTTTTGGAATTGTAATTGTAACTGTTCAAAGAGTATCATGATATCTATTTCGAAATTCTCCAAATGTGCTCTAGAAAATGATAAAGACGGATTGGTACATGCTTGGAGATTTATTGGAGGATATATTATATGAATTTAATCCTTAGTTCTTGTTAATGTCCAAAATATTTTCATTGCCCAATAACAAACTTCAATATGAAATCTACCAAACAGAATACTAGATTGTTTCCAACAGGCACACCTGTGAAATATTTATGTCCAAGGATTGGATAGTTTTCTCTTTTGCTTTCATGTCTTTAATTTTATTACATATAGTTGAAGGCAAAATTGAGAGAATGCTCACTCTTATACTCGCCAAGTGTCACTTCATTATGCTTTTGTCACTGTCGCGCCCGACCCACGTTCGACCAATAATCATTGGCTTATTGATTTGTCTTTCTCTAAGTTTTGCTTTCTTATTGAAAAAAATTTTAAAATATGGATAAAAATTACAGTATCTTCTTAACGCATTCTCATATATTATTTAATTTTCGTTTTATTCGGATTACGATATAGATAAAAAAAACTTGTAAACTTGTATGTATCCGAAATTTATTTTCAAAGTATACGAATTTGCCTGAATGGTATATGCTATAGTTAACATATAAATATTTTCAAACCAAAAAACATTGATGAAATAAAACTATGAAAGAGTCAAGTTAATTCCTATCATCAGACCTAGACATGTTTGTATTTTGTTCAATTGAGGTTTTTTTTTTTTTTTTTTTGCTGAATTTTAGAAAATGCATTACCTTATCCTCTGTATACTTGCGAAGGTGAAAATGTAGCTAATTAAATCACAATGAAATAGGCTGAATCAATTTTCTTTTTTGGTAGAAAATAAGAGAAAGTGGATATTGCGGCTCACGACAACAAACTACCCGATTTCAAACTTGCATAATTCATGGTCCTCCTTATCCATTGCAGCATCTTTCTTCAAAAAAATAGTTACAACTCAAATAGCTGTCACCAAGAATAAAAAAAGAGACAATGCTCTTACGATAGAAATTAAGAGATGGGTAAAAATATTGCAAATCCAGGCCCGGAGAGAATTAAAAGACCCCCTTTTGTAAATTAAACAATGAGAAACACATAAATAAAAAAACTCCAATTTTTTACTCGCGTGGGGGTTGATCCAATTCAAACTAAGTGAGTGTTATCTTCTTTTTCTTGAACTTTATCTCTTGAATTAAGCTTGAGATTCTGTTCACTAAGCTAAACTTGACATTAGACACAAGTCATTAACTTAATTACTTATGACAGAGGATAAAGTTCACGTTCATGGATAACACCTCGGTAACCAAAACTTAGCATTCGTTGGATGAACTCTATTTAATTAGATAGGTTCGGTTTCCTTCCTAATCCAAACCCCTCGGATAAGCCTCACCCCTTTCCCTCTTCTCGAAGGGCGCTTATCTATTGTGAGCTTATATATAGCATCGGTGTTGCGAATTTTGCAATAGAGATTGCAATTTTTCGTGAGTTAAGAGTCTAAGGGACGAACTGTGCTTGCTGGTCGGACATGGCGACCTTCGGTCCGTGTTTTGCTGCTGTTCTCAGTGTCGTGAGCTTTCTCCTTGTCGCCTCCGCGGTCCCTCTCGACGTCTCGTACGATGAAAGGGGGATCAAACTCAACGGTCAAAGCAGGATAATCATCTCCGGTTCTATTCATTACCCTCGTAGCACTCCTGAGGTATTTTTCGAGATGTTTATGTTAGTTTCTAAATCGAATTGGAACGGAGTCATGAATTTTTGCAATATTTTATTTTGTCAGATGTGGGGTGATCTCATTATAAAAGCAAAAGAGGGTGGCCTCAATGCCATTGAGACTTACGTTTTTTGGAATGCCCACGAGCCATTGTACCGTCAGGTATTTGAACAATGTTTCAAAATATTTTATTATGTCCTACTAATTTACTATTATTTTTTTGTAAATGTTGCTCCAGATTGCAAATTTAAATCTGGTTTTAAGTTGTGGTGTTTTATTTGTTTAGTATGACTTCGAAGGAAATAAAGATCTAGTCCGATCAAAACCATACAAGACGCGGGGCTCTATGCCATTCTTCGGATTGGCCCATACGTCTGTGCGGAGTGGAATTATGGGTAATTATGTTATAATTTTTCGAATTCTCCATTAATTTTTATGAATTCGTGTTGCCTTATTTTTCCTTTGGTGAGCATTTAATTATTTTTTCCCTTATGATTTTATATTCAGAGGGTTTCCCGTATGGCTGCACAACTTGCCCGGTGTAGAGTTGAGAACAAACAACACCGTTTATCAGGTAATATTATTTTTATGCAATTTGTAGCTTTAATTTTTTAATTTCAACATCTCTAGTTTGAATTTGTGATGGATTTTTATTTTATGTATTGTAACAGAATGAGATGAAAACGTTTGTCACATTGATAGTAGACATGATGCAAAAGCATGGTCTTTTTGCTATCCAAGGTGGCCCAATAATCGTTGCTCAGGTATGTAAACCAATTTCGCACTTCTTTTTAATTTTTTTTTTTTTGGCTTTTATTGAAGTGGTTTAATTATTGCCTAGCTTCTAACTTGTTCAGCAATAATTAAATCGATTACGTGTTAATTAATATCTTGGCTTTTGTTACGTTTAACATGTACTTTGAAGTTTGAATAAACTCTTATTATAGGTATGTTCTCTTGTTTTCTCTTTCAAAACTAGCAAAAATAGCACACTTTATGTGTCAAAAAAATTTGAAGATAAAAACTTTAAAATTAAGTATTTGACAATTTAAATTTCATTTCAATGCATAGTATCAAAGTGGCTATGGCAATCTTTCTAGTTACATGCACTGAGAAAGATTTATTTTGATTTAATGATTCAACATTTATTTTGTGATTTGATCAAGATTGAGAATGAGTATGGAAATGTGGAATGGGCTTATGGGAACAATGGGAAGTCATACATCAATTGGTGTGCACAATTGGCCGAAAGTTATGGCGTCCAAGTTCCATGGATTATGTGTCAACAAAGCGATGCTCCTTCGCCAATGGTACGATAAATTATAATCGATTATCAATGTAATGTGCATTTCCCATAGAAAAAGATCGATTTTTGAGTTAAAGTAAGTGTTTTTCATTTATTCGTGTAGATCAATACATGTAATGGATGGTATTGTGACCAATTTTCTCCTAACAATCCAAAGAGCCCTAAATGGTGGACTGAGAACTGGTCTGGATGGTAAGGAAAATTTCTTTTTTTCTTCCAAATTTTTATATGCTCAAAATATAAATTTTAATTCGTGTTCAATTTGAAAATTAATTAGGTTCAAGGATTGGGGCATGAAGGATCCACATAGGACTGCCGAGGATCTTGCTTTTGCTGTAGCAAGATTTTTCCAATATGGCGGATCTCTTCAGAACTATTATATGGTAATTATACATTAATCTATCGCTATACTTGTTACACTTATTTTATTTTAATTTATTTACATAACAGTTATTTTATTCCCTTTGTAGTACCATGGCGGAACGAACTTTGATAGAACAGCCGGCGGTCCCTATATTACGACATCATATGACTATGATGCACCACTTGATGAATATGGTTTTTATCTCTCTCTTTTTTTCTTTCTAATTTCAATTTCCAAATTGCTATAAATAAAAATAGCAATTTTTGGTCAATTTTTGTTCAATTTTTTGCTACCACTCATCGCCTTTGATAGGTAACTTGAATCAACCAAAATGGGGACATCTGAAACGGCTCCACGAACTGATCATGTCCATGGAGGAGATCCTTACGCATGGAGTGAAGAGGGATGTGGATTACGGGAACATGATGTTGGTGAGTAACTAGTTAATTAATTGAGATTTGGAATTGATCGAGCATAATCTCATCTACGTCGCCGATAATAATTACTTATATATTCTTGTCGATCAGGGCACCGTGTACATGTATAAGGGGAAGCAAAGTTGTTTCCTGGGCAACGCGAACCAAAACCAGGACTTCACCGTCAATCTCATGGGGAGTAATTACACGGTCCCGGCGTGGTCTGTCAGCATCCTCCCCGATTGCTACACCGAGGTCTACAATACCGCTAAGGTGAAAGAAGACTCTTATTTCTAATTTCCAATTTATTATTCTGCTTAAGTTAGTACGATCTTAGTGTTAATGAAACCCTAAATACTGTGTAGATTAACAGCCAACATACAGTAATGGTGAAGCTGCCGAACGAAGCTGACGATCAGACGGAGCCCTACGAAATGAAATGGGATTGGAGGCCCGAGCATCCCGAGAGCTTGCATCACGGCATCGCTAAAGGGAGCGTGATGACCGCAAATGAGCTTTTAGATCAAAAGACTGTCACTAACGACACTAGCGACTACTTGTGGTATCTAACTAGGTAAATGCAATGATGGTTCTTGTGTATCATATGGTGTTTCGATTGCCTTTTGATATGAATTTGCACAACAAATTAGTGACTCTCCATGAATGTTTATACAGTCTCGATTTGAGCAAGAACAATAGCCTCGCCAGCAAGAGTCACCTTAATACCAATGGGCACCATGCTTTTGTCAATGGCAAGCACGTCGGTGAGTCACTCTCAGCTATATGATTTCCATTTAATTAGGTTGATTGATGTAAAATACAGAAATCCACATCCTTCTTAACTTTTTAACGGGCACATCGTTCATGCTTTTGTCAATGGGAAGCACGTCGGTGAGTCGAGCTCTCATCTATATAATCTCCATTTAATTAGGCTGATTGATGTAAAATACAGCAATCGATATCGTACGCATGCTTCTTATTACTTTTTAACGTTGGAATTCAATTTGATCTGGCTCAAGGGTCTCAATGGGGTACGAGCGATCATTTGGAATTCATCATGGAGAAAGACATCAAGCTGAAGCACGGCAAAACTAACTCGATCTCTCTCCTCAGTGTCACCGTCGGTTTGCAAGTATGAAAATTCGTATTGCGAGCTTCTTTCAAAAAAATTGAAGTTCGCTTTCTTGTTTTTTTTTTCTCCCATTAACGTGGCTGCTTGTGATGATATCCCGAGCAGAACTATGGGACCAACTTCGACACGGTTAATGTTGGGATTCACGGTCCGGTGAAGCTGATCGGCAACAAAGGGCAAAGCGACGAGGTGACCGTGGACCTGTCGACCAACTCGTGGACGTACAAGGTGGGCTTGAACGGCATGGAGGAGAAGGGGCTACAGCTGGACAACGTTCGCCACCAGCATGGATGGAAATCTTACAATCTCCCCTCGAACAGATTGTTCGTATGGTACAAGGTAAAAAGAAAGCAACGGCTTTTTTTATCCAGATCCTTTGATTTTATCTGCTTAAAATATGCTGATTAATTGTAAATTTTTTGCCTTGGAATCTCGACAGACGACCTTCAAGGCTCCTTTGGGTAGCGACCCCGTGGTGGTGGACTTGCAAGGGCTTGGCAAAGGCACTGCTTGGGTCAATGGCCACAACATCGGCAGGTTTTGGCCGAGCTACGTTGCTAGCGAGGATGGCTGCACCGCCACCTGCGATTACCGCGGAGCTTATAACTCCGACAAGTGTTTGACCAACTGCGGAGAACCTAGCCAAAGATGGTAAACAAACAGTAGACATCCACCCATGTTGTTTTTAGGGTTTTGTCAAGGTTATGACTGCGGTTTTTCTGTTCTTGGGGTAGGTATCACATCCCGCGCTCCTTCCTTCAAGACGACGGCAACAAGCTGGTACTCTTCGAGGAGTTTGGCGGCACCCCGCTCCACGTGAGGTTCCAGACCGTCACGGCCGGGACGATCTGTGCCACCACCGACGAGGGGAAGAAGCTGGAGCTGTCGTGCCAGGGTGGGCGCGTCATGTCGGAAATCAAGTTCGCCAGCTTCGGCGAGCCGACTGGCGTCTGTGGGTCTTACGCGAGGGGTAGCTGCGAAGCTCCCAACACGCTCTCAGTCATCCAGAAGGTAATGAACAAATCAAAATACGCTTTCCCTAATTACTATTATTAAACTCTCAGATACACTATTAAGCTAAACCGGTCTTTTGCAGCAATGTCTTGGACAAGAAAGCTGTACACTTGATGTTTCGGAGAACACATTCGGACCGACCGGTTGCCAGCAGAATGTTTATAGGCTCGCTGTCGAAGCTACCTGCGATTTTCCATAGATTTTATTTTTTTGGTTTCCTTTTAGAGGATGCTTTTTAGGACATTCAGGTTTTCTTTTAATTGGGTACAAGGGGTTTTACATGTTTCATGTTTCTTTAACCTCTTTGGCTAGGATGTTTAACTTGTTTCATTCCGTTGGAATTATATAGCTCTGAATACTACTTATCATTCATTAGGTACACCTTTCAATTTTCAGCTCCACTCCTCTATTGTGAATTTCTTATTAAATGATCTGACGATTTATGGGGCTTCTATCATTATGTATGCGTACGAAAGTAGGAACGATTTATAGAGGAAAAGAAAAGAAAATACATTTAGGGCAATTGTTTTTTAGAGAAAGAACTTTTTATTATTCTGGTTTTCATTTCTTCCCAGTTTAAGGAAACAAAGAAAATTTTCGAGCTTCCCTCTTCTAATTTAGAAGTAGAATTAAGGTGGACTAAGTATGATTAAGTTGCATCGTTGTGATTGTATTTTCCACAAAAATCTGGTGTAATTGGAAAATGTCTACAATTTGAGATAGATTGCTTCCATAGTATGGGGGGAATCATGTTTGAATTTCTTGCACGTTCTTGATGATCAATTGCGAGAAGAGGTGCTTAAATTGTCTTCGTTTGATTCTGAAAGAGATTCTTGTAAGAATGTGGTGGAAGATCACTGGACTTCAATTGAAGGAGAAGGGTTTACTTTTGAATACACAAGCTTAGCTTGTATTATTTAAGCTTCATGTAATTTTATTTTTATACAACCTTCGTCCATTACCATTAATTTGAAATATTTATTCATTTTCAAACTATAATTACGCTGTCAATATTGTTGAAGTGGGTTTTGTAACAACTGTATTGCACGGAACATGGACCCATTTAAATGTTCATGAAGTGGGTGACACTCTGGTAAAGTTAGACTCATATCTCAGCATTTTAGTTATTATCTTTTGTGAACAGTGGTTTTTATTATTAAAATGATTATTAGTTAATGATTAAGTTAAATTAATAAAGGAAATAAATCGAGTAAAATAATCTAAGTATTGTAGAATGGGGGCTATTTTGTAATTTCAAAAGGTTAGAGGTCTCATATTCTAAAACAGAAAGTTTTGGGGACTGTATACAAGTCAAGGTTGCTTATCGTGGTAGGCTCTTAGGTAATTATGCAATTAAATGTCTAAATCTAAAAAATTTACCCAACTAGTCAAAGTTCGGACTTAATTGAAGAAGTATTTTGAAAAGGTGGTTGTTTCAGTAATAATATAAAAATCCGGGACATGTATATAGTGTTAATAAGACAGTCATATGGACCAAATAGAAAATAAATCGCCTGAGCTAATTAATTTGACTAGTAGAGCTAGATTAAGAGAAAATTAACATAAAGAGTGAACTTTTGAATTGAGAAATTATGGAATTAATTTCGTAATTTTGTTAGGCTCGAATTTTATAAAATTGATTTGGATATGATGTTAAGAGTGAATATACAGTCTTGCTATACTCTTGGTGATTTTTTTTTTTTTTTGGTCGAAATACTCTAGGTGATTGAACTCTAAACATTTTGGGTATAAAATCAATTTATTGTAAAAGTGTCTTTTGCGTAATGGATCCTGTAGCTCAACGTACATTTTAGTGCTAATGGCAACTTGAGAATGATCATAAACTCATGTGATGTAATAGTGTTGTGGGTTTTTAAATTAAATCATGATTAATTTATGAATAAAGAGTTGGTTTATTATAAATGATAATTAACTGATGCTTGGTTTCTTCTGTTAATATGATAAATGACAAGAGTTTGATGTGATATTATTTGCACTATAATTACATGGCAATTGTTGCATAGTAATGAGATGACGCTATGTATTGAATGATGAGTGTTTTATGAATAAGAGTTTGTGGGTTTGTAGATGATGATAAATTGATATTTGAATTCAATTTTTTTATATGGAAAATGCCAGGAGATCATTATGATGTTACTTGTAGATGCGGTTATTGGAATATATATATGGTAATTGTTATGTTATAATGATTTGCATGTAAATGAGGTCATGTGATGAAGACCTTTGCTCGACCTATTTGTCAACTAGTGAACTCCCTTGTATGAGTATAGAGTCCCAAACACCCCAAGTACCAAAACTTGGCACGATGGGATACTTAAGTGCCAAAATCAAAGCAAAATAGATTAATTAAGTGTCAATAGCAAGAAATTCTGGCCAAAACGATAACGTGGCATTTTTTCGATGAGACAAGTGCAAAACAACGTTGTTTTGTATGCTAACGTGGCAAAGATAAGTCGAAAACGACATCATTTTACCTCGGATTTGAATTTTAATATTAATATGAATTAAATTAAATTTAAAACTATTTTTTTTTTTAGAAAAAAAGGAATAAGAAAAGGATGAGGGCTTGCACAGCCCTCACCGCCACCTTCCCACTTTAGCTAGAAAGGGTCGGAGATGGTAAAGAGAGGGTTAGACGGGGTCGTTGGGTGCTGGCCAAGGATCGGCTACCCTGGCTGACCAGTGGCGAGGGCTTGCATAGCTCTCACTGAATGCCTTATGTAATCTTATTCTTCTTTTTTAAAATTTAGTTTTAAATTTAAATTTATAGTTAAATTTATGTTTATATTTATATTAAGATTCAAATTCGAGACAAAATAACCTTATTTTGGCTTTTCTTTGTTGACTCAGTTTTTCAATAAGCCACATGGGCTACTTATATTATTAAAATAAACTACGTCTGATTTCCAGCACCCTTTGCCGAAGTTGGCATTTAAATGTCCCATTTTTCAAACAAAGTGACACTTAAGTATATCTTTCAAAACTTTTCGCATTTAAGTGTCCTCTCGTACTAAGTTTTAGCACTTGTACTGTACTTCCACTT
Organism: Eucalyptus marginata; assembly: GCA_014182565.1. NCBI lineage: Eukaryota > Viridiplantae > Streptophyta > Magnoliopsida > Myrtales > Myrtaceae > Eucalyptus > Eucalyptus marginata. The sequence goes on along the minus strand of CM024585.1, from coordinate 21,450,570 downwards.
ATAAGTACATGTATAAGACTCCTAGAAAATACAAATGTTCTACTTTCTAAAGACAAGTCTATGTAAGGTGGGGGGACATGAAATTCAATGATTCATACAAGAAATGAAGTGACTTATAAGGCCTAAAGCCTTATGATATGATATTATGGAATAGGCATCAACATGTAGTGGTATAAGGATGTATTTATTCTTGATAATATAGAGAACATTCATGATGAATAGGTTGAAACGTGTCATAAAGAATTGTTTATAATGACATCGCTAACATTCGAAAATTCCATACATGTAATTATGTGACATTTAGGATTTTCTATATATGATAATGATACTTAGATTATGAAGCTAAGTATTATTTGCCTCAATATTCGAAGGAATATGTAGCTGTATCATAAATTTCGTGAGTTGCAATGAATGATTTTTTCATAAATGTAAATCGTCCTGAGTCCGATGTGTGAATTGAATTATGTGTGTACTAATAGTAGAATGATATTAATTAAATTATTATTGTCTTAAAAGTTGACATATGATATAAATTTTGTAGACTTTGGTTAATTAATAATAGTAGTGGTCTACTTACATTAATGATATTGAAAGGAGAATAACTACGTTTTCTTGTTATATTTTACTCACAAAATTTTAATTAAAATTGGTAAGAGTCATTTTTTTTTTAAAATGAGATTTGGATGGCCAAGTGTCTCCTTAAGAAGTCTTATTGTCAAGCTTGACACCTAAGGGTTAAGTTATGATTTCCCCAAAATGAGTCATTGCATATTGCCTCTTCTTTAGCCATGTTCTAGACTTTGCATTGTAATTATGCCACCTCATGTTGGTCATTTGCATGCATAGTTACACCTAGCAATTGAAAACCCATTTTTATCTACGTAAAAATCTTAATAAAACTTCTCTTATTTGACCATATAATCCTTTTTGCAAAAATCTCAAGAACATTTGCATTTGTTATTCTCACATTCAATCCTAATATTTGTGAGCTAAACTCTTCAATTCAAGAGCTAAAAGGTGTTGACAGCAAATTGGTGGTTCACGGTTTGTGTTCATTTGAGGTAAGTGAAGTTTTTATGCATTAAGTTGGTTTAATCTCCTTAAAATTTTAACTTGATTGGTCGGTTGATGGCTAAAAATTTTGATTTGCATTTTATGGGTGTGGTGATTGTTGAATAACAATGGTGATATCTTGCATGTTTATTTTACCAGAATTTATTCAGACATAATCTATTTATTCTATTTATTCTGCTTCATTCTATTTCATTTTAAATAGTTAAAATCTATTTGTTCTGTCATATTTGTCTTGACGACCTTTTACATGTTTATTCTACTTCACTTTGCTAGTCAGAATCTATTTGTTCCTTTTCATTATGTTTTGTTTGGAATAGTCAGAATCTATTCGTTCCGTTATATTTGTCTTGATGAGCTCTTGCATGTTTATTCTACTTCATTCTGCTAGTCAGAATCTGCTTTGTTCATAATAGTTAGAATTTGTTCGTTTAATTATATTTGCCTTGATAATCTTTTGCATGTTTATTCTTATTCGTTCTGCCTTCGTTTTGCTAATTAGAATATGTTTGTTCTACTTCGTTTGAATAGCCATAATCTATTTATTCTATCATATTTGTTTTGATGACCTCTTGCATGTTCGTATTGCTTCGTTCTAAATACTTTATTTGTTCGTTTGATTATATTTATCTTAATGATCTATTGCATGTTCGTTCTGTCTCGTTCTTCTAGAATTTTTCTAGTTAGAATTCGTTTGTTCTATTTGTTTCTGCTAGAATTTCATATGTCAGAATTTGTCCATTTGTTTTGGCATAATTTACTATGTATGAATCTGTTTGTTCGTTCACCTAGCTTTTAGTAAGCTTGAGTCTATCCATTTGTGGATCTGCCCCTTTGTGAATTTGCTTATTTGTTTGAATCTATTCATTTGTTGAATCTGTCAACTAGTGAATCTGTTCGTTGATAAATCTATCCATTAGTTCGGACAAACTTTACTGAGTTTGAATATATCATTTATTGAATCCGTCAATTGTTGATTTAGTCCATTATTGAATCTTTTCATTTATAAATTTGTTCATGGTTTAATTTATTCTTTTGTTCTATAAACTTTTTATTGAGTCAAATTTTACTCTTTTGATGATTCAGACTTTGACAACCAGAATATACTCATTTGTTCAGACTCAGATTTCTCCCATTTGCATGTTTAAACTTTATATCCATAGTATATTTATTTATTCAAACTCAAAATATATCCATTCAACTGACCAAATTTTAATAACTAGAACTTGCTCAATGTCCAAATTCAATATGTACTCATTTGGGTATCTAGATTTTAACAACCAAAATGTGACTATATGTTTTTCATATGCAATTATTTAACTAATGTATTAAATTGAGATAAGAAATGTGCACTAAGCTTGTAAGTATACATATATCATGGTTTGAATGACATTAATGTGATTTTGTCGCCCATATCATGGTACATGATGATGCCTCATAGTGGAAGTTTATGGGATGCCCCAGTGGTTAGAATGCCCTAGAGAGTGTTTCGAGATGCCTCGAAGTCGAAATGCCCCTGTAGTGGAAGTTTGCAAGATGCTTCAAAGTTGAGATGCCCTGTTGTGATGCCCTAGAATGTCAATCGCAACATCTGTCCTTTTTATGTTGTCGTATTAATAGTGTATGTGAGCTTAATAAAATTTTTTAGTATATATACAATCGTATTATAAGTTTAATATATCAGTCAAGCAAATATAAAATACAAAAGGTTTGGGAAAGGGTTTGGCCAACTAGCACCTCTACTTCTAGCATTTTCCATAAATGAGCCACAATCCAATATAGGGATTGATGGTTTTGGGCATCGTCTCATCTCCTCCATCACAATAATCCAGTGATCGTCCTACAAACTAAAAAGTAAGGGATGAGCCGAACTCTAGTAAATGAAATATTTATTTTAAGTTAGAAAAATTCTCTTACTACTTCACCTAGTATGAGTAAAGAAATTGCATAATAATCCAATAAGTATGATATAATATTAGACTTTTTTCCCATTTCATTTACTACTAAAATTATCAACCAATAATATGTTTATCCAAACTCATGCATATGCACACCATGTTTCATATAAACAAACAATTTAAGTAATGTTTGGTTCTACATATAACAATGCATTTTATTCATTAATATTTCATCGTCCCAAACTTTTCTGGAGCATTTTGACTCACAAGGCATCCCAAGCATTAGGGTATCTCAACTCTGAGGCATTTTGTAAAATTCCATCACATGATATCCCTACCACAGGGGTGTCTCGACTTTGGAGACATCCTGGAGCACTATCCAAACTTCCACCACTAGTTATGCACTACTATATGGGTAATAAAATTACATTAATCTCATTTAAGCAATGATATATGTGTACTTATAAGTATAACACATATTTATTAACTTAATTTAATTCATTAGTCAAATAATTGCACATGAAATAATATATAGTCATATTCTAGTTATTAAAATTTGGATATCTAAGTGAATACATTTTGAGTTTGGACATTGAGCATGTTTAATCATTAAAATCTAGTCAATCAAATGGATATATTATGAATATGAATGAATAAATATATTCTAGACGTAAAGTCTAAACATTCGAATAGGTACATTTTAAGTTAGAACAACAAGTAGATTCTGGTAATAAAGTCTGAACAATTAAAATGGTAAATTCTAACTTGATTGAAACTTATATAATAAAAGAACAGAATTAATAATGAACAAATTTACAAATGGACAAATTCAACTAAATGAACATACTCATAAAGTGGCAGATTCATAAATGGACAAACTCAGACTTAGTAAAATTTGGTAGAGCGAACAAACAAATTCAGGCATAGTAAATTCTGTTAATATGAATAGATAGATTTCGACATACGAAATTCTAATAGAAACGAACAGAATGGATATATTTTGGTTAATAAAACTCTATTAGAATGAACATGTAAGAAATTATTAAGAAAAATATGACAAAACGAACATCTTCTAAATACCTAGATGAAGCTTAATGATTGTACAATGGGTCATTAAGATAAATATGGCAAAATGATTAAATTCCGACTATCCAGAATGAAATAAAACAAAGCGAAACAAACATGCAATGGGTCATCAAGATAAATATAGCAAAACGACTATATTTTAACTATCAAGAATGAAACATAACGAAGCAAAATGAGCATACAATGGTCAGTGAGATAAATATGGTAAAATAACTAAATTTTGACTAGTCAAAATGAAATAGAATGAAGGGATAAGTGTTCCAAAAGTCCTAAAACTTGTCACGAAAATGCATTTCAGTCCTAAAACTTGCAAAAAGTGCATTTAAGTCCTAAAACTTGTCAAATTGTTTCAAACGAGTCCTAAAATCGACGTCGTTAGCCTTTTCCATTAAAAATGCTGACGTGGCATTTTAAATAATTTTTTATTTTCCACGTGTATTTTTTTAATTATTTTTTATTCATTTTTTAAAAATTTATATTTAATAACTAAAAAATTAAATTTATTCTTATCTCATTTTCACAAAAACTAAAAAAAAAGTTAAAAATTTTATTTTTTAAAATTGTTAAAAAAAAAATCAGCCGTTTATCTCCCCGCCGCCGCCACCACCCATCGCCGGAGGGACCAGGTGACGGTCGCCGGCCTTGGGCGGGGTTGGCCAACCCTCGCCCGGCTAGGCGAGGGCCGGCGACGTCGCCCGGCCCGGGTGAGGCCTCGTCGGCCCTCGCTTGGGGCCGACGAGGCCTCGCCGACCCTGTGCGAGGGCCGGCGATCGTCTCCGCCATGGGCGAGGCCTCGTTGGCCCTCGCCGGCCCCAAGCGAGGGCGGGTGACGACTCACCCAAGGCGGGCGATGGCCGCCGGCCCCCCGCAAGGGCCAGCGGGCTCGACGGGCACCCTTGCTCGCCCGGCGTGGGTGCTTAGATTTGGGCCCGCCGGCCCTCACGAGGGGCTAGCGGCCATCGGCCCCCGGGCGAGTCGTCGTCGGCCATGGCGAGGCCTCGTCCGCCCTCGCCGGCCCCGAGCGAGGGCCGACGAGGCCTCGCCTGGGTCGACGACACCGCCAACCCTCACCTAGGGCCGGCGAGGCCCGACCACCCCCGCCCAGGGCCGGCGACCGTCGCTCGGCCCCTTCGACGATAGGCGGCGGCGGTGGGGGGAGGAGCCGCTGTTTTGTTTTTAAAAAATAAATTTTTAACTTTTTTTTTTTAGTTTTTAGTGAAAATAAGATAAAATGAATAAATCTAATCTTTTTAATTTTTATATCTAATTTAAAAAATGAATAAAAAATAATTAAAAAATCCACGCGGAAAATAAAAAATTATTTAAAATGCCACGTCGGCATTTTTAACGGAAAAGGCTAACGGCATCGATTTTAGGACTCGTTTGAAACAATTTGATAAGTTTTAGGACTGAAATGCACTTTTTACAAGTTTTAGGACTTAAATGCACTTTTTGCAAGTTTTAGGACTGAAATGCATTTTCGTGACAAGTTTTAGGACTTCTAGAACAATTATCCCTAAAAAGAAACAAAATGAAGCAAAACAAACGTGCAAAGGACCATCAAGACAAATATGACAAAATGACCAAATTTTGATTATCCAGAATGAAACCGAACAAAATAAAACGAACATGCAATAGGTCATCAAGACAAATATGATGGAAGGGCCATACTTTGACTACTCATAATGAAATAGAATAAACATGTAATTGGTCATCAAAATAAATAGGGATAAGTTCTCTAGAAGTCTTAAAACTTGTCACAAAAATGCATTTTAGTCCTAAAACTTACAAAAAGTGCATTTAAGTTCTAAAACTTGTCAAATTATTTTAAACGAGTCCTAAAATCGACGCCATTAGCCTTTTCCGTTAAAAATGCTGCCGTGGCATTTTTAATAATTTTTTATTTTCCACTTGTATTTTTAATTATTTTTTATTCATTTTTTAAATTACATTTGAAAACTTAAAAATTAAATTTATTCTTATCATATTTTCACCAAAAACTAAAAAGAAAAGTTTAAAAAATTATTTTTAAAAATTGTTAAAAAAAAAAAAAATCAAAGGGCTCCTCTCCCCGCCGCCGCCACCCATTATCGGAGGGGGCCGGGCGACGGTCGCCGCCCCAGGCGGGGGTGGCGACCCTCACTCGGCCGGGGGCAAGGCCTCTCCGGCCCTAGGCCCGGCGCGAGCCCGCCATACGGGCGAGGCCTCGTCGGCCCTCACTCGCCCGCCCGGGCGAGCGACGGTCATCGGCCCCTCGTGAGGGCCGACGACGACTCACCCAAGGCGGCCGACGGCCATCGACCCCCTGCGAGGGCCGGCGGGCCCATCGGGCACCCTCGCTCGGCTCGGCACGGGTGCCCATATCTGCGCCCGCCGGCCTCACGGGGGTCGGCGGCCGTCACCCCCTTGGGCGAGTAGTCGCGGGCCCTCACGGGGGCCGGTGACCGTCGCCCGCCCGGGCGAGGCCTCTTCGGCCCTCGCTGGGGCCGGCGAGGCTCGCCCGATTTGGCGAGCCTCGTCGGCCCCGAGCGAGGGCCGATGTGGCCTCGCCTAGGGCGGGCGACCGTCGCCGGCCCTCGCCTAGGGCCGGCGGGCCCGGCCACCCCGCCTAGGGCCGGCGAGGCCCGGCCACCCCCGCCTAGGGCCGATGACCGTCGCCCGACCCCTCCGGCGATGGGCGGCGGCGGGGGAGAGGAGCCGCTATTTTTTCTTTTTAAAAATAAATATTTGAACTTTTTTTTTAGTTTTTGGTGAAAATAAGATAAAATGAATAAATAATTTTTTTGTTTTTAAATCTAATTTTTATTTAAAAAAATGAATAAAAAATAATTAAAAAATCCATGTGGAAAATAAAAATTATTTAAAATGCCACGTTAACATTTTTAATGGAAAAGGCTAACGGCGTCGATTTTAGGACTCGTTTGAAACAATTTGACAAGTTTTAGGACTTAAATGCACTTTTTGTAAGTTTTAGGACTGAAATGCATTTTCGTGACAAGTTTTAGGACTTCTTGAACACTTATCCCAAATAAATATAATAGAATGACCAAATTTTAACTATCTAGAACGAAACATAATGAAGTAGAACGAACTTGCAATGGGTCATCAAGACAAATATAGCATAACAACCAGATTCTGATTACCTAAAACAAAGCCAAACGAACATGCAATTGGTCAATAATATAAATATGACATAATAACAAAATTCTAACTATCCATAACGAGGGATAAATGTAGTCTAGAAACATTGAATTTTAAGTCATTTCAAACCGAGGGTCTCGTGTTTCAAAAGTGAATGATTATTCAAGTTTCAAATTCGAAAAATCAAGAGAGGCGTCTTCATTTATTAGTTGACTTATGTTTTCCCGAAGGATCATGAGATAGAAGTTGAATCAAAATTGATCATCCCACCAGACAACTCGATGATCATGGGATTGATTGAACCGCATTTCCGACTCGCCATCATACCATCATTTGATTTGATTGTTACCGGGACAAGAGTTGGCTTAGTTCATGACCCCGTGTGGTCGGCTTGCTACATAAAGCAAGAGTGTATATTCGAGCTGTTTTCCAGAAATAGTCGACAAGCAGACTGATAAAAATTGATATCTTTTAAGGGCAAAAGCTACCTATATTCTATCGGGATAGGAGTCAAATATTATTCTTTTTATTTTTATAATTATTTATATGCTACTTCTTTGCATATCATGTACTCGGAGAGTTGTATGTCACATCGCCCTTCAATTTGTTATTATTATTGTTATTGTTATTGTTATTATTATCAAAGAACGGCGTGGACTTAGTCAATCGGGCATAATTTCTCTCTCCACAAGAGGATTTCTCTCCCTAGTTGAGAATTCTCTCTTATTGTTTGTGGCTCATCATGGGTTATGGCCCCGATTGGATTATGGCCTGAAATTTGATATCGATAGATCTGAAATGGGCCGATATTAGAAATGCCCAAATTTGATTGAATTGCAAAGAAACCAGCCCATATTAGAAAAGCCCAAATTGAACTCTTGCAAATTGGATCGTGGGGGTGGTGCAAGGAAAGGGAAATAGATACCCACCAAACTTCTTTTGCTTATTGAAGTAGAAGTCTTATGTAATTGAGTTTGATATATGGTACGTAATGACTGTGCTTAATATGAGTGTGAAACTTGCGAGAAACATAGCTAGTATCGAGAGAGGTCCTCTGAGAAAGCAGAGAATGTGAGAAAACCTCCTTGACTCTTATGGATTCGGACGTAATATAAAAAAGGGAAACACATGTGCACCAGTATGATTATACTATTTTAGTTTCTTTTGTTATAACTTTTAGAATAGTTTTTTTTTTTTTTTTTTTGGTTAGAACTTTTAGAACAGTTGACTATTACAAAATCTCACATGGTATTAGAGTTGCAAATCCTGAGTTCAAATCTTAACGAAATGGGATGTGTTTGACAGCCCATGCTCGAAATGCTCAGGCATATGCATCAAACGGGGGAGGAATTTAATTTCACTACGGTTTGGGGGTAATACTGAGCCCACGTGACGAAGATTGTGCGCTCTATTGGTCCGCAGCCAGAGGCGGAACCCAAACTGTTGCAGAACAGGTCGTATCGGGCTTCCGAACGCCAGGCTTTGAGGGGAGATGGAGAGGAATACTGGATTAATTTCAAGTACGAAGGAGTTGCTGAGTTTTACTACTCCCGCGGGACGCTTGGTTACGCCGAAGCGAAATGCAAGCGGGGTGAATCAGAATTGAAAGTGCAGCTTAGTCCATGGATGAGAACCATCTCAGGCTAGGAAGCTGGCATGCGGCAGGGGGAAGAGAGAGTCGAAGGATCGACGGAAGGAGCGAAGGAAGAGTTTTACAAGTCAAAAATTGTGATCAAAGCTCGCCTTGGGCGTGTTTTGCGTTTCAAAGTTTGGGAAGCATTTTAGGCTTGGTGGGTAGTCTTGAGGTTGCATAGAATGAATTAGTGCCATGAATAAACTGTTTCAAAATAATGCAGTACTAATAATCCAGATTCCATGATCCGATCAATGAAAAAAGTCATTGATTTTGGGAGATGTTGATAAAATTGATCGGAAAAATTGTCCAAGAAGTCATAAATTTATTACATTTTTGCTAATTCAAATGTAAACTTTTCAATTTTACCAATTGAGTTATAAACATTTTCATTTTTAGTCAGTCAAGCAAATCCAATCAATTTTGGCTAAAAATTGCTGACATAGATGTTAGTCATTCTACGTAGCATAATCAATGCTGACACAAACAATTTTAAATAATATTTTTTATTTTTTTTCCCTTTCTTCTTCCTTTTACTGGTGGTCGAGCAAGCTCGCCTCCCTTGCCACAAGTGAGGCCCAATGAGAGGAGCCCTTGCCCAAGTGAGACCCGGTGAAGGTGGCCTCGTCGGGTGTCGCCTTTGCTTGGGCGATGCAAGGTGACAGCTGACAAGGTTGCCCTAACTTGGGTGAGGGTTGGTCGCTTGGCGTCTCTTTTGCTTGGTTAACGCTCAACGAGGCCACCATGGCCTAGGCGAGGGCCAGCCTCTCCAAATTTGCCTTGGGCGAGGTTGACTTTTGATAGGGCTTACCCTCACCTAGGTGAGGATAGGTGGCCACTAGCAAAAATGAAGAAGAAAGAAAGAAAAATCTTTAAAAAGGTAATTAAAAAATATCAAAATATTATTAAAAATTATTTATGTCAACGCCGGCTGTCTTACGTGGCATCACTAACATCCATATTAACGAATTTCGATCAATATTGGTTAGATGAACTCAATTGACAAAAAGTGAAAAAGGTTTAGGTCTTAACAAGTAAAATTGAAAAATTTATGACTGAAGTGACAAATGTGCAATATATTTCATACTTTTGGACAATTTTCTCAAAATTGGTCTAGTAATAACTAGAATTTGGGAAAATTCACATATACCAAATCATGTTCACCTTCCTAATTCAATCTAAGACAAGCCATCTACCCGATAAGTCTAGGATTCAAAAGGGAATTTCTAAGTTTGTAGTCGATCTGAGTCGTTGCAACTAGGGATTAGCTCTTAGTTGACGTTAGATTTTTGAGGTGCAAAATCCCTATTGTAATATAACCCTAGACCAATCTCTTAGGAAGGCAAACATACATGTATGTGCAAGAATATATGAGAGAGAGAGAGAGAGAGAGAGAGCAATGACATCATCAACTTATTATCAAAGTCACGACCTCTTTATTTTCGACAGAATTGCGAATCCCTTAGGGCCCAAACGAAAGACGGAAAAAAAGAGTCATGAGAACAAGAGAGACTGAAGTGGCAGATCATCATAAGAAGAGGCTGATCTATAATAATAAGCGGTCGAAGAAGCAAGCGCAACTGAACTTGTGTTTGGGATCGGGTAGGCATGTCCCTCCAGGCCGCTGCATGGGATGCTTCTCGGAACACGCCTTAAGGCAATTAGAGAGCATGCAACTGTTCGGGTCCAGCACTTCTTTACACTCTTCTGGGCATTTGCATGGGGCATCATTACCGTACACATCCCTACAAGTTTATATTTGTCAATTGTCAAGTGAATCACATTATCATTTTGACTCGAAGAGAGAATCTTGAGAACATGGGCAGACTTATTTCCAGCATATATTTTTCATCATTTTATTACAATTAAAATTACAATAAAAAACAAATAGATTGAACATAAATATCTCCAAATTTGGCATTGTGATCCACTGTCTGTCCTTTTGGATTTGAGGACATTTTGGGATAAGAGTGTTGGGAATTAAAGCTTGAGCAGAGGAGGACTACTATGAAAATATGAGGAAAAGCGAGGGTCTCCATTTGGGTGAGAAGAGGACGTGTTCTTTGAACGGCTATCTCGAATAAACAAGACAAGAATTCGTATGTAGAGAGGAAGGTGTGATGTTGTGGATATTTGAAATTCTGATGCTTGGGGTGATTTTATAGATTTTAGGAGGTGTTTGTAAATTGGAATGTATGGAAATTAGATCTACAGGTATGTGGAGATCTAGGGAAGGTAATCTAATTCCTCCATGCTTTTAAGAACTTGGTAGTCTCGTTTGCAATTAAGGAAACGTTGAGGATTAATATTGGTCTAACATTTATTAGCTTGGCTTATTTGTCAGATACTACCTAGTTTGATTTAGGAAATAATTGTTCGCCCAAAAATACAGTGGCAACTATTCGAAATCAAAGTTCAGGCGACCAAGAATTTGAGTTAAAAAAAAAATCAATCAAATAAATGTGAACAATACACTAAATCTAAAGATCATGGGATTTATAATGATTTGACTTTATATTTCACACTCAAGTATATCTCTCATCTCATTTGTGATATACAGTAGCAAATCTATGTACAAGAGATTTCTAACACTTTGATATGACAATATGTTTTTTGAATCTCGACTATAGATATGACATATGAGTGTATTTGTTTCAAGAAAAATGAATAATTTGAAAAATATTTTTATAAAAATAATTATTTTTATTGCTTAAAACATTGAAAGAACGAAAAAAATTCATTGTCTATGAAAATATTTAAACATAAGTTGACGTCGATAATGAAATGATTTTTATAACTAATTAAATAAAATGCTACAATCAATTATTTTTAGAGAATTTTTTCAAACCAATTATTTTCTTGAAATAAATGAAGCCTAATTTACCCTAAAGCAAACAAGATTAGTATACGATCCAAATGGTTAATATTCAACTATTGCGACTTTCGATCACCCACTCGCTTTTGAAAAGGATTGGTGAAAAGAGGTCTGGCTGGAATCCTAGACAGAAGGGTCCGGATGCTTGCTTACTTGCATGGATTGAGTTTTGCTAATAGGCAAGTTTCAGGCATCCGGGGCATATAATCGGTCTCCCGCTTTCCATTGATTTACTAAAATCTAATTTGAACACATTTACAAGAATCAATAGTTATTGATGGTTTTGTAATCATCAAATCACGTAGGGTCAACAATCTCCCCGTATTTTTATGATGATAAAAATCATATGACAATACCATGAATAAACTCAGCTTTAAAATCTAACATTTTTGTCCTTGAAAAAAAAAATCACATAATCAAACTCCCCCTCAAAATAACTTTATTTATTTATTTATAAAATGCTGCTCTGTTACCAAAAACAGCCTTTGATCCATACAAAACTTCCTTGGGAATCAAAATCTTCTAGAATAACAATTTCTTGCAATATGTCCAAATTTACCATAACAATAACAAAGAAGAGATGCAAAAATGACTGACCACGATCATTCCTATGAGTTATATCATGTCTCACTAACATAATTTATTTTGTTCTTCCCATAACTTTTTGAAAGGAAGAGCTCCACTCTTAATTTTCTTTTTGAAAACCTCACATTCATTTGTTGAATTTTGAAGATCAATTTTAACATTCATTTCCATTTTTTAAATCAACGTTTTTTTTTTTTTTTACAAGTGACTCGACTTTTTTCTTTTTCTTTTTGCCTTTCAGATCCTTTGATTTGAGCTTTGAGCACTCATTTCTCAAGTAACCTGGCTTGTTGCATTTAAAACATATTACATTCTTTCACCAATTCGAATAATTTAATTAAAATTTTATCTTTAAGAAATTGCTGAATTTCCTAGTAAGCTCCGATGACACCATCACTTTGATCTCTAGATTCCTTGTCACTATGAATAGATTTGCATTCTAAATAATATTAAAATTGACTAGTCTAAGGAGAGATTATATGAATTAGGAACAATAACTTATGCATTAAGTTTCACAGAAATTCTAGTCAAGACTTCTATTTTTTTTTATATTCTGATTAGAAATCAGAATTAAAAGATAGTGAAAGGGACCAAAAGGTGTTCCCTCCCTTGATAGGTAGATACTTATTAACTTAGAAATCTCTTCCTACATTAGCTATAACATAATTTTAAGACAGTGGAGGAGGATTGCGATGTCGCGATGAGGAGGACCAAACTTTATTCTTATCTAATATTAGTCGTTGATACCAACCCAGTGTTAGGCAATTTTGTCAACAACAATAAAATTAGACAAAAAGTGATCGGATCGGTGGATTTTGATGAGGTCTATGAAGGCCTAATAAAATTGAATATCGTTGCATAATTAACGTATAAAGATATTCAGGTTTAAAATTTCGAAGGAATTGGTAGGGCCGTTGCCCCCGGCTGTTTGGTGTTTAATGTAACTTTGTTTATGAAAAGTTTGCTTTAATCTATCAAAATCTTAGACATTGCAAATGTTTCGTGTCTCTTTCACATCTCCCCCAGCATGATGTTTTTGCATCTACAATTTATTTCAGTTGTGTAGCTAAGTCAATGGACAAATTTCAACCATGAGAGCCACCATGTAAAATCATTCTCGACTTTGTTTTACATGCATGTAAAATCCAATTAATAAATCAAAGACACGGGTGACGACTTCCGGGACAAAAGATTGAGAACTTTGGTGACAGATTCTTGAACTGTGCCGCAAAGATTGAGAACTTTCCTTCGGAGGGCGTGATCAAGTTCAGCGTAACGTGAAAATCTATGGAATAGAGCGTGATCAAGTTCTCCTTGGGTACATTGGAGAGGACGTTGACAGGAGCCTTCATCTCGGTTTTTGAGTCGCCCTTGCCCGGTTGTGGTCGATGTAGTTCGAGGCTCTAGTGAGGGCAAACTTGAGCTCAACAGAATTTGGCGAGATGGAGCCTAGCCAACCTTGGGCAAGGCACTTGGCTCCACCTTGCTAGATTCCGGGGAGGTCGAAACTCGCCGGCTAGATTTGGCAAGGGCCACCCTTGCTAGCTCTCTCGCCTACGCCCGATTGCCAGCTATCGTTGAGACCTGGTGACCAATTGATGTAGAAAAGAAAAATAAAATAAAATATAAATAATTATTTAAATTTTGGTTTAAAAAATTATAAAAATTATCTACATCGATATTGATCGTATCATGTAGGACGTTCCATGTCCATGTTCGCAAATTCCGACACAAAATTGACTGGAAAGATTAAATCGGGAAATTGTCAAAATGTTTATAACTGAATAGGCATAAGTCAAATATATTTAGGATTTTTTTGGTAATTTCTCCTCTTAACATATATTGCCCTTTTTGGAATTGTAATTGTAACTGTTCAAAGAGTATCATGATATCTATTTCGAAATTCTCCAAATGTGCTCTAGAAAATGATAAAGACGGACCGGTACATGCTTGGAGATTTATTGGAGGATATATTATATGAATTTAATCCTTAGTTCTTGTTAATGTCCAAAATATTTTCATTGCCCAGAGCAAACTTCAATATGAAATCTACCAAACAGAATACTAGATTGTTTCCAACAGACACACCTGTGAAATATTTATGTCCAAGGATTGGATAGTTTTCTCTTTTGCTTTCATGTCTTTAATTTTTTATTACATATTGTTGAAGGCAAAATTGAGAGAATGCTCAGTCTTATACTCGCCAAGTGTCACTTCATTATGCTTTTGTCACCGTCGCGCCCGACCCACGTTCGACCAATAATCATTGGCTTATTGATTTGTATTTCTCTAAGTTTTGCTTTTTTATTGAAATAAAATTTCAAAATATGGATAAAAATTACAGTATCTTCTTCACGCATTCTCATATATTATTTAATTTCGTTTTATTCAGATTACGATATAGACGAAAAAACTTGAAAACTTGTATGTACCCGAAATTTATTTTCAAAGTATACGGATTTGCCTGAATGGTATATCCTATAGTTAACATATCGATATTTTCATACCAAAAAACATTGATGAAATAAAACTATGACAGAGTTAAGTTAATTCCTATCATCAGACCTAGACATGTTTGTAATTTGTTCAATTGAGATTTTTTATTTTTCTTGTTTTTTTGCTGAATTTTAGAAAATGCATTACCTTATCCTCTATATACTTGCGAAGGTGAAAATGTAGCTAATTAAATCACAATGAAATAGGCTGAATCAATTTTCTTTTTTGGTAGAAAATAAGAGAAAGTGGATATTGCGGCTCACGACAACAAACTACCCGATTTCAAACTTGTATAATTCATGGTCCTCCTTATCCATTGCAGCGTCTTTCCTCAAAAAAATAGTTACAACTCAAATAGCCGTCACCAAGAATAAAAAAGAGACAATGCTAAAAAATATTGCAAATCCAGGCCCGGAGAGAATTAAAAGACCCCCTTTTGTAAATTAAACAATGAGAAACACATAAATAAAAAAACTCTAATTTTTTACTCGCGTGGGGGTTGATCCAATTCAAACTAAGTGAGTGTTATCTTCTTTTTCTTGTACTTTATCTCTTGAATTAAGCTTGAGATTCTGTTTACTAAGCTAAACTTGACATTAGACACAAGTCGTCAACTTAATTACCTATGACAGAGGATAAAGTTCACGTTCATGGATAACACCTCGGTAACCAAAACTTAGCATTCGTTGGATGAACTCTATTTAATTAGATAGTTTCGGTTTCCTTCCTAATCCAAACCCCTCGGATAAGCCTCACCCCTTTTCCTCTTCTCGAAGGGTGCTTATCTGTTGTGAGCTTATATATAGCATCGGCGTTGCGAATTTTGCAATAGAGATTGCAATTTTTCGTGAGTTAGAGTCTAAGGGACGAACTGTGCTTGCTGGTCGGACATGGCGACCTTCGGTTCGTGTTTTGCTGCTGTTCTCAGTGTCGTGAGCTTTCTCCTTGTCGCCTCCGCGGTCCCTCTCGACGTCTCGTACGATGAAAGGGGGATCAAACTCAACGGTCAAAGCAAGATAATCATCTCCGGTTCTATTCATTACCCTCGTAGCACTCCTGAGGTATTTTTCGAGATGTTTATGTTAGTTTGCTAAATCGAATTGGAACGGAGTCATGAATTTTTGCAATGTTTTATTTTGTCAGATGTGGGGTAATCTCATTATAAAAGCAAAAGAGGGTGGCCTCAATGCCATTGAGACTTACGTTTTTTGGAATGCCCACGAGCCTTTGTACCGTCAGGTATTTGAACAATTTTTCAAAATATTTTATTATGTCCTACTAATTTACTATTATTTTTTGTAAATGTTGCTCTAGATTGCAAATTTAAATCTGGTTTTATGTTGTGGTGTTTTATTTGTTTAGTATGACTTCGAAGGAAATAAAGATCTAGTCCGGTTTATCAAAACCATACAAGACGCGGGGCTCTATGCCATTCTTCGGATTGGCCCATACGTCTGTGCGGAATGGAATTATGGGTAATTATGTTATAATTTTTCGAATTCTCCATTAATTTTTATGAATTCGTGTTGCCTTATTTTTCCTTTGGTGAGCATTTAATTATTTTTTTCCCTTATGATTTTATATTCAGAGGGTTTCCCGTATGGCTGCACAACTTGCCCGGTGTAGAGTTGAGAACAAACAACACCGTTTATCAGGTAATATTATTTTTATGCAATTTGTAGCTTTAATTTTTTAATTTCAACATCTCTAGTTTGAATTTGTGATGGATTTTTATTTTATGTATTGTAACAGAATGAGATGAAAACGTTTGTCACATTGATAGTAGACATGATGCAAAAGCATGGTCTTTTTGCTATCCAAGGTGGCCCAATAATCGTTGCTCAGGTATGTAAACCAATTTCGCACTTCTTTTTAATTTTAATTTTTTTTTCGCTTTTATTGAAGTGGTTTAATTATTGTCTAGCTTCTAACTTGTTCAGCAATAATTAAATCGATTACGTGTTAATTAATATTTTGGCTTTTGTTACGTTTAACATGTACTTTGAAGTTTGAATAAACTCTTATTATAGGTATGTTCTTTTGTTTTCTCTTTCAAAACTAGCAAAAATAGCACACTTTATGTGTCAAAAAAATTTGAAGATAAAAACTTTAAAATTAAGTATTTGACAATTTAAATTTCGTTTCAATGCATAGTATCAAAGTGGCTATGGCAATCTTTCTAGTTACATGCACTGAGAAAGATTTATTTTGATTTAATGATTCAACATTTATTTTGTGATTTGATCAAGATTGAGAATGAGTATGGAAATGTGGAATGGGCTTATGGGAACAATGGGAAGTCATACATCAATTGGTGTGCACAATTGGCCGAAAGTTATGGCGTCCAAGTTCCATGGATTATGTGTCAACAAAGCGATGCTCCTTCGCCAATGGTACGATAAATTATAATCGATTATCAATGTAATGTGCATTTCCCATAGAAAAAGATCGATTTTTGAGTTAAAGTAAGTGTTTTTCATTTATTCGTGTAGATCAATACATGTAATGGATGGTATTGTGACCAATTTTCTCCTAACAATCCAAAGAGCCCTAAATGGTGGACTGAGAACTGGTCTGGATGGTAAGGAAAATTTCTTTTTTTCTTCCAAATTTTTATATGCTCAAAATATAAATTTTAATTCGTGTTCAATTTGAAAATTAATTAGGTTCAAGGATTGGGGCATGAAGGATCCACATAGGACTGCCGAGGATCTTGCTTTTGCTGTAGCAAGATTTTTCCAATATGGCGGATCTCTTCAGAACTATTATATGGTAATTATACATTAATCTATCGCTATACTTGTTACACTTATTTTATTTTAATTTATTTACATAACAGTTATTTTATTCCCTTTGTAGTACCATGGCGGAACGAACTTTGATAGAACAGCCGGCGGTCCCTATATTACGACATCATATGACTATGATGCACCACTTGATGAATATGGTTTTTATCTATTTTTTTTTTAATTTCAATTTCCAAATTGCTATAAATAAAAATAGCAATTTTTGGTCAATTTTTGTTCAATTTTTTGCTACCACTCATCGCCTTTGATAGGTAACTTGAATCAACCGAAATGGGGACATCTGAAACGGCTCCACGAACTGATCATGTCCATGGAGGAGATCCTTACGCATGGAGTGAAGAGGGATGTGGATTACGGGAACATGATGTCGGTGAGTAACTAGTTAATTAATTGAGATTTGGAATTGATCGAGCATAATCTCATCTACGTCGCCGATAATAATTACTTATATATTCTTGTCGATCAGGGCACCGTGTACATGTATAAGGGGAAGCAAAGTTGTTTCCTGGGCAACGCGAACCAGAACCAGGACTTCACCGTCAATCTCATGGGGAGTAATTACACGGTCCCGGCGTGGTCTGTCAGCATCCTCCCCGATTGCTACACCGAGGTCTACAATACCGCTAAGGTGAAAGAAGACTCTTATTTCTAATTTCCAATTTATTATTCTGCTTAAGTTAGTACGATCTTAGTGTTAATGAAACCCTAAATACCGTGTGTAGATTAACAGCCAACATACGGTAATGGTGAAGCCGCCGAACGAAGCGACGATCGACGGAGCCCTACGAAATGAAATGGGATTGGAGGCCCGAGCATCCCGAGAGCTTGCATCACGGCATCGCTAAAGGGAGCGTGATGACCGCAAATGAGCTTTTAGATCAAAAGACTGTCACTAATGACACTAGCGACTACTTGTGGTATCTAACTAGGTAAATGCAATGATAGTTCTCGTGTATCATATGGTGTTTCGATTGCATTTTGATATGAATTTGCACAGCAAATTAGTGACTACTTGTGGTATCTAACTAGGTAAATGCAATGATGGTTCTTGTGTATCATATGGTGTTTCGATTGCCTTTTGATATGAATTTGCACAACAAATTAGTGACTCTCCATGAATGTTTATACAGTCTCGATTTGAGCAAGAACAATAGCCTCGCCGGCAAGGCAGTCACCTTACACGTCCACACCAATGGGCACATCGTTCATGCTTTTGTCAATGGGAAGCACGTCGGTGAGTCGAGCTCTCATCTATATGATTTCCATTTAATTAGGTTGATTGATGTAAAATACAGAAATCGATATCGTACGCTTGCTTCTTATTACTTTTTAACGTTGGAATTCAATTTGATCTGGCTCAAGGGTCTCAATGGGGTACGAGCGATCATTTGGAATTCATCATGGAGAAAGACATCAAGCTGAAGCACGGCAAAACTAACTCGATCTCTCTCCTCAGCGTCACCGTCGGTTTGCAAGTATGAAAATTCGTATTGCAAGCTTCTTTCAAAAAAATTGAAGTTAGCTTTCTTGTTTTTTTTTTCCCATTAACGTGGCTGCTTGTAATGATATCCCGAGCAGAACTATGGGACCAACTTCGACACGGTTAATGTTGGGATTCACGGTCCGGTGAAGCTGATCGGCAACAAAGGGCAAAGCGACGAGGTGACCGTGGACCTGTCGACCAACTCGTGGACGTACAAGGTGGGCTTGAACGGCATGGAGGAGAAGGGGCTACAGCTGGACAACGTTCGCCACCAGCATGGATGGAAATCTTACAATCTCCCCTCGAACAGATTGTTCGTATGGTACAAGGTAAAAAGAAAGCAACGGCTTTTTTATCCAGATCCTTTGATTTTATCTGCTTAAAATATGCTGATTAATTGTAAATTTTTTGCCTTGGAATCTCGACAGACGACCTTCAAGGCTCCTTTGGGTAGCGACCCCGTGGTGGTGGACTTGCAAGGGCTTGGCAAAGGCACTGCTTGGGTCAATGGCCACAACATCGGCAGGTTTTGGCCGAGCTACGTTGCTAGCGAGGATGGCTGCACCGCCACCTGCGATTACCGCGGAGCTTATAACTCCGACAAGTGTTTGACCAACTGCGGAGAACCTAGCCAAAGATGGTAAACAAACAGTAGACATCCACCCATGTTGTTTTTAGGGTTTTGTCAAGGTTATGACTGCGGTTTTTCTGTTTTTGGGGTAGGTATCACATCCCGCGCTCCTTCCTTCAAGACGACGGCAACAAGCTGGTACTCTTCGAGGAGTTTGGCGGCACCCCACTCCACGTGAGGTTCCAGACCGTCACGGCCGGGACGATCTGTGCCACCACCGACGAGGGGAAGAAGCTGGAGCTGTCGTGCCAGGGTGGGCGCGTCATGTCGGAAATCAAGTTCGCCAGCTTCGGCGAGCCGACTGGCGTCTGTGGGTCTTACGCGAGGGGTAGCTGCGAAGCTCCCAACACGCTCTCAGTCATCCAGAAGGTAATGAACAAATCAAAATACGCTTTCCCTAATTACTATTATTAAACTCTGAGATACACTAATTAAGCTAAACCGGTCTTTTGCAGCAATGTATTGGACAAGAAAGCTGTACACTTGATGTTTCGGAGAACACATTCGGACCGACCGAGTGCCAGCAGAATGTTTATAGGCTCGCTGTCGAAGCGACCTGCGATTCTCCATAGATTTTATTTTTTTTCGTTTCTTTTTAGAGGATGCTTTTTAGGACATTCAGGTTTTCTTTCAATTGGGTACAAGGGGTTTTACATGTTTCATGTTTCTTTAACCTCTTTGGCTAGGATGTTTAACTTGTTTCATTCCCTTGGAATTATATAGCTCTGAATACTACTTATCATTCATTAGGTACACCTTTCAATTTTCAGCTCCACTCCTCTATTGTGAATTTCTTATTAAATGATCTGACGATTTATGGGGCTTCTATCCCGTCATTATGTATGCGTACAATAAGTAGGAACGATTTATAGAGGAAAAGAAAAGAAAATACATTTAGGGCAATTGTTTTTTAGAAAAAGAACTTTCTATTATTTTGGTTTTCATTTCTTCCCAGTTTAAGGAAACAAAGAAAATTTTCGAGCTTCCCTCTTCAAATTTAGAAGTAGAATTAAGGTGGACTGAGTATGATTAAGTTGCATCGTTGTGATTGTATTTTCCACAAAAATCTGGTGTAATTGGAAAATTTGTCTACATGAGATCGATTGCTCCCATAGTATTGGGGGAATCATGTTTGAATATCTTGCACGTTCTTGATGATCAATTGCGGGAAGAGGTGCTTGAATTGTCTTGGTTTGAATCTGAAAGAGATTCTCGCATGAATGTGGTGGAAGATCACTGGACTTCAATTGAAGGAGAAGGGTTTACTTTTGAATAGACAAGCTTAGCTTGTATTATTTAAGCTTCATGTAATTTTATTTTTATACAACCTTCGTCCATTACCATTAATTTGAAATATTTATTCATTTTCAAACTATAATTACGCTGTCAATATTGTTGAAGTGGGTTTTGTAACAACTGTATTGCACGGAACATGGACCCATTTAAATGTTCATGAAGTGGGTGACACTCTGGTAAAGTTAGACTCATATCTCAGCATTTTAGTTATTATCTTTTTTGTGAACAGTGGTTTTTATTATTAAAATGATTATTAGTTAATGATTAAGTTAAATTAATAAAGGAAATAAATCGAGTAAAATAATCTAAGTATTGTAGAATGGGGGCTATTTTGTAATTTCAAAAGGTTAGAGGTCTCATATTCTAAAACAGAAAGTTTTGGGGACTGTATACAAGTCAAGGTTGCTTATCGTGGTAGGCTCTTAGGTAATTATGCAATTAAATGTCTAAATCTAAAAAATTTACCCAACTAGTCAAAGTTCGGACTTAATTGAAGAAGTATTTTGAAAAGGTGGTTGTTTCAGTAATAATATAAAAATCCGGGACATGTATATAGTGTTAATAAGACAGTCATATGGACCAAATAGAAAATAAATCGCCTGAGCTAATTAATTTGACTAGTAGAGCTAGATTAAGAGAAAATTAATATAAAGAGTGAACTTTTGAATTGAGAAATTATGGAATTAATTTTGTAATTTTGTTAGGCTCGAATTTTATAAAATTGATTTGGATATGATGTTAAGAGTGAATATACAGTCTTGCTATACTCTTGGTGATTTTTTATTTTTTATTTTGGTCGAAATACTCTAGGTGATTGAACTCTAAACATTTTGGGTATAAAATCAATTTATTGTAAAAGTGTCTTTTGCATAATGGATCCTGTAGCTCAACGTACATTTTAGCGCTAATGGCAACTTGAGAATGATCATAAACTCATGTGATGTAATAGTGATGTGGGTTTTTAAATTAAATCATGATTAATTTATGAATAAAGAGTTGGTTTATTATAAATGATAATTAACTGATGCTTGGTTTCTTCTGTTAATATGATAAATGACAAGAGTTTGATGTGATATTATTTGCACTATAATTACATGGCGATTGTTGCATAGTAATGAGATGACGCTATGTATTGAATGATGAGTGTTTTATGAATAAGAGTTTGTGGGTTTGTAGATGATGATAAATTGATATTTGAATTCAATTTTTTTATATGGAAAATGCCAAGAGATCATTATGATGTTACTTGTAGATGCGGTTATTGGAATATATATGGTAATTGTTATGTTATAATGATTTGCATGTAAATGAGGTCATGTGATGAAGACCTTTGCTCGACCTATTTGTCAACTAGTGAACTCCCTTGTATGAGTATAGAGTTCCAAACACCCCAAGTACCAAAACTTGGCACGATGGGATATTTAAGTGTCAAAATCAAAGCAAAATAGATTAATTAAGTGTCAATAGCAAGAAATTCTGGCCAAAATGATAACGTGGCGTTTTTTCGATGAGACAAGTGCAAAACAACATTGTTTTGTATGCTAACGTGGCAAAGATAAGTCGAAAACGACATCATTTTACCTCGGATTTGAATTTTAATATTAATATGAATTAAATTAAATTTAAAACTATTTTTTTTAAAGAAAAAAAAAGGAATAAGAAAGGGATGAGGGCTTGCACAGCTCTCGTCGCCACCTTCCCACTTTAGCCAGAAAGGGTTGGAGATGGTAAAGAGAGGGTTAGACGGGGTCGTTGGGTGCTGGCCAAGGATCGGCTACCTTGACTGACCAGTGGCGAGGACTTACATAGCTCTCACTGAATGCCTTATGTAATCTTATTCTTCTTTTTTAAAATTTAGTTTTAAATTTAAATTTATAGTTAAATTTATGTTTATATTTATATTAAGATTCAAATTCGAGACAAAATAACCTTATTTTGGCTTTTCTTTGTTGACTCAGTTTTTCAATAAGCCACATGGGCTACTTATATTATTAAAATAAACCACGTCGAATTTCCAGCACCCTTTGCCGAAGTTGGCATTTAAATGTCCCATTTTTCAAACAAAGTGACACTTAAGTATATCTTTCAAAACTTTTTGCATTTAAGTGTCCTCTCGTACTAAGTTTTAGCATTTGTACTGTACTTCCACTTATAAGTACATGTATAAGACTCCTAGAAAATACAAATGTTCTACTTTCTAAAGACAGGTCTCTGTAAGGTGGGGGGGACATGAAGTTCAATGATTCATACAAGAAATGAAGTGACTTATAAGGCCTAAAGCCTATGATATGATATTATGGAATAGGCATCAACATGTAGTGGTATAAGGATGTATTTATTCTTGATAATATAGAGAACATTCATGATGAATAGGTTGAAATGTGTCATAAAGAATTGTTTATAATGACATCAGTAACATTCGAAAATTCCGTACATGTAATTATGTGACATTTAGGATTTTCTATATATGATAATGATACTTAGATTATGAAGCTAAATATTATTTGCCTCAATATTCGAAGGAATATGTAGCTGTATCGTAAATTTCGTGGGTTGCAATGGATGATTTTTTCATAAATGTAAATCATCCTGAGTCCGATGTATGAATTGAATTATGTGTGTACTGATAGTAGAATGATATTAATTAAATTATTATCGTCTTAAAAGTTGACATGTGATATAAATTTTGTAGACTTTGGTTAATTAATAATAGTAGTGGTCTACTTACATTAATGATATTGAAAGAAGAATGACTACGTTTTCTTATTATATTTTACTCACAAAATTTCGATTAAAATTGGTAAGAGTCATTTTTAAAAAAAAATGAGATTTGGATGGCCAAGTGTCTCCTTAAGAAATCTTATTGTCAAGCTTGACACCTAACGGTTAAGTTATGATTTCCCCAAAATGAATCATTGCATATTGCCCCTTCTTTAGCCACGTTCTAGACTTTGCATTGTAATTATGCCACCTCATGTTAGTCATTTGCATGCATAGTTACACCTAGCAATTGAAGACCCATTTTTATCTACGTAAAAATCTTAATAAAACTTCTCTTATTTGGCCATATAATCATTTTTGCAAAAATCTCAAGAACATTTGCATTTGTTATTCTCACATTCAATCCTAATATTTGTGAGCTAAACTCTTCAATTCAAGAGCTAAAAGGTGTTGACAGCAAATTGGTGGTTCACAGTTTGTGTTCGTTTGAGGTAAGTAAAGTTTTTTATGCATTAAATTGGTTTAATTCCTTTAAAATTTTAACTTGATTGGTCGGTTGATGGCTAAAAATTTTGATTTGCATTTTATGGGTGTGGTGATTGTTGAATAACAATGGTGACATCTTGCATGATTATTTTACCATAATTTATTCAGACAGAATCTATTTATTCTATTTATTATGCTTCATTCTATTTCATTTTGAATAGTTAAAATCTATTTGTTCTGTCATATTTGTCTTGACGACCTTTTACATGTTTATTCTGCTTCACTTTGCTAGTCAGAATCTATTTGTTCTTTTTCATTATGTTTTGTTTGGAATAGTCAGAATCTGTTCGTTCCGTTATATTTGTCTTGATGATCTCTTGCATGTTTATTCTACTTCGTTCTGCTAGTCAGAATTTGTTTTGTTCAGAATAGTTAGAATTTGTTCGTTTAATTATATTTGCCTTGATAATCTTTTGCATGTGTATTTTGTTTCATTCTGCCTTCGTTTTGCTAATTCGATTATGTTTGTTCTACTTCGTTTTGAATAGCCATAATCTATTTATTCTATCATATTTGTTTTGATGACCTCTTGCATGTTCGTATTGCTTCGTTCTAAATACTTTATTTGTTCATTTGATCATATTTATCTTAAGGGATAAGTGCACCAGAAGTCCTAAAACTTGTCACGAAAATGCATTTGAGTCCTAAAACTTGCAAAAAGTGCAAATAAGTCTTAAAACTTGTCAAAATGTTTCATTTGAGTCCTAAAATCGACGCTGTTAGCCTTTTCCGTTAAAAATGCCGACATGGCATTTAAAATTAATTTTTATTTTTCACGTGGCTTTTTTTTAATGATTTTTTTAATTATTATTTAAAAAAATAGATGTAAAAACTAAAAAAATTAGATTTATTCATTTTATCTTATTTTCAACAAAAAAAAAAAGAAAAAAAAATGGTAGGGCCGGCAATCGACTCTCGCCCAGCCAGGGTAAGGCCTCACCAACCCTAGGCGAGGGCCGGCGACCCTCGCCAAGCTTGGGCAAGGGTGCCCATCGTCGGCCCCGAGTGAGGGCTGACGAGGTGTTGCCCAGGCTGAGCGATTGTCGTCGACCCCCACGAGGGCCGCCGACGCCTCGCCCAGCCGGAGATCGCCGCCGCCCTCGCTCGGGCCGGTGAGGCTTGCCCAGCATCTAGCGAGCCTCGCTTGGGGGCTGGTGAGGCTCACCGAGCCCCGAGTGAGGGCCGACGAGGCGTCGCCTAGGCTGGACGACAGTCACCGGCCCCCCGCGAGGGCCAGCGACGGCCACTAGCCCCCCGTGAGGGCCGGCGTGCCCAGATCTAGGCACCCTCGCCCAAGCTTGGCGAGGGTCGCTGACCCTCGCCTAGGGCCGGCGAGGCCTCGCCCTGGCCAGGCGAGAGCCGGCCACCCGCACCCAGGGCCGGCGACGGTTGCCGGCCCCTCCGGCGATGTTGCCATTTTTTTTAAATGTTTTCTTTTTAAATAAATTTTTTTTTTCTTTTTTGTTGAAAATAAGATAAAATCAATAAATCTAATTTTTTAGTTTTTAAATCTATTTTTTAAAAAATGAATAAAAAATTATTTAAAAAGCCACGTGGGAAATAAAAATTAATTTTAAATGCCACGTTAGCATTTTTAACGAAAAAGGCTAAAGGCGTCAATTTTAGGACTCAAATGAAACATTTTGACAAGTTTTAGGACTTATCTGCGCTTTTTGCAAGTTTTAGGACTCAAATGCATTTTCGTGACAAATTTTAGGACTTCTGGTGTACTTATCCCTGATCTTAATAACCTATTGCATGTTCGTTCTATCTCGTTCTCCTAAAATTTTTCTAGTTAGAATTCGTTTGTTCTATTTGTTTCTGCTAGAATTTTATATGTCAGAATTTGTCCATTTGTTTTAGCATAATTTACTATGTATGAATCTGTTTGTTCGTTCACCAAGATTTTAGTAAGCTTGAGTCTATCCATTTGTAAATCTGCCCCTTTGTGAATTTGCTTATTTGTTTGAATCTATTCATTTGTTGAATATGCTAACTTGTGAATCTGTTTGTTGATAAATCTGTCCATTAGTTTAAACAAACTTTATTGAGTTTGAATATATCATTTGTTGAATCCGTCAATTGTTGATTTAGTCTATTATTGAATCTGTTCATTTATAAATTTGTTCATGGTTTAATCCATTCTTTTCTTCTATAAACTTTTTATCGAGTCAGAGTTTACTCTTTTGATGATTCAGACTTTAACAACCAGAATATACTCATTTGTTTAGACTTAGATTTCTCCCATTTTCATGTTTAAACTTTATATCCATAGTATATTTATTTATTCAAACTCAAAATATACCCATTCAACTGACCAAATTTTAATAACTAGAACTTGCTCAATGTCCAAATTCAATATGTACTCATCTAGGTATCTAGATTTTAACAACCAGAATGTGACTATATGTTTTTCATATGCATTTATTTGACTAATGTGTTAAATTGAGATAAGAAATGTGCACTAAACTTGTAAGTATACATATATCATGGTTTGAATGACATGAATGTGATTCTGTCGCCCATATCATGGTACATGATGATGCCTCATAGTGGAAGTTTATGGGATGCCCCAGTGGTTAGAATGCCCTAGAGAGTGTTTTGGGATGCCTCGAAGTCGAAATGCCCTGTAGTGGAAGTTTGCAAGATGCTTCAAACTTGAGATGCCCAGTTGTGATGCCCTAGAATGTCAACCGCAACATCTGTCCTTTTTATGTTGTCGTATTAATAGTATGTGGGAGCTTAATAAAAATTTTTTATTATATATACAATCGTATTATAACTTTAACATATCATTTAAGCAAATATAAAATACAAAAGGTTTGGGAAATGGTTTGGCCAACTAGCACCTCTATTTCCATCCTTTTCCATAAATGAGCCACAATCCAATATAGGGATCGATGGTTTTGGGCATTATCTCATCTCCTCCATCACAATAATCCAGTGTCGTCCTACAAACTAAAAAGTAAGGGATAACCCGAACTCTAGTAAATGAAATATTTATTTTAAGTTAGAAAAATTCTCTTACCACTTCACCTAGTACAAGTAAAGAAATTGTATAACAATCCAATAAGTATGATATATATATATATAATTAAATTTTTTCTCTTTTCATTTACTACTGAAATTATCAACTAATAATATGTTCATCCAAACTCATGCATATGCATACCATGTTTCATATAAATAAATAATTTAAGTAATGTTTGGTTCTACGTATAACAATGCATTTTATTCATTAATATTTCATCGTCCCAAACTTTTCTGGAGTATTTTGACTCACGAGGCATCCCAAGCATTAGGGTATCTCAACTCTGAGGCATCTTGCAAAATTCCATCACAAGATATCCCTACCACAGGGGTGTCTCGACTTTCGAGACATCCTGGAGCATTATCCGAACTCCCACCACTAGTTATGCACTACTATATGGGTAATAAAATTACATTAATCTTATTTAAGCAATGATATATAGGTACTTACAAATATAGCACATATTTATTAACTTAATTTAATTCATTAGTCAAATAATTGCACACGAAATAATCTATATTCATATTCTAGTTATTAAAATTTGGATATCTAAGTGAATACATTCTAAGTTTGGACATTGAGCATGTTTAATCATTAAAATCTAGTCAATCAAATGATATATTATGAATATGAATGAATAAATATATTCTAGACATAAAGTTTAAACATTCGAATAGGTACATTCTAAATTAGAACAACAAGTAGATTCTGGTAATAAAGTCTGAACAATTAAAATGGTAAATTCTAACTTGATTGAAACTTATACAATAAAAGAACGGAATTAATAATGAACAAATTTACAAATGGACAGATTCAACTAAATGAGCATACTCATAAAGTGGCAGATTCATAAATGGACAAAGTCAGACTTAGTTAAATTTGGTAGAGCGAACAAACAAATTCAGGCATAGTAAATTCTGTTAATATGAATAGATAGATTTCAACATAGGAAATTCTAATAGAAACAAGCAAAATAGATATATTTTGGTTAGTAAAACTCTATTAGAATGAACATATAAGAAATGGATATATTATGAATATGAATGAATAAATATATTCTAGACATAAAGTTTAAAAATTCGAATAGGTACATTCTAAATTAGAACAACAAGTAGATTCCGGTAATAAAGTTTGAACAATTAAAATGGTAAATTCTAACTTGATTGAAACTTATACAATAAAAGAACGGAATTAATAATGAACAAATTTACAAATGGACAGATTCAACTAAATGAGCATACTTATAAAGTGGCAGATTCATAAATGGACAAACTCAGACTTAGTAAAATTTAGTAGAGTGAACAAACAAATTCAGGCATAGTAAATTCTGTTAATATGAATAGATAGATTTCAACATAGGAAATTCTAATAAAAACAAGCAAAATAGATATATTTTGGTTAGTAAAACTCTATTAGAATGAACATATAAGAAATTATTAAGAAAAATATGACAAAACGAATATCTTTTAACTACCTAAACGAAGCTTAACAATTGTACAATGGGTCATTAAGATAAATATGGCAAAATGATTAAATTCCGACTATCCAAAATGAAACAAAACAAAGCGAAACAAACATGCAATGGGTCATCAAGATAAATATAGCAAAACGACTATATTTTAACTATCAAGAATGAAACATAATGAAGCAAAATGAGCATACAATGGTCAGTGAGATAAATATGGTAAAACAACTAGATTTTGACTAGTCAAAATGAAATAAAATGAAACAGAACGAAGCAGAACAAACGTGCAAAGGACCATCAAGACAAATATGACAAAATGACCAAATTTTGACTATCTAGAATGAAACCAAACAAAATAAAACGAACATGCAATAGATCATCAAGATAAATATGACGGAACGACCATACTTTGACTACTCATAATGAAATAGAATGAACATGTAATTGGTCATCATAATAAATATAATAGAATAACCAAATTTTAACTATCTAGAATGAAACATAATGAAGTAGAACGAACATGCAATGGGTCATGAAGACAAATATAGCATAACAACCAGATTCTGACTACCTAAAACAAAGCCAAACGAACATGCATTTGGTCAATAAGATAAATATGACAGAATAACGAAATTCTAACTATCCATAACGAAGTAAAATAAATATACAATGGGTCAATAAGATAAATATGAAAAAATAACAAAATTCTAACTATCCAAAACAAAGTAAAATGAATATGTAATAGGTCATCAATATAAATATAACAGAATGACTAGATTTTAATTACTCAGAATGAATATGGACAAGATCACCAAGATAAGTTTAACAACATTCATCCGTGTGCATTAAGTGTTAAACTAAATGTTAGCTCATGACATCTATTTTATACATTGCACATAAGATTATAATCACTTATATATAATATGTGAAATACACCTTAAATAAACTTAACTAATATGCTTGAAAAGTGTAAGTGAATACTCATTGTTTAAAGTTAGTAAATCCCTTATTATTGATGTGAGCAAGCGATGAAAAAATTTGGTATGGTTGGGTAATGCTTAGATAGCTTTTATGAATATGTTAGTATGATATATGGGACATTAACATGTTTGTGAATCTATGTTATGATGCATGCTCACAAAAGATGAAATGTTTATTAAATTATATTCAACTTGTATCACAAACTCTTGAATAATGAAGAGCACATGTAAGTATTCATCAAGTGATCAAATTATTCTATGCACATTAAATAATAAAGGAATAAGTTTAGTATATATATTATACTATTGCCAAATGAATGACCGGTAATTTTGATGTTCAAATTGTATGAAAATTCAAGTTGTGACAAGCATAGCCCCATGCTGTGCACCTATGTGTCACTTGTTGTTAATGACAACTTTAATGAAGCCATTGTTGACCACTACATGACGATCTTCCCTAGACTCAACAACTACTACTTTTTCACATTTCTCTACCATGTCCTTATGCTCACCCCCCATTTCTTTCATATCTCTTGCTAGTGCCCTCTCAACTTTTTGCTTGATGATGTCCATGACTATAAATTAGCATTCATCCAAGCTTGTAAAAGCCCTTTTGATGATTTGCACGAGATTTGCATGAGATTTGCACGCATTCCATTTTGAAATGAAATGGGTTCAAATTTAGTCGTAAATTTTTCAATTGCTCCATCGGATACTGTCGCGACCCGATCTCGCCACCCTTGAATTAAGGGGGAAAGGTCGAGTTTAGGAATACTTGATCACAAGATCACGAGCTCTCCCAAGCTCATACCCCCGCGTGACAGTGAATTTTGTATAGTCTAATTATTTATGACATCCTAAAAATAGACGGGAGTCGCCACTAGCCTTGTTTTGGGGGTCGGCTAGAAAACCCAATCGAGGGTCGGGAGGGTTCCCTCGATTCCTACAAATATCTAGGTTTGGGGACTTGGATTACACTAATATTTCTATTAACGTCCTTTTGGTACCTGAACAGTATGTTGTGTTTTTCTTAATATGTT
Source organism: Eucalyptus marginata (assembly GCA_014182565.1). NCBI lineage: Eukaryota > Viridiplantae > Streptophyta > Magnoliopsida > Myrtales > Myrtaceae > Eucalyptus > Eucalyptus marginata. The sequence continues at coordinate 21,419,785 of CM024585.1, read as the reverse complement.
AATGCATTTTTTTTTACATTTTTCGGGATCATCAATTCTAGATTAAGTGATCATGCATGGTTGGTCACTTTCATTCTATTCTATTCCTAAAAAAAAAAAATGAAAGGAAAATAATCAATGAAATTGAAATTGCAAGATAGCAAAGTAAACAATCAAAGAAAGCAGTAAATCTATCATGCAATCCTAAAAATATAAAAAAGAACACAATTAAACGAGAAAAAGAGAAAACCTGCAACTCATCGGGTTTTATACAACAAATGGAACCCGAGACATATGTCGAGAAAATGAATAATACATGACAATAGTCAAAATGGACATCGATCTTCACCATCTTCAGGGTCCTAATCTAAACATAACCTAAGAAAGTTATAAATAGGTGTATACAATGGAAAGAAACAAATACACATATCAAAATAACCAAAAACAACAAGACAAGTAATCTCAATTCAGCATGCAAGATATTCTAAAAGAAATTCTAGAATGAAATCATAACAAAGAAATCACAACAGAAATCATCAAACATCACACATAAGATCAAAGCAATTGGGGTAGAACCCATGGATAATTGGCTCTAAGAAAAGCACAAAACATCACGCACACTATGAGGAACAATTTTCATGAATGAAGTTTCCTAAGATGGGTTACACATGAATTTATAAAAGTTGAAGAACACATAACAACATATCAGAAACATAACAGGACAACAAGATATCATGGCAAATCAACAATAATTTTTCCTAGTAGACAATGTCTAAAAATTCTGAAATTTCATCATGATATAGTCATGAAAAAGACAAACAAATTTCATTAAGGAGTTGATTGCAAAATCCTTAGAGAAAAATCTATGCAAAAATAATAAGAGGTTTGACTCAACAAAAGGGCAGAATAAGCATTCCGAATTTCATTCATAGTAGATTTCAATGCCAACTTTGCAAAAAATAGAAATGGGACAAATGGCATGCAAATAAATCATAAACAAATAAAAAAATGATGCATGATAACTAATTTATTAAGCCACCTATCAATGCATGAAAATTATGAAATTTGAACATGACGTAGGGCTAAATGTGAAGAACAAGATTGATTAAGACATTTAACCCTAAATCCATGTGCAAAAGGCCACAAAATCCATTAACATTGATATGTGACTTGTCATTAGGAGCAAGATGCATAACAATTTCAGTTGCAACATATCGACTTGAGTTCTAAGGTTACTTGACCTTATTTAATAATGCTTAAAATTCACAAATTTCAGCATGGGATGGATATGGATATTATGAACAGCTTTCATTGAAAATTTATCCTCAAGATCATCATGCACGAAATCACATATAACTGGCAAATAATTGGACTCACAAAGTCATGACAACACTTATAACCTGACGACAGCATATTATGAATATACACGACATTCATAACCAAGAATACAACATATTCTGAACTTGTACGACACTCATAGCTAAAAGAATAAACGTCATGTACAGCAAGAACAACAATGAATCCAGTAAACTTGAACCATGTATGGTAAGAATAGACATATTCAATGAACTCACAATGCGGCAGGTATACAAATTCAGCAAATAGCACATGCCGAGATGAAGATTATGCAAGCTAATAGTGACTATGTACTTGCACATACAACCCAAGCAAGATGCACACTATGCTCTAACATGTCCAGAAGGCATCAAACATCAAATATGCTCTTAAGGAGTTTAATTGAAGGCATTTTCACGGAAACACAATCAGTTAAAATCACAGCAAGGATTGCACAAAACATGGATGGTATTCATTGACATGAAAACATAAAAAAAAAATCTATGAAAATTTGGGTGTATAGAAGGAAATGTCATGATCATCTATCAGCTTAATTGGAGACACTAAGAAGATCAGTCCATTTCCAATTTTTTTCAACTCGCTAAAAAAAATGGCTACGTTGTTCCCACAACATGATGACCAACTTGTGATTTGAATTCTCAAATGTTTCAATCCATTATTGTATATATTTTCAAGACAATTTGCCCCTCAAAACAAATAACCAGTAAAATCAGTAAACAAAGAACTAGCAAAATCAGCAAAATCAAAGAACCAGCAAAATCAGCAAAATCAGCAAAATCAAAGAACCAGCAAAATCAGCAAAATCAGTAAACAGAACCAGCAAAATCAGTAAACAATTTGATATATCTATCGGTCCTATGGAGCCTAAAAATGACCATAATCTCTTTAGGAATCCAAAACACATCAAAGGGCTTTTCCAGAACAACTATTCAATCCCACAATATTCCACTATCATGAAGCATCGATCCATGAATCTAAACATAACATCTAGCAGAAAAAAAAAAAAACAAACGAGGTTGAACAATGCATATCATAGCGTCATCATCCAACTTTCATAAAAAAACAAATTTCAGATAGCAATGTATCCTAGCCCCAAACTTTCAATGTCGAGAATATACTTCGACACAAAAGGTTCTCGCCTCATCGGACACTATTAACAGGATTTTCGTTTTGCTTACCTTGAATGAATCGATGAAGAGTCGATCTCCAGAAACTTCTGCCTTTCAACACCAGCGGATCTACTCTTTGGTTCCGCCTCCTTGGAGCCGAGCCGACGTCGCCGCTGTTGTCGATGTTGATCAATCAGCTTCGGATCTTTACCTTCGGAGCCGAGTCGAGACCTCCAAACTCGGCACGGATCTAAGCCTCGCGCTTCGAGCTCCTGTTACCACCGCTATTGCCTTCTTCTAGGGTTTGAGGGAGGCATTGAGGAGGGAGTCACGATCGAGAGAAAAAGAGGGAGAGAAAGAGAGCGAATCCGGCGGAGAGTCGGATCGAGCCACAGATCGGGAGTCGTTGTCACTGCCGGTCAGCTTCGATCTGAGCCCCATACCTCAAGCTCCTTGGTCGGCAATTGCTCTGTCTTCTAGGGCTTGAAAAGGTCCAGAGATCTCAAGAATCAAGCAGGAGCGAAGCCGGGAGCTTGACGGAGAACCGCTGGAGACGGAGGTGGAAGCTCTCTTCGGTGGAAAGCGAGCGAGGCCGAGATTCTCCTACGAGGAATGGCGGATGTCTACCGGGATTGTCTAAGGCTAGGGTTTTGAGATCTGCCATGGAAGCTCCATCGAGCAGTTACGGAGAGAGCTCAGAGAGAGTCGAGGTAGAGAGCATCGAGAGAGAGAATCCAAGAGAGAGAGTGCGAGCCCGAGAGAGTATCCCAGTGAGAGAATGTGAGCCAGCGAGGAAGAGAGTCCGTGAGAGAGAATGCCTAGAGGGAATGAGTGCCATACAGCTAGAGTACAAACCCCCAACCCCCTTTCGCCCGAGCATTTCCCCCTTTTTATTTTTTTTATTTTATTTTTTCTTCTTTTTTTTTTTATGTTTTTTTATGTTTTTTTATTCATTTTCATTTCATTTTTTTTTCTTTTCTTCTCTTTATCTTTCATATTTTTTGCAAAATAAATGAATGTTTAAAATGTCGACAAAATTTCGGGTGTCAACATATACTACCGCCAGGCTACGTAATTCATCAGGTAGTCATCACCTCTTAATGAAACAAGCCAACTATCTGGTACTTAAGCCACTGTCACATCCATATCTTAAACATTGTGGAAGAAGTCACTCCCAAAGAAAGCACCAAAGTCCAATCCCACTTCCCATTATGCAAAACCACATCAAGCAAAGCAATCACCACTCCATAATACTCCTAATGAATATTGAAAATTGACTTTTTTGCTTCCTTTTGATAAATTGATTCCAAATAATAAGGTGCTTAATTTAGTGCTTCATTAAACTTTTCCACAACAAATATGAGGCAAAATGGTTAATGAGGTGGAAATTCTTGTCATAAGATAGAAATGAAATAGTTCACTTGGAAAATTATAAAAAAGCAATAAACCATACTTCCAGTTCCAAATACCAGCTAAAGTCCGAAGACCCATATGTATAGTCAAAGTGGCTCATATTCTGACAAGATGCAGGCTAATGGCCGACGCAGCACAAGATTTGCACGAGATTTGCACGCAGTCCATTTTGAAACAAAACGAGTTCCAATTTAGCCCGAAATCTATCAATTGTTCCAATTCAATCCCTATCCAAAAAAGCAACAACTACAATTAGTTAATGCAATGTCAAGGAAATCCAAGTCATTACTAGCTTTAAGTGACCTTAAATATATCGTACTAGATTCTCAAGTTGAATGTTACTAGCTTTGAAGATAGTGATGCCAAATGTCTAAATTGTCATTGCTACTAACCCAAAGTAGAATGGGAAATGATTAGTTGGCCTAAGTCACTTGTGTTTCATTGTTATCTATCCATGTGTGGATGTAAACCATCACAAGTTTTTCACAATGTCTATTTGGCATATAACTTGGTGCTTTGTTGCTTATCGCTAGATCTAGAAGAAATTTTTGGCTTTCGGGATACGAGTCTAACCCTATCACATTCCTTCACGGAGACACTCAAAAAATTAGAACATTATGCTCCTTGTCTTTCATATGTTATATCATCTAATCGAACTTTACACCCTAAGAGATTTTTAGCAGTTAAAAACATTTCAATAAGAGATATAAGTAAGACACTTACTGATCTTACACCCATGAAAGCCAAGAAGGTTTCGGCATCAAATGTTAGAGATAATGTTAACAAAACACCAAGGATCCCGGCAACTACTAGTGAAGTAGAAGTGGAAGGGATATATTGCATTTCCTTGCTATATGTAGTTGTTGTAAAAGCTGGTCATCCAAAACTACAGTCATTAAAGACCCGACATCTTGCAAAGTCTTTTGATTAAATGGTGAAACTAACAAGATGAGATTGGAATGTACCTTCCGCTGGAACCACTTCATCGTTAAGCCTTGGCTCTTCCATTTCTATGATTTCATCTTCCATCAGGTCGGCACATATTTCATCAAGCCTCGGCTCTTCCATTTCTATGATTTCATCTTATGTTAGGTCAGCACATATTTTTCCAGTACTTTCCTCTTCAGCGACCAATGAAGTTGTTATACTGACTAAGGAATGTCCAAAGCTTTTCGGTAAGTTGCATGAGATTTGCACGAGATCTGCATGCAATCCATTTTGAAATGAAATAGGTTCCAATTTTGCCATAAATCTATTAATTGTTCCAATTTAGTCCTAAACTTTCTGATGATTTGCATGAGATTTGCATGCATTCCATTTTGATGATTTGTAGCTCCCATCGCACCAGTAGCCAGCAGCCCGCCCGAGTGTGTCGCCACTGCTGTCCACCACGCTTGTAGCACCTCCGAGCTAGCACCACTACGTTCCACTGCTGTCGACGCCCCCTCTACTTGAGCGCCACTCGCCTCCACTACTGCCTTTCGCCTAAGCGCCTGCCCACTAGTCAACCGTGTCGTTGCTTCCTGGTCTTTCAACACCAGCACCGACAAAGAGTCTGAACCAGTCGTTGTTGCTTGTTGCATCATCGTGATCGAGAAGCCCAAAGTCGTTACCGGCCCACTGCCCGACACCTATGCCACTGTCACCAACCCCGGCGCAAATCGTCGATCGCAAATCCCACGCACCGGTCTCGTTTAGAGAATAAGAAAACCAGTAAAGGTAGTTTTTAAAAAAAAAAAAAAACAAGTCTTGTTATTATTGGAACATTGGATGTTGGTGTTGATTTTATAAATATTTTAGGCATTATCCGTAGGGTATGTTGCCCAAAAATCACTATAATTATTAATTTGATTCGTAAGATGTTGAATCATTTTTTTTAATTATATTGATTCTTTTTGGCACTTTGATAGTATTTTGATTCTTAAATCATTATAATTATTAATTTGATCCATAAGACTTCGGATCAAATTTTTAATTATTTTGAACTTTCTTATATATTGTTATGTTTATGGTTAAAATAATCGTTAATTAAATCTATGAGACAACGAATTATTTTTTTCAATTATTTTAGTCCTTCATTTGTTGAATATCCTATGTGGCTTGGATATAATGTCTATCTAGTAATTGCTTGTCTTGGAAAATACTAAAAAAAAAAATCAAATCTTACATCGGAATATGTTGGTTTCGTAAAATAGGATTGCATTTTTTAAATTGTGCGTTAGGATATGTAGGACTTCATAGGATTGCACGTTTAAATAATTTTTGGAATAGATTAGGATTGGACCTAATTTTTTTATAAATAGATAGGGTCTTAGATAATGTTTGCACATTTTAATAATCTCATTTTTCTTTAAATTTTTTTTTCTAAGATAGGATAGTGTTTAAGTCAAATTAACCCTTAAAGCATATTAGAAAATTATTCATTTTAAACAATTTAATTAGTTTTTTACGAATTTTAATAAAAAAATACAAAAATATTAGGTGCATGTCAAATAGTTTGCATGTTAGGTTCATTTAATTAGAAATTGCTTGTCAATAGAATTAAGTCATGTAGTTTAAAGTGCATGTTATATAGTAAAGTTCTAATTTCAAGATAAAAGAAAACCCAAAAAAATTGCTTGCTTTGTGTGTTTAATTCCTTTGATGCAATTTATTTTGATTCATTGAGTGTTAATAATGGATGAGCATCCGTGTGATCATCCTATTGCATGATATTAATTTAGGTTAAAATTGAATCAAACTGCCTGCAAAGATATTTTTGAAAATAAAAAGAATGGTATCGAAAGGGCATTAGAGAAGTCTAGTGTAACCAAGTCTCCATACCCAAAATCTCTGGTTCATAGGAGTAAAATAATTCTCCCGTTATTTTACTTAGGTGTCTAATCAACTTACTATAAAATGATTAGTGGCGACTCATAGCTAATAATCTTTTGCATGCTAAATATTTGAACCTAAGTCGCGAATTGGAATGGGCTTGGAAGAGCCCGAGCTAAGTCTAGACATAATAGTCCATTAGCCAAATCCTAAGTGGTGCACCTGAGGATTGGTCGCGACAATACTACTGCCAGGCTACGTAATTCATCAGGTAGTCATCACCTCCTAATGAAACAAGCCAACTATCTTGTACTTAAGCCACTGTCACATCCATATCTTAAAACATTGTGGAAGAAGTCACTCCCTAATTAAGCACCAAGGTCTAGTCTCACTTCCCATTCCACAAAACCACATCAAGCAAAGCAATCACCACTCCATTATACTCCTAATGAATACTAAAAATTGACTTTTGCTTCCTTTTGATAAATTGATTCCAAATAATAAGGTGCTTAACTTAGTGCTTCATTAAACTTTTCCACAGCAAATATGAGGCAAAATGATTAATGAGGTGGAAATTCTTGTCATAAGATAGAAATGAAAGAGTTCGCCTGGAAAATTTCAAAAAAGCAAGAAACCATACCTCCAAATACCAACTAAAGTCCGAAGACCCATATGTATTCTTATCACCGCATTTAAAACTAAGTTAAAATACCTACTTATTGCCTCCCCATACCTCATAAATCTGAACTTGATGACTTGATTTTTCACGTGATGAGCAAGTATATGTAGAAACATGGCCATTTGTTCTTCTATAGTTACAAGTCCATCTTCTTTTAACCCACCAATTGTACTTGCCAACTCGCATAGTAGAGTAAATGTACATCTATCCATCCTAAGTTGTTCCACACAATTCAAGTCGTTGCTCTTAAAGAGGCGGTCAAGGTGATCTAAACAAGCTTGGATTCTAATAAATGTCCAATCCTTCAATATATGCTTGTGGTAGTGCCTTTCAACAACAGTGGACACTACTAGCATATACATCATACACAAAAGCAACATTTGGAGGCTCATCTCCCTAATATAAGAATAATGAAAATTTCCTCTCTATCATTGTGATCTATTTCTAATAAGGAAAAAAAAACAATAACATTAGACAAGTACAAATTAACAAGTTAGATAATAGAAAAATATATAAAATAATATCTTTTTTCAAATTAGCAAATTTCAAGGAGGTTCTCCTTCCTCCTTGCAGTAGGGAGAAAATCCTTGATCTCGTGGATTTGCTTCAACTGTTTGTCAAAAGTTTAGAAAGGACATATAAGTTTTAAGGGCATTGAAGTTATCCAATATTTTGCACAAAAACATAAAAGCCTTATAAATCTACAGATTCAAAACTACCAAGAAGAGAGCAGTTTTTGGCCATTCATCAAAGAACTAGAAGGTATTATTCAACCAAATTTGTGACAACTAAAAGGAAGCAAGCAAAAAATCAAGTTTTCTATGGGAATGAGGAGCCGCATCAAATACCATAACACCTTTCATCATGAGCACATGCCTATAAAACATTTGACAGTGTTGGACTCACTAAACAAGACCTATAAGCAGGTTTAAACTTTAAAAAGCCAGGGGCGAGACACAATTTATAGCTGGGCATGTCTAAATCTATACATCACTGCAGTAGACTGCACAATAGCTTTGTCTCAATGAATCCCATCATGTGCTTATAGATAAAACAAAATTCAATGCACCGGACTAACATAATTCACATGCAAATTCAATCTCAAAACACCAAGGAAGAAGCACCAATCTATAGCTAGGGCATGTCCGCACCCATACATCACAACAGTAAATTGGGGCCTATATGTAGCTATGAACATTATAAAAAAATCTCTCTTTTACATCGCAAAGCAGGGATATAATAAAAAATCTCTCCACACGCTAAAATAGATGGACTATTAAAATTTCACTTCCAAGAACATGATCTCCAATCAACCAGCAAAAAAGCCAATAGAACTACAATTCTAACCTACGTAAGCCGAAACATAGATGCAACAGGAAAACAATCCACAACCAACCTTAGGGCTACTTTAGAAGTCAACATTAGTGAGAGAGAGAGAGAGAGAGAGAGAGAGAGTGATTATTTACCTTCGCAAATTCACCGCTTCTGTAAAATTTCGATGTTTTGAACCGGAGAGCTATCGAAGAGAAGGCTTTGACGTCGATACTTTGGAAACAAAGGAGTTGGAGTCGTCTGTGCGTGAACGGCGGAGAAATAAAAAAAGCATAGGGTTTTATGTTTCAGATAAAATAAATCCTATCTGACCTTATCCCACTCTCCCCCTCGGATTTTTTTATTCGGGTTATATCCCCTCTATATCCCACCTTATCCTATCCTAGATAGCTACCAAACCGAGATAGAATAAAACATATCATATCCTAGTTTTTATCCAATCGACGAAACATAGCCTTAAAGTAAGTATGGGGATTCAAATGACCTCTAGGTTGCAATGTTATGGCTTGGGGTTGGAAGTAAGGAGGAGCGTTGTCAAGGGCTTAGGCTGAGATCGAGAGAGAGAGAAGCAAATGTAACCAAACGGATCTAAGGGAGAAGAGGGATGGTCGTGCTATGATGATAGAGGTGATTGATCAAAGCATGACGCATGCAATAGTGACAATATGTAAAAGCAGGGGATGGTGGCCGCATCCGATGGTGGGTTCGACATAGGGTTAAGGTCGATGCAAAGTCCATATGAAGTTTTGACGCATCAAGAGAGTTTGATAATTGTACTGGGAGACAGTAAAACAAATGACATTTTCTTTTACGTAAATGTTTGCTTATCTTGATCGAGAAAAAGAGAGTTTTTTTTTTTTTTTTGAGAAAAAAGAGAGTTAAAAATAACTTGATGAAGGAGGGAGAGTGAGATCCTACCATAGAGAGACATATGGAAAATAAAAAGTGAGTTTTTAATCTAAAGGGTATTTTGACCACTATGTATAAAAGGGATAGTTTAACAATAAAGAGGTCAATTTCGACCAAAATAATAATAATAAAGAGTTGCTAATAGCACCTCTCATAATAACATCTTCCTTTATAGTGTCGCTAAACCCAACATTACTTCTAAAGTTACTTAAAATATGTAGCATAATTACTTAGACACCTTGAACTTTAATATTGTTGCACAATAAACATGAACTTTGAAAAGTTGTAGATCATCCTTCGAACTTTGATACCTTGCGCAATGACCCCTAAACTTTGAAAAGTTATCAATGTCGATTTTTATTGCAGCTGCTAACTTTTTTCAGCTATTCAACTATTAAGTATTGTTCGAAAATAGACTAACTCATTTTTAAAATAAAATAACTCCTAATAAATGTTCATAATTTCATGAACCATGTATCATCCTATATATGCATGTTTTGGTTAAGCAAATGAGTCAACCCAATTTTAGGTAACACTTAATGATGTTATCGATAGAATAGCTAACATCTACAACTTTTTTGAAAACTTAGAGTGCAGTAATTCACAACAGTTCAAAGCCTGAGACTGTTATGCAATAGTGTCAAAGTCAACGGGGCGATCTATGAATTCTCAAAAATTGCGGGGCTACTATCCAAAATGATGCCAAAGTTTGAAGGGGGGGTTTTTGAGCAATTATCTCAAAATCTTTTCATTTTCATGCCGTTCAAAAGCTGAAATTTTATTTCGGGAAAATTTCAAATAAGGATCTATCTTAAAAAAAGACCCAAAGTGAACGTTGTATTAAATAAGGATCCAAAGTGGCTAATTTAGTCTCAAGTAAGGACCCGAACTTCCAATCTTATTTACAGCTTGGGGTATTTTCGTCCAATAACATTTTTTCTTTAATTTTTTTTTTCCTTTCTTCATCTTCCTCACATCTCCTCCTTCGCTCTATATTGCCTCCATCTTCAACACCATAATCAGGGCCCCCACCAGTGACCTCGTGAGCTTCATGTCATCACGTAGTTGGTCCTAGTAACGAGAAGTCGGATTGGAGTTATTTGCTACTGGTCACCTTCTCGGATGCTAAAATCCTCAGTTCCTCAAGATGCGTTAGATCTTGGCTAGCTCGTGCTCAACCTAAAGCTCGAATCGACCTCCGTCTGACAACAACAATGCTAGATTTTCTATCGAGGGCAGCAGTCGATGAGGTTAAGAGCTTGAATAGGACTTGTTAGTGGCGGCGATGGGGCAACAAGTATAGTAGTTTCTATAGTTAATGATGTCAGATACGATTGATGATCAATCTCGGGATGGGGTATCGGTTGAGGAGAAGAGCTGTGTCGATGAGAATGGCAAGAATGTGAGTGGGTGTCTCCAGACTAGGGATTATTGAAAGGAGCCATTGGCCATTGCAAAGGGGAAGGGGGATCTTTGAAAGATTAAATTTACGCAAGAGAGGCAAACCTGAACTTGAAATTGATGAGGCAAACTATTGCCGAGGTTGAAATAGTCGCCTGTTGCAACAAAATTGTTCTTTGGCGTGAAATTGTTGATCATCAAGTGTTAATTGAATAGAGGCATAAGTTAGTCAAACAAAACAATTTGGCAATGCTTGGATATTGCTACTCTATTGTTGGCAAGCAAGACCGAAAACAACACACAAAATTGCATTTGCTGGGTTAGCGGAAGGCCCGGAATAAGTGGAGTTTGATGCACTCTCGAGGTGAGAGAAATACATCGCCAAAGGGATTAGTTGTATAGTTTGGGAGTTGGACAAGAAGTTGAGTCTCGGCAAAAGCATATTCATATTATGGCTTTGAGATCATAATTTGCAATGAATGTTGGAATAAAGAGAACTTATTTTTGAAAGCTCATTTCGGTTTAGTGGAATTGTCTACAAACCATTTTGAGGAGCGAAATTAAAATTTTCAACGAGTTAGACTATGTTGTAATGGCTCGTGTCAAAGAAAACCCAATCTTGGTCATACAACGAGATGACAAAGAGAGAGATGGAGGGGCTGATAATGGAGGTGATGTAGAGCGTGAGAAAGATGAATAAATAAAAAAGAAGAAAGAGAGAGACAAAAAATAAAGAATAATGTTCTTGGACAAAAGTACCTTTGGCTATGAATAAAATTAGAAGTTTAGGTCTTTAATTGAGAATAAATTAACCACTTCAGGTCTTTATTTAAGATAGTGTCCATTTTAGATCATTTTTTGAAAAGATTGCCTTATCTCATGCCCTTATTTGAGATTTTCCCTTTTTATTTTTGCTAAGTGAATGGAAAACCCTGAAAAAAGCTCCTTGTCCTGAAATTGGCGGGTCGATTCCAAATGGGCTCAAATACCGGTTCATTACCCGGCCCGGACGGACCCCGAAAAGCTACAGAACATCTCAGAAGAGAGAGAGAGAGAGAGAGAGAGAGCTGACGATATCAAGGGGAGGAAGAAGACGAACGACGGTGGAGATGATTCAAATTGCAGTTGCATCGGGAAGGAAGCCTCGACAGACGTGATCACGAACAGCAACCTTCCTCTTCCCTCATCCGCCATGGACGCAACTCGCAAGCACCAGGTTACTCTCTCTCTCCCTCTCTCTTCTCTCTCTCTCTCTCTGAATCTCTGATTAGCTCGCTCGCGTGGCGGTGCTGGATTGTCGACGAATGGATGCTCGTGTGGGTTGCCGGAGTTGAATTCGCGAGGAATTCGGTTCTGATCATCGCGTTCTGCTGTTCCTTCCCTGATTTGTGAAGTCGATTGGAATTGGGTGAATTTCGCGGGCGATTGCTCTGCCCGCCCAAGCAAAGAAATGATACTCGAGTGATTCGATGGTCTGGCTCTTGTGCTAGATCGGTTTTGGGGTGATGGAGTCTCCTCAATCCGTTAGTCTTGATTGCTGCTTGTGTTGATTGTTTGTGCGAATCGCGTCTTTTTTTGCGGTTGAATCAGGTTTCGTTGAGGGGCGCGAGCGCGAGGGAGATCACGAGGGACGCTCTTCTCGAGAAGGTGTCTCAGGAGAGGGAGGCCCGGAGCTATGCGAGGCGCGCCAATGCGGCTGCTCTGTTCATTCAGGTGCGTCACTCCTTTCGGGTCTAGCTTTTTGGTAATGTTACCCTGAAGTGCCGAGCGAAGATGCACTAGTTCAAATTTTCGATATTGTGGAGTGTAGGCTATTGAATTAGAAGAGTACGAGGCTGTATTGTCTAACCTATCGCTTGTAGGAGATTTCCTTTTGATTCAGCTAGTTCCTTTTTGTATGTGGTCTGGTGTAGAGGACCTTTCTTGAGGATGAACGACCTATTGTACTGGTAGATAATGCTACAGTATTTGCTGATTCATTGATGCTGGTTAATCTTGCTTCCCATAATCCAGACTATTTCCATTGGTCTGTAAAGTGGAATTTCTTCTCAGCCAGTATAAACGTATTCACTTTCACTTTTTTTTTTTTCCTTTTTCAGAGAGTATGGAGGCGTTACTATGTGACAAGAATGGCAGCTTTGCAGTTTCGAGAAGAATGGGATACCTTGGTGAATCATCATTCTGGTTTGATGACCAGAACCTGGATTTCTTGCAGCCTTTTGCGACCTTTCCTCTTCTTTGTTAGATGCTTGTCAGTCCGGCGTAATACTATTCAACCCAGAGATGTTGCCTGCTTGCAGAAGTGCTTTAAGATTCTTTTGGAGAGTATTCACTCTACTGGTATGGTAATTAGTAGCTTTGCAAGAATCAATAGCAATGATCTACTGTAGTTTCACTTTCCTAATACATCAAATAGGGGCTTATTTGAAATTAAAGAGTTGCTGTTGGGTCAATGCTAACAGGTTAATTGAGTCTGGATGATTTAGAGCTTCATGTACCTTCTTATGGGAAGTTAGCAAGTGTTCAAGAAATATGATTGCATATCATGAGTCAATTTGTTCGGTATAGTGCTTTCACTGGTCATAGTATGGTTTTATTAATTTTTTTTTTTTTAAAAGTGTGTAAACCCATAAGTTAAGATGTATATTCTGGCAAGGCCATGGGTGGACCTGTGGGGTTGGCAAACGTCCCTGCCCGCCAGGCCAGTAGCTGCTTGATGCAATATTTATGAATCATATGCTATATTATCTGAGATTTGAAGTACTAATTGTCGTAAATTATGTATGTTTAAAGTTTCTATTCTTGCCACCCCAAGTCTTGTGTTTGCTAGTAATTGCCAAGGCCTTCTCAGTTTCTTTTGGAGGCATGTCTTAGCAGAACTGTACACTGAACCTTGCAAAAAATTATGGTACATTAATTTGGAAGTGGATTTTAAGAGAGCTTCACATTTTTTATTAAATGCTGGAAATATTCTTAAAATGCTATATAGGGAAGATTAGTTGGTTTATTTTCTTTCAACATTTTGATCTAGTTGTTTGAGAAAGTAGCAATCACAGTGGACAGAGCCGCAATTATATGGGATGAGGAGACAAGTCTCTACTTATTACACTTCTTTTCTCTTGTCTTCAAATTTTAAATGCAATACTCCCTATTTTTTATTGTGACTATAGTCAAGCCAATAAATAAAGGTCAGTCAATTAAGCTGATAAATAAGTGTTGCAAACTATATTGTTCCAAAGCCTAGTGCTCAAAGCTCCTAGAGAAGGTTTTGCAAGCAGTGTAAATTACCATTTAATATTCCCTTCTCCACATGGATTCTTTAATGACAAAGAGTCACTTACAGAATACTGAGTCTGTTGGATACATATGATAATCAAAAGTCCGGTGTTTCTTATATAGGTAGCAGATTGTCCCCAGGTTATGAAATGGTTCAAAATTTTGATGTTGATGAAACAGTGACTCTTGCTCAGCGTAATATTTGTCTACTTGGCCGATGTTCTCTGAAATGGCCGGAGTCTGTTATGAGGCAAAACTATGTTGCTTACCTAAGTGACCACATACTTGATTCCCTTCCTCCCCCCCACGTCACACACTTGCAGAAAAATTGCTACTTTGTTATGGAGTGATGTCGAATGGTGTCTTGAGCTGATTTTCCCTGTCATCTTGAGTTAGAGTGTAAAGTTGCCCTTTTGACTTTACTTTATTGCCTGACTACTGCATAAGTGTTCCATTGTAAGTATACATTGCATCTAAAATAGGGAATCCTGGTGCACAATGCTTCCCTCATTGTGGGGGTTTGGGAAGGCATTGATGTACACATTTTTGTGGTTGATTTTCCAGAGAGGTTGTTTCTGCAAACCATCATTAAAATTGTTAAAGTTTTACTTGCATTGGCTTTATTGTTGGGTTCATATCAAGTTATGTCAAATTAGATGCTTTTGCATTTTCATTCTGTAGATCTGAGGAGAAACTTTTGCTGCTTCACCATCGGCACACTTGAAGAGAGAAGAACCTGGAATTATCAGGCACAGAAGCTGATCATACTGTGCTCCTTCATTCTTGCTTCATGTGACACAAATCATCCTGGATCGAAAGATATGGTTGCTCTTACCTCATTAGCAATGCGTCTACCAGTTGTCTTAACTGATCGCAATGGATGGAAGATTTTACCTCAGGATCATATCAGGGATATTGATCTAGCTGTCAAGAATTTGATCTGCTTTATGGGAAGTAAGAGTGGCCTTTACATATCTGTTAGAAAGTACATCATGAAACTGGATGTTCTTTTGCCATCACAATGCGCTGGTCTGATACAGACCGAAGATAGATTCTTGATCACAGCAAGTGCATTAACTTTAGCTCTCCGGCCATTTCATGTGATAAAGTCCAATAAAGATGGACCAAGCCTTGTGGATATTGACTGTGCTCCAACACAGTACTGTATATCTCTCCTGACAATTCCTTGGCTTCTTCAACGATTACCAGCTGTTCTGGTTCCTGCTTTGAAGCATAAGTCTGTTCTTTCACCATGCTTCCAGACTCTTCTGGTAAGGTTCATCCAACTGCCACATAAAGATTCTTTTCCATTGGTTTTTGGCATGTCAGTTTTCCTAGTATTTGGTTTACTTTTACCTAGTCCTCTTCGCTTCCTTGATAAAGTTTTTAGTTTGATTTGCAGCACCTAGAAAAGGGTGTGCAGCGGGGGTTAAGTGGGCATGTGATAGGACCAGTTTGGTTGGGCTTCCTATGAGCAAAACACTTAGTGATTTTCTGCAATCACTGCCAAATCTTAAAACAATGCTCAAACTTTGAGAAGTTGTACTATTTATATACATCTATTTGTCGATATTTGTACATTTTAAAAGGTTCCAGGCATATAAAATCAATTCGTGAAAACTGCAACATATGAGAAAAGTAAAATGTAAAAGTCGCATGGTCCAATGATCAGGATACTATTTTTAATTCTTTGCTCAAGAGTCTGATTCCACATCTTTTGGCACAAAGAATCTGAAAGTATCTTGCTTGATTGGACATATAGTCAACTACTTCCCCTTGCTTGTTCTAAAATGTTCTTTGTCTGATATTGCTCCATCATAAGCTTGTTTGCTTTACATAATGATACAGCTTGATTGGTTCTTAGGATATGATGACTGATATATTCCTGACTTTTTTCCCTCAAGTTTTCTGAATGACATCTCACTGTATATATGGTGGAGATGTGCAAAATTGGATCTCACAAGTTCTTTCTCCAAGCACATGTATGTCATAAGGATATTCTACTTAAAATTTAATACATAGTCCAAAAGCTTTAGTAGGTGGAGGGAGAATACTTGTATAAGGCCTTATATAAAGGCCATGTACAAGATACTTTAACTCCCCCTTACCTGTGTAAACAAAACTGATAATGGCATGTGGAATTGATGGGGTTGCACACACAAAATACGCTGGGATGAAACTCTACTGACTTGAGATTAAGTGCGCAGCCATTTACTCTAAAAGCTTAAGGAAGTGGAGGAAGACTGCATGTATATAAGGCCCATTACTCCATAGATAAGCAACATGGGGTACTTAAATAACCTTAACCTGTCTTGAGCTGTTCTCATTTTTTTCTTAAGTTTTTAGGAGATATCCTGCTGATTTACCTCTGATTTTATATCTCTGCTACCAACATGCACATTATGCAAAACTTGCAGATGCAGTATTGTGCCTTTGCATTTTTCACCTGTATCTCTTGTATGGTTATTCCTCAATTTGATATTACGTTTCGAGTCAACATGTCCCGCCACCTTCTATCAGAAATCCTCCAGTGCATAATAATCACCTGTTTAATAAGACTATTAAAATTGCATTTAAATTCATGGGCACTGATCAAACTATGGCAGGTGATGGCAGATGTTGAGAGGAAAACTTTTGTCAGACATGTCAGATATTCATCAGCAAGGAACTTTCTGTTGGCATAAGGCAATTCCTCCAGTTGGTTGGGCTCTTGCAAATGTCATATGCCTAATGACAGGGAATGACAATGGTTCTCTAGAAACTCCAATATTTTGTCAAGATGTAGAACATGGATTATATGTTCGAGTTGTTATTACTCTAGCAGAAAACTTCTTGGATTGGATTGATAATGCTAGATCCTTAAGAAAGGAAAATCAAAGATGTGAATGTGACTGTGGAACTTTTGAGGGGTCCACTGATTTTTCTATCTTTAAGAAAGAGTCCGTATCAGGGCTTTCAGAAAGGTCTTATGTGGAGTTACTGAGGCCTGTTTATCATCAATCACATCTGACGGACCTTTTGGCTGTCTTGAGTGCAGATATGTGTGCTCAGGGAGCTGAAATGCTGGCATCAGAGAATTTGGATAATTTTGAAAGTTGGAACTGGTTCACATTTCATACTTCTACTCTTATATGCTCAGATTATTTTCAGTACTGAACCCTGTGGCTGGATCATTGCCTATCCTTAACATGCTATCCTTTACTCCTGGATTTCTTGTCAGCTTGTGGAGATCGCTGGAAACTAATCTTTTTCATGGCGCCTCTGATCGCACAAGAGATTACCCTGGGAGCAGAAAAAATGGCACTTCGGACGTAAGACAGCAGACATCTAAGTTTGGAGGTGGTAAATGGACCAGTGTATTGCAGATGATCACTGGCAAGTCTCAGGCCAGTGCTGGTAGTGGTCTTACGGACTCGACTGATTCTCATATTAGCTCTGGCTTGGTGGATGAAGATTCTTGTGATGTGTGGGATGTAGAGCTTCTGAGGTCTGGCCCTCAAGGTCTTTCTAAAGATATGTCTTGTCTGCTGCATCTGTTCTGTGCAACCTATTCGCACCTTCTGCTTGTGCTTGATGACATAGAGTTCTATGAAAAACAGGTAATCAGGTTCAGGATTTTTTTTTTTTTTTTTTTTTCCAGATAATATTAGGCCTTGTAAATGATTTATAATGGGGTCGTTTGTCCATGGGCTAGGTTCCTTTCAAGCTTGAGGAGCAAAGGAGAATTACATCGGCACTCAATACACTTGTTTATAGTGGCTTATCTCGTAGCAGTTGTCTGCAGAATAAACCAATGATGGAGTCTGCAACCAAGTGCTTGCATTTAATGTATGAAAGGGATTGCAGGCACCAGTTTTGTCCCCCTGATTTGTGGCTTTCGCCTGCCAGAAAGAGTCGGCCTCCTATTGCAATAGCTGCGAGAACTCACGATGTTCTTTCGACCAAATCAGATGATTTATTGTTGGTTTCCAGCATGGGTTCTATTATCACAACTATGCCACATGTATATCCATTTGAAGAAAGGTAAGTAGAGAGTTATCAGAAGGCTACGTTTCACTCATACGTCTTGATTCCTTTTCACCTTTTCTTCTCTCGTGCAGTTTTTTGTAACATTACTTTCGACAAATTTTCTCAATAAATAACCTAGATCGCCCTTGTCAGCCATTTATTGATAACTTTCAATCATAATGCATGCAAAAAGTTTTTGCTCTTAAATGTGGAGACAGTCACAGTGAAGATGAGACTAAAATTTATAGTATACCACTAAGTTAATGGAAGACAAATACAGAATTTTTCACCATGTGAGAAGCTGCAAAAAGTGGCTGTGAGGGAGTAGTTGACCTGTTGCAACAACGTGTGCGTTTGCACCTTTTCTTTCAGGGACTATACTGGCAGGCACTTTTGATTTATTGATGTCCCTCCATTGTTATTAGCTGTATCAACATGATGTTTTAAACTTTATTTTTGGTGACCAGCCCAATATGTATTATTAAAGTGCTTACCATGGTTGCAGAGTTGAGATGTTCAGAGAATTTATCAAGATGGATAAAGTCTCTCGAGTCATGGCAGGTGAAGTAGCAGGGCCTGGTTCTAGAAATATTGAGATAGTCATTCGGAGGGGGAATATTGTCGAAGATGGATTTCGACAATTGAACACCTTGGGTTCAAGATTGAAGTCATCTATCCATGTATCCTTTGTCAGTGAATGTGGACTTCCAGAGGCTGGTCTAGACTATGGTGGATTGTCTAAGGAGTTCTTAACCGATTTGTCAAAAGCTGCCTTCTCCCCCGAGTAAGTTTTATGTGGTCTTTCCTTTTTTCTCCTTGGCATACTCTTTTCCCAAGAGAAGCCATTCATGGGAATCTTTTAATCGTTCAAGGTATGGACTATTCACCCAAACCTCAACTGAAGACAGGCTTCTGATGCCGAATATATCTGCAAAGTATCTCGAAAATGGATTACAGATGATTGAATTTCTTGGAAGGATTGTTGGTAAAGCTCTCTATGAGGGAATATTGTTAGATTACTCTTTTTCACATGTCTTTGTTCAAAAGTTGTTGGGACGATACAGCTTCCTTGATGAACTGTCAACACTTGATCCTGAGGTTTATAGAAATCTCATGTATATCAAGGTAAATCCTTGTCAAAACTTGGTAATATCACTTCCACCTCATTTGTGTAGTGTTGTAATCTCCTGTTGATTTAATTCGTGCTAAAGGTGTTGATTCAAATTTCAAGTAGCATTTGCAGTGATCATATTGCAACAAGCTCTAAAATGTTCTTCAAGGTTGATGTGTATACTGCAAGACACATTAAAAACAGGAAAAATAAAATTGAAACAAAGTGACTGAGCTATGAGTCTTCAATGGATCTCAACACCCAAGTACCTTTATCAAGCACCTTTTTAGTGAAATCCAATGACTCTAATTTTCAAAATACCGCAACATCTGTTGCCCAAAAGTATGAATGACAAAGTCAACTTAATAGTACAGTCACATGTAGCCAGTGCGGTTTAGGTGATTGATAATGAAATCTAGGCTAATATAACTCATAATTAAATCTAGCCACGTATACTTAAAACACATAATGAAAGAGTTTGAAGAATAGTAATATTTTCCCTTCTCATTACATACCTATTGACCCTAGCTGAATGATGTTACAGTTTACGTTGCATTTTCCACATTTTGGTTTAGCATGTAGCAAAGACTGTGTTAAGCGTGACTTGAAACCGGTACTGGACATTCATGACATTTTATTAGAGAGAGAAGGACTTATTGACTTTTTTATGTATTTCCAATTATAAGCAGAGAGAGAGAGAGAGAGAGAGAGAGAGAGAGAGAGAGAGAGAGAGAGAGAGAGAAGGTATATAGCAATAGTAGTTAAAGCTAACCAGAAGTTTTCCCTAGATTAGGATTGCATGTTGCTTATATAACTCATACAAGTTCAGTGTCCGGGACTCAACTAGCATTAAAAGTAGCAAATGCGAACAGTAAAAGGGTAGACCAATGACACTACAATGACACATGGGAGACTATGTCTATTATTTTGCGTGTTCCTGTTTTCTTGCAACTTGGCTGTCCTCTTCTATCATCTAATCTGACCTTTCACAGATAGGATTTTGGAGAGTTTAAAAAGTTGAAGTTAAATTTTCGGTCTGTTAGTTGTACAGTAGATTATGTTGTGCTTGTATTTTGTTCTATCTATGTATTAGAATCAACTTTGTATGATACTTATGATACTTGGTTGGTGTAACTTCGACAGCACTTCGATGGTGATGTAAAGGAACTGTCTCTGGACTTTACAATTACAGAGGAATCTTTTGGTAAAAATCATGTTATTGAACTCAGACCAGGTGGCAGGGATATCTGCGTGACAAATGAGAACAAGATGCAGTATATTCATGCAATTGCAGATTATAAACTTAATCGGCAGGTGAATCATATGTTTGTAAGTTGTACTTAAGTTTACAATTTGTATACTAGATTTGACTCTCTGTTCTTGCCAAATTGTAGATACTGGCATTTGCAAATGCTTTCTACAGAGGGTTGACGGATCTTATATCACCATCGTGGCTTAAGTTATTTAACGCATCTGAATTTAATCAGGTATCTTCCCATCATGTGACTCATTTGAACTGTTCGGTTGTGTCATGCTTATTTTAAGCTGCTCTGGGCCTCCATGAACTGGCTTAAGTAGTTCATCCGTCATGGCATTATGTGTCTTTCATAGAGTTTACTAACTTTTTGTAACTTCAGACAGCCGGGTTGCCTCTTTTTGTATATTAGTATATTATCCTTCATGGATAACTGGAGCAAACTGATTTTGAGATATCTTGTTAACTATTGGTCATATATTTGTTTCGTCATAATCTAGGTTTTCAGTGTTTCCATGTGAAGGAAATACTGATATTTGATGTGTCTGCACAGTTGCTTTCTGGTGGATACCATGATATTGATGTTGATGATTTGAGAAGTAATACACGCTATACTGGTGGTTATTCTGAGGGAAGCCGGACAGTAAAACTTTTCTGGGAGGTATATGAACTGCAAACTGTTTACAATCACATTTTCCCCTTTGTCCTGTACAGTAATACTGCATGTTTTGCATTTACCTGATAGACAGGTCCGAGATTCAGTTTTGTCTATTTCTATTTATTTTCTTTTTTAAAGCTTAGTACGTAATTATGATGCTTTTTTGTCAATATTGATTCTTAGCTTTTGCATGGGGATGTCATTGATCCTCATTCAGTCAGTTTGGGCATGTTGGCTTCTCAGTCGTCTATTCTTAATGGTTAACTTTCTCCTTAGGCATATAGGAGCCACCTTTTCTTCTCTTTAAGGAAGAATTGAAGGAACAGACTGAGGGAAGGAGGGTGGATATTAGTAGTGCTGCCCTAAAGGCTTCAATATGATAGATGTATGTACCAGTGGAATCAGATGGCTGGCAGCTACTGTTTTACCTGTATTATATAGTTTAGGCCTTAGGTAATTCAACTGACGGGAAACTTAAGTTCTTTTCCTCTTTTTTTGTGGAAAATCTAATGTTCTATACTTGGATTTTACTTCATAAAGTACCTATGATTTTTCTTCCAATTGATTCAGAGTGCATAAGTTTTCTACAGGAAGCAGCTCCTTAGAGAAATATAAAGGGACATTTTCCTGAACTTCCTGAGTTTTTCCTGACAGTAAGAGAATACGGTTGTCTATCCAATGTTTCCTTTTGTCTTCCCCTGGATTACAGTTTCCTCAGTCACAAGTCACAACTAGTGTTAGTTGTAGGACACCAATACAAGAGCCTCAAGGATTACTATAAAACCCACTGATTATTCTAGTCTAATCTATTTCTAGTCAAACGTTGATGATATAATAGCATAGATGTCGATGTTATTGCATAGATGGAAGAGATATTCAAGTTTTTGTATGCCTAGAATGCTGTGTAGAATTTGATTTTCACCTGATTTTCTGCTCTGACATAATGGTAAAATGCTTTGAATGTGTTTTTTTTTTTTTTTTAAGCTGTAATCATGCAGAGGACAAGCATTCTTCCTTACTTTCTAAGCAGTTGTTTTATGTTTAAAATTATAAAGTTTGCCTTTTCCTAAATTGTTACTGCAGGTAATGAAAGGATTTGAGCCAAACGAGCGGTGCTTGCTTCTTAAGTTTGTGACAAGTTGTTCTCGAGCTCCTTTACTGGGGTTTAAACACTTGCAGCCAACTTTTACTATTCATAAGGTTTGCTCGTGATCTCGTGGTCTGGTTGTTTCTATATGGTATTTGCCTCTTGATTAACAGTTTTAGTCACGAGATCTTGTTCCTTTGTCTTTTGTGTCTCCATGGAATGGTAGAGGCAACTAAATACATAGACAAATGAAAATTTTACAAAAATTTCCATGGGTGTTTGGACACAAAGGCTATGCTGTGAAATGGAAGCAGCTATAGCTATGAAGTAGCCATAAGCTTGTGATGTTCTGAAATAAGCATAAGATGAATATGTTAGTCAAAAGAACTCTTGGGATTCCTATTCCAAGTCCTTAAATTCACGTAGCTTATGTCGATATTCTCTTTATCCTCTCTAAACTGAACTTCCATAACATTGAATTAGCTGACGTTTGGTGGTGGCATGTGCCTGGAAAGGAGATAACTTAGCTTGAGCATGTTTGAAGAGCAGAGCTACCATGTTTATGCATCTTCTTCTAAATCAAGTGTCTATGAACTCAAGATGCCTGGAAAATGTTTCACACAAAAGTTCTGAATATTTTTTTGGTTATATGGGCATAATTCCTTCGATTATTACTGGCAATAGGAATCATGTCATGCATATTGCTACAGAGTGGTAGATGTGATACATTTACAAAGGTTTGGCATTGGCAATTATGAAGTCTTTGAGCTTAACATATGTTTCCAGTATCGAATGAAGGGATTATCTACTAAATCTGGATATGTTAAGGTAGAGCAGTTTATGGCTGGAGCCTTGGCACAACAGCAAGTTTCTCCAATGTGATAGGGAGGTCAAAAGTTGAAGTTGTTTAGTAGCCTCTCTGTTACGCAGATGCAAGACTGCGTACCTATGACTCTGGCTGGACTCCATTATGTGAACTCATGCATTAGGAAATATGAAACTAGTTCCTTAAGAAAGCAGAACAGAGGGAAGAATGGCATGACGATTAGGTTTAGAGGTTTAGAGGTTTATGATCCCGTTCTTACCGTTGGTTATGCTGTTAGCCGAATTTAAAAACAAATGGGAACTCTATTCCAATGAGCATGAGCAAGTTTGTTACATTTTCCATCTTCTGATCTGCTTGACGAAAGTAACTGGACTGCACTAGGAAAGCTGATTATTGCTTATTGAAAAATTGATGCTTCTTCTGCTTGTCCTACTTGAGTTCAAACAAGAGCAAAGATTTTATCCTTTTGACTCCCCTCGTTGATTAGGGTGCATCAAGGTTGTGTTTCTTGGGACATGCCTGATCGAAATGGATTCTGAGGGACTATTATGTTATGCAGGTTGCTTGTGATGTACCTGTCTGGGCAACAATTGGAGGTCAGGATGTCGAGAGACTTCCATCTGCTTCCACATGCTACAATACCTTGAAGGTAGATAGACTGGGAGCAAATTCTTTTCTTGATTCTGCTCATTTACAATTCTTGAAGTTCAGAACCAACTTGAACTACCTAGATGAGCTTTGTATCTTTTCATTGGCTGCAGCTTCCCACATACAAGCGTGCAAGCACGATGAGATCAAAGCTTCTTTATGCGATTAGTTCCAACACAGGGTTTGAACTTTCTTAGCAGCTTTCTATCCACACTACCGCTTCTGGTAATTGCTCTTTTTGTGATCTGCTCATCTTAGTGGTTTAGCTTGGCAAGAGGTTGTGAATATTGAATGCTTTATTATATAATTAATAGTCCCACTTTACCAATAGATTGACGGGCGTCAGGCGGGGTACTAGTTTTTGTTTTCTCTTGTTACATTGATCATGCGTGGTCTATGACTGCAGATGATTAAACCTGCGGATCATTCTTATCATT
This sequence comes from Eucalyptus marginata, assembly GCA_014182565.1. Taxonomy (NCBI): domain Eukaryota; kingdom Viridiplantae; phylum Streptophyta; class Magnoliopsida; order Myrtales; family Myrtaceae; genus Eucalyptus; species Eucalyptus marginata. The sequence goes on along the minus strand of CM024585.1, from coordinate 21,395,487 downwards.
TTAAAACACTAGTGTATCCTTAAGTAGGCACGGATTATGAGGTAAAGTGGAATGATATCTTGAGTGTAAGAGTAAGTAGACACAGAACGTTTTCCTCTCCTTTATAGAAGTTGCTATGAAGCAGTTATTTCGAAAAACACATTCAGTACATCAAAAAATAGAATTGTATAGGATAGCTGCTTATCCCACTAAATTACTGTTGCTGCTTCTCTTTTGTCGTGTTCTTGTCCATATCATCACATCAATATAACATTACCAGGGTTACACAATCATTATTAGTCCCTGTACAAGTAAGGGAAGAAAGCAGGGAGGATCTTATTGTTCGAAGAAGCATCAAGCAACCGTTGCTACTAATAGCCATTAACACTTGAAGTATATTGGAAATTCGGATCCACAAACAATTTAAAGCAAACTAAATCTTTTTAACTAGTCATTGGATTTCCTTATATATGCCCCTATATCCTTTTTTTCAAGATGAGAAGGCTACTATATATCATTATAGCTACAATACTGATATGCTTCTTACACTCTAAGAAATTAGAGAGAATCCTTGAGAAAGGAGTGCTCCTGCCAAGGCCATGTTAGCCGCTTCAGAGGGATGGAATCCATCCCAAAAAACATAACCGGTAGCATTTGTGCATGTTCCAATGGACCTTGCATTGCAAAGCAAGGATGTTTCCACTGTACCTGTTCCACAGCAGGCCTTCGTAGATTCAAAGAACCCTGCAACAAGAGACCAATTCAACAATGAAAATTTGGTTCGCTCTTCACTGTCAGTTGGCCTGGCATTGCAAAGCATCTCATGTTCTCATGCAGTGGTTGCAAAGAGACTGACGATGAGACAATAACATTAATGTCATGGAAAATGTACATTCCCTTTGCTTTATCATGAGATTATTACTTTATTTTAAGTCAACTTTCAGGTTACTCTGTTCATACAGATGAATGGCTCACATATTCAATAAGGTTGAAGTGGACTTACAATGTATGGTAATATGGATTATGCAGAGTGGGGAAATCTTGCCATCAGTAGCGAGTAGCTTACCGTTCTCAGCAGGTTTTGTGACCAGGTCCAAGAGGGGCTGGTAGATGTCGAAGACCACAAGTTTGAGAGCTGGGAGCCTTTTCTGCAAGCTCTGAGATGTGCTATTTAGCTTATTATTGAACAAAACTGCGTCTTGGTTCAATCTTGCTACACACTGGTTGCTTCCGGATCCAAAGAGAGTTCTGGCTGCTGGCAAACATCCAGTTGGGGGTAGGCTTGTCACTCCAATTTTCCTCGCTCCCAGTCCATAGAGATCCTGCTATGTAATTTTGGTGTCATAAAAGTAGTTCCGATTGTGTACAGCAAATGTGTCTAATTTCATAAATGAGTTTCCTATGAGTTGTCTATTAGAAAAAGAAAGGTTTCCCTGACGCTTCTTGTACTTTGGTGATTAATCAGTATATAATACGAGTTTGTAAAACTTGTTTGAGATTATCTCTCTTTCTGGGCTAAGTTTTATCTTTGTATGTGTGTGGAGAGTAAGTTTGATGTGTGTGTGTGTGTGTGTGTGTGTGTGTGTGAGTAAAATGCATGGTTCATTTCATGAAGAGACCTGGATGAAATTGGAGTAAGAAGTGAGGAGAATGTCGGAGAATTGGTCTGGCGTGAAAGCTCCACTGAGAAGGGGATCGATGTAGTAGTTCTGAATGAAGTCACTGCTCCCCGCGCTCAGAAGGTGGATCGCACCCGAAAATATGGTGTTGGCTTTGCGCCTTCCCACCATACTCACTACTTTGCTTTGCCAGTCCTTGTAGTTGTTCAGCTGCTGGGGCAGCGAAATAGCTTGCTGCAATTACCAACAAACAACAGTTCACTCAGCAAACGTATACTTGTGCGCAAGGGAAAGACACAAGCTTGCATGTCGGAGACAAGTGAGAACTGAAACCAGCACTCACGTATAACTGGGCCGTGCGGTCGTAATAGCCAGAAGAAGCCGAGGCAAAGTTGGCTCCGATCAAGAGGTTTTTCCCGGTTGCTTCACGGCTAAGGTAAGCCGGTTGGTAGGAAGTGAATCCGAGGTTCTCGGCTGTGGATGGCAAAACGTACAAACTATTAGCTCATGTTTTCGTGTCTGGTGTGTGCGCGCGTGAGAGAGTGAGAGAGAGAGAGAGAGAGAGAGAGAGGCTGATTTCTGTTGAGTACCAGTGAAATCTGTGGCAAGCTTTCCATTGCAAAACCTGCCGGTGGGCTCGTGAGAGGCAAAGTCTCTTCCATAAGGGGGGAAGTTGGCCTTGACAAGCGTGTAGAGATCGTTGTTGTTGCCCGCGTCTACCACCGAGTCCCCAAAGATGCACAGTGCAGGCACAAGAGGATCCCCATGAGCCACTGAACCAAGCAGTGCAAGCAGCGCAAGCAATCCCAAAAGACCTTTCACAATTCTCATTTCTCTCCTGTTTTCCTCGATCAGATAGAGAGAGAGAGAGAGAGAGAGAGAGAGAGAGAGAGGTGAATGGAGAATGGAGAAGCAAAGGCCAGAGAGCAGGATTTAAGGAGGAAATCTCAAGTGAGGGGATGGTCAAAAGTTGAAATTTTAACTGCAAGGATGGGAGCAGAGTCCCAATAAAAGCTTCGCTCATTCCAAGGCAAAATAGCATGTCTAGTTCATTCCCGTCCTTCGAAAGAGCTAATGACTCCTTGTACTCTGTTTTTGTTTCGTAAGGGTTACTTGAAAATGCAAGCTTTGCCCCGCACTCTCAAAACGAGTATGTTACGAACATATGGCGAAAGGACTAGTTAAAGTGCGGGGGTCATCATAGTCGCACTTCGCAACCAATGGCGAAATCTCCAATCACGCAATGATCTCACAATCTATACATTAAAAGGAAAAAAATCATCTACCTCATCAAAAGCCAAGGATGCACATAGTGAAAAACAGCAAAATTTACTCAAGGAAAAGAAATTAGTTCAAAAATAAATCGTTTTCCCTCCAAGTGGCATTTACGGTATTCTCCTTGGAATTGGAGCATTTCGGGCATTAAGTAGTCATGATGGACCGACCTTTCGTGGTAGCTGGACACTCTCATAATAAAGTGGGGTTCTTCAATGCTGCATCTGCGAACACCTGGTAACATTTGCAGTGAGTGGAGTAAATGGAGCATCCACTACCGGCCATGGCTTGGAGGGGAGTTTTTCCCTTGGACCGAAGTCGTAATTCGGGTGCTATCACAACCGTCGATCTCGTAAGACCTACGAGTGGAGCCCCATTTAATACCTATAAAATCAACGATTGCGACTAACCCGATATGCTAGATTTGGATCCGGGCAAGAAATTACCTGGGGGGGTCGGTTTTTTCTTTAGGGTGGAGCCAATTTTCACTAGAAATATGACAACCAACAATTCTCTTCAATGCCCTTTCTCACTAAGGGAATTTGGCGTGGGTTGATGTCGCTTTCTCTTCCCTTGAGGATTGGACTCATAGTAGCATCGAATAAACTTCTCGAGTTGAGCTCAGTGGCAAGAGGGTAAGCTTACAAGCAACGAGATTCGACGATATCTTAGCTTCACACCCCTTGTCAAACTCAAGCCAAACTGGAAGTGGAGGAGAAAATGCCGGGTTTCGATCCGACGCTTTCAGTTTCGATTTTTCATCTGTCGCTGGCTCTTCTTGTGCCAATAACGAGCGGATCAGTACGTGCGTTGCATTGTTCTCTTCACGTTAACAAATGAAGTTTGTGGCCTCTCACTGTTTTTCAAGCTGTCATCCACCATGCAGTTTTAAACATTGAAAGTCTAGCTGCATCCGCGACACATTCCTGGATCGAATTAAAGCCGAGATCGAAGACCAGGACCTATCTAGGGTCAAGCCTAGAATTTGGTCTTCAGCGTCTACGCCAGATGGTAATCTTTTGAAGGGCCTGCACATAAATGCGATGTCGACTTGACCAAGTTCAGTAGATATACTTCGCGGACGATGCTGAGTTACCGTAGAGAGAAAAAAGCGTTTACTCGTTTATCAGCGTGTGGGAAGATCCTGTGTGGTTTTAGTAAGGCTGGTGTGCACGCCCCTATGTCATTCATGCATGACACACGGGCCTCGTGAAGGGATTTTGGCACAAGCTACTACTATCACTGGTCGATTGTGATTTACTTTTTATTTTTGGAACTGCTTAATGAAAATGAGATTCTTCGTCGTAAGAAAGAAATCTGCATAGACAGACCAAAGCCTAGATAACCTTCTTTTTTTTTTGGGACTGGAGGAACCATCTCACAGCGAACGCTTGGCGTAAACCCCAGGGAGCACTGGCGCGGGGACCCACCTCCCACAGTGCTTCACTTAAGTCGCACTAATGCGTGCGCAGTGACTCAAACCTCCCCCATTTTGCAATTAGAGAGGAAATGGCCCAAACCAACGCGCCCACAACGGGGTGGATATTGATCGCTGGGAATATTAAGAAACTCAGACCCGCTGACAATACTTGTAGAGACTAAACTCTTCACAAACTAATGATTCACCCATCCAAGAGGAAAGACAAACGTGCTCGGCCCAAAAACAACACCCCTAGCTGGCCTGAGAGAGACGAGGGTAAGTGAAGTTCTTCAACTTTAAGAAACCCCTTTGATTTAAGGGATCATGTTGTTTTTGTCCAAAGAATTATTAATCAGTTGGGATCTACAAAGCCCATTGTTAAGCAACTTAGCTAAACTCTATAGTATGGTTCAAGTTGGGCCGATTTAGCACCCAACCCAATAATTACCCACACAGTATTTGTCCTCGTTGTTTAGGATTGAGAACCGACCCTATTGAGCCTAGAACTGAAGATAGGACCGATCCTTTGGGTCCAGTCTAGTTCCAAGATCAACCCAAAACCAACCTTCTTTCTTTTTTTTCTTTTTTTTCATTTTTTGTATTTCTTGAAAGGACACAACTCTTTCAAATTACATATTTACCAACACTGCAACATTGAACAACCAAAATATAAATATCGGTACATATCAAATATAAATATAAACGAGCAGAGAGAGCAAAGCCGAGGCGAGCAAAGAGGGTTTGTATTCTTTTTTTTGATCGACTCAAGGCTAGATTTTTACATTTTAATTTACACGGTAGACCCACGAAAGAAAAAACAGAGACATATTTTACTTTAAACCCTAGCATATATATATTTATAGGGTTGATCTAATCCGAATAAATCATAAAATTTCAGGAATAAGGATTAGCTCATATGATATATACACTCGTCAACTAGTCATGTGTCATTCAACTCAACAATTTGATAATAAAGTTTAATGAAAACTAACGGAGGGTAAATATGTCATAATGTACTGATTTGGATTTTTTTGTAATAAACAAATTAATTTAAGGTAAATTTGTTACATGTGTATCAATTTGTAATTTTTCATGATATTAACCCCCAATTTATATAGGAATCTCCTTGTTAAGATCTTATGAACTGATTGAAACCTCAAAATCATACTAGAACCACGATCGACGATGATTTAATAAAACTTTAACAAAGTCCAAAGATAAGGGAGAAGCTAATATGAAAAGCACAAGGTGTTAGGCTAAGTTCATATGCTTGAGGGACAGATGTAGTATATAGACACGCTCAAGGCACGGCGAAAAGCGCGGTGAGCGCGCCATCTTCTCCAGAACCATGCTTTACATAAAACACCACTAGTGCACCCCCAAGTCATGTGAGGGCCAAGTCCTTTTTTTTTTTTTTTTTTTTTTTTTTTTTTTTTTAGGATTAATACCATGAAAAACCCAAAACTGGTACACTTGTGACAAATTTATCTTAAACTATTTTTTTGACCACCAAAAACCCAAAATTGGTATATCTTTGACAAATTTACCCAAAACTGGTACACTTATGATAAATTTACTATATGTTAGTTTTCGTTAAATTTTATTGTCAAATTATTAAGTTAAATGACACGTAACAATTGACTGGTATAATTTTACACTATAGTTGTCACAATTTACAATTTTTGTGATTTTTTTGTGGTATTAATCCAATAATTTACCGCTTGGGGTTTTTTGCGATCGAATAAATTAGTTTGGGGTAAATTTGTCATAAATATATTAGTTTAGGGTTTTTTATGGTCAGCCAGGGTAAATTTGTCACAGGTATACTAGTTTGGAGTTTTTAATGGTCAAAAAAATAGTTTTTGGTAAATTTGTCACATGTGTACGAGTTTTGGGTTTTTCGGATATTAACTCTTTTTATAGCCATGAAGGGAACTCCCATTTGGGAAAATCATTAAAAAAAAGTCCTAAATTTATAATACTTTTACTTATTTAGTCTTAAACTTTTTATTTTTACCGATTGAAGCTAATTTTGGTGAGAAATCACCAACATAAACACCCAGCCGTTTTACGTGGCACACTCAACATTGACATAAATAATTTTTAATGATATAAATATTTTTTATATCTTTGATTGTTTTGTTAAACTTTAAAACAGTAAAGTGGCCCGCTGGCGATCTTTATGATTGATCATGTCATGTATGACGGTTGACGTCCACATCAGTCATTTTCGATCAAAATTAGTTGGATAGGCGACAGGTAGCTTCACGTGATATTCGGAGGATCTCACCCCTACCTTTTTTAAAAAGTAAGCTTTCAGGTTGAAGTTGGTCAAAAGTTCTCTCTCTCTCTCTCTTTTTCCGAACGAGTGCCATTAATCCAAATTGGCTCTTTGGACTCTCGGCGGTGACGACACCCTTTGCCATGTCCAAGAAGAAGACTGCAAGTTCGCGCTTTTGAGAATCAAAGCTAGGGCTCCCAGTCTGGACACGACTGTTTACACAACAGTGCCGTACACGGGGCACATAGTTTAGCTTGCTCATGTCATAATTAAGTGAACCTGTACACAAGCAGCAATTTTGCCACGTGGAGATTGATTTCTTTACCTCAATTATAGCTTACTTTTATGCAAACCATATAGATCATGTCAAAATGACATTCACATACATCTGTATACAGATGTACATATTTAAATACATTTTTAAATAATAAATTTAGGGCGGTTGACTTCATACGTTAATTTTTCTTAATTTGATACCTTATATTTGCTAAACATATCATGTTACTAACGGTTTAATGAATATCTCATGTTTATGTTCTAGAGTTGTTAATTTGACACGACACAATTACGACATGGAGTCATGGATTGTAATCCCCAATGACAGACACTAGACATTAGCCACAAAGATCTCTTCGAGGATCAAAGCCAACCGGATTGAGCCGGTTTGGAATGGCCGAGGACCTATGCTCACACCTAATAATTGGAGACCAATCTGTCGTCGTTAAAGTCACAATCAAGAACTCCTAGCGAGGTTTGCCAATCACTTCGTATCGTACACCCTCTCCCTCTCTCTCTCTGACTGAGGCAGCCGCTAATGATTGACTTCGAATACGGCACAGCCAGGGTACGGTTGGAAGGGGCAGCAGCGACCTCAATAGACTGCCATCTACAGTTGGTTTTGAGCATCTAGGGACTTGAGAATATAACCGGCATTGATAACTTATCGAGGGCAAATTAGGAAGCTCAAAAATATCATTAATCCCCTCTGAGCAAATCGACAAATGCCGAATGGCCAAGACAAGTAGGTTTCATTCGAAAAGTTACTAATGGACACGTTGTACTTCAGGTACTTCGCATACCCAAAGCTTCATTTTCAGACCTTTCCTCAAGGCACCCCGAGTCTCCTCGGGATTTTAGAGGTATAAACACGAGTCCTCTACTGGACATTACCACAGGTGCTACAAACGATGATGGGAACGACTTCGCAATTCAGTCGTATCATCGTTCTTCGGCTGCTTCGGCGGAGGTTCATACGGTGGAGGGACCGAGGGCATTGGAGGTAACATCGAGTGAAAAATCGCACCACTACGGACATCTTCGAGGGCACAAGACAATGATATTCTAAAGTTTACAGGCTTCATGACATCCTTTAATCCTCTCGTGTTACTCTAGCAAAATTAGCGCGCCAGCAATCTAAGAGGTCGCGAAATTTCAAAGAGTTGAAAAGGTATTCACTGTTTTTGATATAGACTTAGGCTTGGAGTTTGATAAAATATGGTGCAGTAAAATAGATTCTCAACGAGGGTCACAAGACATTATTAAGACACAACTTTAGAGTCAGCTTAGGTTGAAAACAAAGCTCGCTGACTAAAATTTCATAAAAGACTTGAACCTATCCTAAAACAAAGACCATGGAACAAAGCTCGTGAACTGACAAGTGGCAGAAATCTGTAGTATGGGCTTCAGCATGAGTCTCGCTGAGGGTAATGTTTTCAAAACTTACATAGGGACATAGAACAGAATGATGAGATACACGAAAGGCGTACCTCCTGCTTGTTTACTAATTAAGATACCTAATTCACTCGCTCCAATCTAGACTTTGATGCCGCGTCCACAAACACGTGTATATCCTTATGGACACAAAGGTGGACAAAACCCTCTTGCTTTAAACAATCGGGTATGATTCTTACATCTAATCAGAATGCATCAACAGTCGGAAAGCCTCATCATTGGTGACCATTGCATAATCATATCCAAGACCATCTGCGCACTCCTTAAACTCAGCCATCTCAGATTGAGTCACTTGGATTCCAACCAATACATTTGCACCAGTTTCACCCTGTTTAAGTGCAGATCAGAATTAAGGTTTCACCAAAGGATGATAATCAACAACCACTTGTATTCTTGAGCAAGAAAATCAGAAAATACCTACCTGTCCACGGTAGTGAAACAAACTAATGTTCCATCTAGGACTGAAGGTATCTAAGAACTTCATCAGAGCACCAGGCCTTTCTGGGAAGACAAAACGACAGAGAACCTCATCTTGAAGGTTTAACCGGCCCCCCATCTGGAGAAAAGAAAAGATCAATGTCATCTTAGCAGCCTAATTATCGCAATGCCCTCCGTTTTAGGCACACTACCAAAGTGTATTCATGATGACTTCTCTTTATACTTTTGGCTTATACTTCTACTTTTACAGAGCTCCTTAAATCTTTATAAGCCATAAATACTGACATTTAAAGTCATTAGGAACCACACCAAATTGTTCATAATTTAGTAAAAAGTTAAAATTAACTGTACATATTTTTGAGAGAGTCAAAATTTATTTGTAGGCTTTTACTAAGCAAAACCAAATAAAAAAACCACAATGCAGCAAAAAGTTGAGATCTTGAGGGCAAGGAGTCCATTGAAGCGTGGTGATGGACTTCAGGAAAGTGGGATCACATCCACTATAACCCACTTTTATACTTTTTGAGGGGGGAAGAATCTCTGCAAATTGTTGCATACCTATTTTGTTATTGATACAACTTGCTAGCATATTCTCATGCTTAGAAACAAATTTATTACCAAGCAATATCCTCAACAAATCTTCTAATAAGTTCTGTCTGAGGAACAACAAGATCAGCTGGTAAGCCATCCAACTTAAATGAATAACCTCATCTCTTCAGAAAAATGTTTGTCAAGTGAAGTAATTACCAGGTAACGCAAATGATCTTTGACCAGATCATTGCCTGTGAGATTGTACGTTGTCAGATGAGAATCCTTCATCCTCTTTTGCATCTGTTCAAGTTCACTTACTGTGTGAAGGCCAACACTGCTCAGCATAGTTACCAAAGTGTAAGCTTATACATTAGAATTGTCCAATAAAGATAAATACCATAAGTTACACTTACAAAGGCAATACTTTGAGCAGGTACAGAGAATCATGAAATCTCTATGAGGGAAAACACCTCTTTGTCTCACGTTTAAATTTCCTAAATTACCCTTTATTCTTTCTTTGATACCTAACCATGTCACAGATTTTAATTTTTTTTGGGTCGAATCCATGTCACAGATTACCATCCACTTTCTTTCTCTTCTCACTATTAGATTTCCTTAATTACCCTCACTTTCTTCTTATACCCACTTATTTCATACAGAACCACTCATTTTCTCTCTATGCTTATTAACCCTGGTGATATCATTAAGACCAAACACCACATCAACAGGATAGTTTTATTCAGTTGACTGCATCTTTTACAAGTCCTGCCTTCTTCCCATTGCTGACAAAGATTGACAAGTTGTTACCTGTACAGTACTACAGCCTCTTTATCTGAATTACATCGATATTTGAACTCTGTTATATTCATTGGGCCAACCTACAATACCAAACGCCCATCAGTTATGACCATCATTGACACAGCTCTTCTGTAAGAAAAGCTAGATTAAATCTTCAGCAATACGTGCCAATTCACAGAACCGCTTGAAGCTTCCAGGCTTCTCAGGCATAAGCGTTGCGAGGACCGCCTCTTGTTGCCTACCCACGTTTGCAAGTTCAGTCACCACCCTTAACTTATCAAAATTCATGTTTGCCCCACTGGTTATTGCAACAACATTTTCTCCCTTGAGACCATAGTACTTGCAGTATGCCTCAGCTCCAGCAAGCGCCAGAGCACCTGCAGGTTCCAGAATGTTCCTTTTCTCCTCAAACATGTCCTGCAATATAGTATCCAGACCTTAATCAATTGAACTGCCACGCGACAATCACTGTTCTCAGAAAAAGAAAATTCTAAACACTGACAACAATTTTATGATACAGCCTAAGAGCTTCAGCCTCAAAAAGAGTGTAACCACAGTAAAGATGAATTCAAAAGGCACAAGCAATGTGTTAATTTGAACCCTCTCCAAAGTGGAAGAAAGCAATGGACCTAGATTAACTAAATCTATTAGCTAGAATCTGTCTTCAGAGACCTTGTGCAGACAAAAGGAAAATTTTTGACATTACAGCATACAAGACCAGCTTCCTAGCTCAAAGATTTTTTCTGCAACATTACTATGTTTGACAGCGTGATCAGACGCTACTTGCATAATGAGAGATACCTATCCCAGCTTATCAAAAGTATGATAACCTGAATCACCAGAATTCGCAGTATGCATATCCACTTCTATCCAACCTCAAAATGGCCTTTTAGTAAACTGATGATTAAACCCTTGAAAGATGTATTTGTACAGTAAAATTTCAAGGTTGATCCTTCAAGGCTCACAAGAACTACATGTAAAAAATTTCACCAAAGAATTTGACAAGAACAATAGCATGTAGACAGTAAATCATATCACTTTTCTTTAGATAACCTTTATTGAGGCACATATTGCGTCACGGCTCACGAGAACTATGCCATCTACCAACTCTTTGCACAGACGGAATGTTTCTTCACCAACCACTTTAACTGCTACACCATCCGCGAAACCTCCAACCTGGTCCAACATTATTCTCTGGCCATGATGAAGTGACAATGCCATAGCATTCGCGTCAGCAGGCTCAACCCCAATTATCTTCACCTGCAAAGAAATAACCACATGAAAAGAGATCCACAGCTAAAATACAAAGGTAAATCTAATAAACCTCTCCAAACACATATATTTGGCCTGAAAAGGAAGACAGTATAAAGCTTAGTTACTTCATGATACAAATTAATAGCCACAAGAAGAGTAAAATGAAGCTATTTCCTGAGAGAGCAGACAAAGGAAGAGCAAGTGGTCATGATAGAAAAACCATGATCCCAACACGTTTAAACTGGTTGAGAACATGACAGAGAAAACTGAAATCATTTCTTGAGAGAGTGAATAAAAAAGGAAAGCAAGTGTCCATCTTGAAAAACCATCACATGCTCATAGCAAAGAGAAGGGGTTCCAGCAAGATTAGGCAGCTCTAGAAGCTGCTAATTTTGAATGCTTACAGCAAAAAAGAACCATCTCTGGCAATGGCACGCCAAGAAGAGGAAAGATGGTACCTCTCAAGTAGAATTTGAGATTATATCAGCAATGTTCCTCATTGTGCCTATGAGATCCTAAATAATAGCTTTTTTCAACAGGACATACTACGGTTTCATTCAGGGAGGAAACAACTATTAAAGCCACTCAATTTATACTGGAATAACCAGCAAAAACAAAAGGTACTGGATCAAGTTGGTCTTAATGTTACTGCAATGATAACCACAAGATGCTCTCTTAGAAAGAAGCTACAAGATGATGCTCTTCAATAATAGGTGCCGGCAGTAACAGGACGCTGGATCAAAGTTTCCTTACTTTATCATCAGATCAAATAAACTTGGCCAAACGCATCCAGGAGATTTTCATTCTCTATGGAACCACATAACAATATCAAGTTAACATATCTTACTTTGCTTGTCGATTCAATGATAGGAATCAATATTCATGTTGATTTCTATGTCTTCATGCTTATAAATGCTTATCCCTACTGCAGAGAACTCATCAGCATTTCATAGCAAAAACTCTTCTCCATCCTGAGTGGTTATATGCTTGTTTTGTATGTTTGGTATTTTGCCCATGGGGACAATGACACTAATAATAGTCCCTAAACTTGGGTCTAATGTGCAATACCATCCTTGGACTTTTAATTTGTTCGATGTGATCTTTGAACTATTCCTAAATATTCAATCTAGTCTTTTAACTTTCAATTTGATTAATCTAACCCCTCTTCTTTCCATCATGAAGTCAAATCAATCCTTTGGTACTATTCACAAGTTTTCATAATCACACTATTGCTCGGATTTTTTATTATCTTTTTATTTCGATCCATTTCCTAAATCAACAAAATGAAAATGCTATCTTCTTATTACCATTTTACCATTTTGGTCATTCTAAACATTAATATAGTTCTATTTAAGTATATTTTAACTTATGATCACTATAATAGCAAAAATATAACCTCATTTATGGTTATATAGAATTCATAATAATTTTATTTCAAAAGAAAGTGTTTGCATAAGAATATTTAATAATGATATTAATATGTGGTAGTTATATTAATCTAAATCTTATTCCTAATTTTTAACATTGATGCTTCGTGTTTTCTTTAATTAAATTCAGTTAAATATGTAAATTAGGAAACTAAAATAGCACAATTATCAACTCAATACAACTCTAAATGAGATTCATAGAGATCATAAGCTAAAATATGCTTAAATGGAACTAATGTAACATTATAAATACCAAAAAGGAAATTAAAAAATAGCCATATTTTTATGTTAGCTTAAGGAAATTGATTGAAATGAAAAGATATTCTCAAATCCAAGCAATAGTGTTATTATGAAAAAATATAACAATTTTATGGAAAGTTGAGGGACTAGATTGAACAAATTAAAAGTTCAACAATTACATTGAACATTTTGGAATAGCTCAAGGACCACATTGCATGAATTAAAAGTTCAAAGATGACATTGCATGTTGGGGTAAAGTTGATGGAATATTTGTGCCATTTTCCCTTACCTTTGTGATGCAATGACAATTTTATATCTGCAATTCAAATCCACGTTATGATTCCTGAACATATCTCTATATGTTCTTTAGACCAGCAAATTATTATTTATTCAAATGAAACAAGATCCTTCTAGGCAATCATGCTCTCTCTTTACAACCACTCTCTTTTCACAGTTTAGTTATTCCTGGCTCATTTCATACTCTTTCTCTATAAAAGAAAACTCACTTCAGTTTAACCAACATCCAATAAATAGCAAGCTGGCAAGGCATGTAGTGTCCTTCTCATAAACTGCATCTCTTAGATAATAAAATTGCCACCCCAGCTTCTATGTTCAACAGCATAACAAGAATTTTTTACAAAAGATAAGAGAAAGCAACTGGCATTAAGGTGAAGACATCATGAATGACATAAAAGAACACCAAAAGTGATTTTTTGGAGAACAAACAACCAACCTCTGGAGAAACCCTCTTAACATAAGCAGCAATACCAGCTATGAGGCCACCACCCCCCACAGGAACAAAAATGGCGTGCAATGGACCTTGCATATGACGCACAATTTCCATGCCAATAGTACCCTGCCCCATGATGACATCCGGGTGATCAAAGGGAGGTATAAATGTACGCCCCTCCTCCTCTCCCCGCTTCTTAGCATATGTTTGAGCCTCATCATAGGAATCCCCCACGAGAACCACTGTGCTACCAAGCCTCTCAACAGAGCGCCACTGCAATATAAGAATACCATATGTGAAAAAATACCCACCAACAACAAAACTAGACAGACTAAATGATGCAAATTAAAACCTTGATCTCTGGCGTTGTGACAGGCATTGCAATTACAGCACTACAATTTAGTCTCTTGGCAGCAAGGGCAACCCCCTGGGCATGATTCCCTGCAGATGAGCAGATAACCCCTTTTTCCAACTGTTCTTTAGTAAGCTTTGCCATCATGTTATAGGCGCCGCGGAGTTTGAAAGAGAAAACCTGGCAGAAGGAGAACAATAAATCTCACATGCTTCACAACTAAGCCCAATCCAGAATTAGACGCATTATTCAGACACATTTTCAATATGCAAGAAAAAATCAACATAATTATGATTTTGATTAATTAGAATTAGATTAAGCTTGGGAAGCTCTTCAAGGATTCTAGAACAATAGCTTCCGCCACTAGATTTTCATGGAACTCTTTCGACCACTTGATTCCAAAGCATGATTGAAGTACATTCTTCTTCATCATTGAGATAGGTACTGAAAACTTAAAGCGAGACTCAGAACGAAGCAGAAGAACACAAAGTTCCAAAAACACAATCCACGCTTCATGGGTAATTACAGTAGACGAAAAATCCATTGAACTGTCCTCAAAAGAGTCAGCCAGCTTTGCTTCTACTCCAAATAAGACCACCCTTTATGCTGTTTAAATAAAAACAATCAAGAAACAAAAAGCTCTGCTGATCAGAAGGGAAGAAAAAAGTGAACTTTCTGAACCACCATAGCTTTCAAACACAAAATCGGCATTTCAAAGTACGAAAACGACTAGACGTAACCCAATATCACTCCGGAACATGGCTTCAAAAATCAGTTTCGAAAACGCAAGAGATGATCAATTCCTTTCGGGAAAGAACTAATATCAAAAGCAAGAGAGCGCCAAAAGTACTCACGGGCTGCAAATCTTCTCTCTTGAGCCACACATTCACTCCCCACCTCTCGGAGAGCTTCGTCGCGAGCTGCAACGGAGTCTCCTTCGCGACGTCGTAAACCTTGGACGACAAAATGTTGGTCAGATAGCTCATGGCATTGGTGATGTTTTCCCCGGCCCCCTCGGCAGCCGTGCGATCGGGCACCGCCCCGAGGTATCCCGGCGGGTACTGGAGGGAGCTGGCGGAGACCCTGGGCAGGGACGGCGACGGCGGCGGTGGCGCCGCCGTCACGGGAGCAGGCGCGGGCGCGGACGGGATGTCGCGGGGGGCGAGCGACGGGGACGCCTCGGCCGTTTGCTTGGACAGGGCGGCCTTCACGAGCGGCCTCCACGGGCGGCCGTGGGCCGGGGCGGAGACGGTGCGGGGCGCGGCGGCGGCGGCGGCGGGTCGCCAGCGGAGGAGGGGAGGCCGCGGTGGCGCCAATTGGAGAGCCTCCATTGTCGAGAGAAAGTGGAATGTATGCGGGTGGCAGGTGCTGATCGGGAAGAGAGAGAGAGAGGGTGAAGGTGGCGGTGGCGGTGGGGGTGGCGGCGGCGGAGGGGGTGGCGGCGGCGGCGGCGGAGCACGGTGGCTGCAACGGGGAGGAGGGTATGGCTTTATAAAGATGGTGGGCAACAGAAATTTGGACTTGTCAAATGGGGTGTCTCTCTTCTCTTTTCTCTTATTTATTTATTTATTTATTTATTTATTTTTGGAATTATTGTCATAAGGAATCCCAAATCAATAATGACTGACCGACTAAAAACAACAAAAATCAATAATGACTGCTAATGACTTAATTTTTTAAAATAAATTCCTTATAATTAAAGCAATTTAATCAGAATCCGGCCACTTTTCTGAGTATCTCTACGTGGACATTTTTGTAAGGCTAGAATCTAAGATAATGACGTCTGCATAAAATTAATGGACACATTTCATTTGGAGAAACTTTGGTGGCGCGATATGAGACCTTATGGAAATGCCTCAGCTGTGTTGGTCATTCCCCTCCCCAACGTTTTGCCAAAAGAAGAAAAAACCGATATGCATAATCAACCGGGGACGTAAATGGAATTTCAACTCAAGAATTTTAGATCATGTGTTCAAATCGCGTCGAATAAATGTAAATTGTTCTTAATTAAGATTATTTACGCTCTCCAAAGGCCCTAGTTTAACCGGCTCACCTCTCTTCACGCCTATATTCCCAAATCATACGGACCAATATCATGTGTAGGTGAAGTGCGACTTTCTTATTTTAGTATGGTATGGCCCATTAGCTCATAGAACAATCATTTTCCTAAATAATTAGAGGGACCACCTACGCACGCAAAGTACATCAAATCACAATATATCCTAAATATGCAAAGAATATGCTACATATGCATTGCAATTCCTATTAATTTAAGCTTTTTAAATAGTAGTTTGTCTGACTTTATATCAAAGAACAAATCGAAAGTTCAAAATTAGCACTCTCTCGAATATTCCCTACTTGTAGTTTTGCCTTATTTTTGTCCTCAGTTATTTGTTTATCGTGACCATAATCAATATCATATAATTGCAGGTTTTCCATGGATGCTTTTTATCTAGGCCTTTTTCTATTTTCTTTTGTGGGAATGTTGTCCTCAAGAGTTCATTTTTTGTTAATACTTATTTGATAATTTTTTATGGATTCTATTATTGAACTGATTCTTAGGAGCTAATTTGATGTGTTGATTCCCTTAAACCACTAATTTTAGATGATATATCATATTGCTTTTGGCATGCCCTAAACTAACTTTTTTGTATGTAGCTTCTAATTAATTTTTTTTTTTTTTTTTTTTTGTCTTCATTAGTAGTGGAATCTAACTGTGGAGAGACTTTGGAATCCAAGTTGCTAGTTTTGACGGTGACCCATGCGTTTTGACCGCGGCTTGGAAAACAATGGATGGACCAGTTGGTCTCCTGGCTACGGTTTTGACTTTTTCTCATTCTTCCCATTCCCAGAAAGGAAGAAGAAGGTGTGGGGAAAGAAGCTTTACAAACCACAATGTAGTCTTTTGCAAAAATTAACATAGTAAGTCTTTTGGATCGTCGTTAGATGCTTAACTAAATTCAGTAATCTAAATACATGCATGCAAGGCAGAGATGATTATTGAATGGTTTGGGTCAGACATTGAGGTCGAACCAAGATAGATTATCATAAACATTTTTACCCTAGTGTGCTTATCAAAAATTTTTGTATACAAACTTTTGATGTCAGGTTGGACTTGACTCAATCTCGGTCGAACCAAGATAGATTTTTTTTTTTTTTTTCTAAATATCCTTGCCCAAACAATAAAAAAAAAAAAAAAAGCCTCCAAGTGCTTGCGGCTTTGGCCGGTCCTGAGAATTGCCTCCAGGTTGACAATAATTAAGTGCAGAAACTTTAGTATTTTAATATTGTTTAAACTACTTTTTAACTCATTTTTGTCACGAGACTGCTTTAAATTGTCCGTTTATGCTGCCGTAAGGCGCTATGTCATTTGGGCTACCTAGTTGCTCTTTATTTTATTTTATGTACGAGAAATTAAGAAACATGTAACATTTATTTCAATAATAAAAAAAAAGGAGATAAAAAAAAGGTAGCATTTAATATTGTCATGCTCGAGCAATTATATGGACCTGAGGAACAAATCCTTCAATTGTAACTTATGGGAATTCTTTGCATTTTTTTTCATAATTGACGTATAAAATATCGTAATTCATAAAAATTTAAAAGCTTTAAATTGATCGGCAAGATTTTTTTTTTTTTAAATTAGATGGATGTCAAAAAGCTAGGAATCTATTTTCTAAAAATTCTTAAAAGCTTACAAATTTGTTGAAAGGAAGGAGGGAATAACTACTCTTTCTAATTGTTTAGTTTGTTATAAGGCTTTTGTACATATCTGAGCAGGTCTTTAAACTGCTCATGGAAGTAAAGGCGGGAGAACCGCCTTGGGGTGAGTGACCCCATACTTGCTTCCCCAACCTCCTCGACCGGTTGGTAAACAATAGGTTGAGGGACATGGGGGGCCATGGCTAGTGGGGTAACACTAGGCTTGGCAACAAGCGGTGATCTGGATGCTCACCTCCTTCAATGGAGAGGCTACCCAGGGACCACGTGGCAGAGGTGAAAATCCTATAATTTAATATGTGGCACATGTCATCGTATGTAGTAGGAAAGTGTACACACTTTGCATGTTTGTGAAAATTGATATGTAATTTTTTTTTTGCAAAATCATCTCATTACGAAATGTTTGGATTATTAATTAATTTTAAGAAAATATTTATTAAATTTATCTATATATATATATATATATATATATATATATATATGAAAAGAGAAATATTTCAAAATTTAAACTTTTTTTTTTTTTTGCAGTAAGTTTGTTTATAATGTGGGAATATTCAAATTTAAAAACTGAAATACGTGAGGGATAAAATAGAGGATTGATTGAATATTTACAAAACAACTAATTGAGGATTTTGTAAGGAAGAAAAATTATAATTTCTTAAAAATAAGAGATTATCTTTGCTTTATATAATATAGGTCATTGGAAGACTTGTCTTTTCTTTTCTCTTCTTTCATTTTTCATTTATTTTTATCATTCCTTCCTTACTTTCTCATTAAATGATTAAGTTGACTTGAACGACTTACAGCATTACTGTAATTTTAGTCCATAAATTTTTCCATTAAGAATTCTAAATTGTGTCTTATCATCTTGAGATAGACACTTTCCATCACCGAATTCTATCAAATTTCTTTTCTTTCCTTTTCTTTTAATATTTCTGGACATACTTTTCAACTTTCTTGTATGATTAAATGGTTGGCCTTTTTGATCGGGTCATACCAAGATTTCCCCATTTAAGAATGAGAGATGTATTTGGGTTTTTAAGCTTGTAACTTTAAATTATGAAAAGAAAAAAATTACTTATACGATAACACTATCATGATTAAGTGACATATAACGACTAGATTCACGATTTCATTCCATATATACTTAAAAATATTTCCCATATAAATCAATAATAAAATAAGGAATTCTTTATGATGAGAAATAGCTAAATCGTTGGTGAAGATTCCACTTACTTTATGGATAAAGATAGAAGTGAGCCAAAATTAGGATGCATGATATACTAAAGGAAGGGACAAAAAAAAAACACCTAATCTATCGCAATCCTTTGCAATGAAGATACCTCTTACTTCATAAAATAACTAATCGCTTGTTTTTTCAGGAAAAATAACATAGAAAGTCCGACGCTGTTCTTGAAAAAGAGTTTTACCCAAATTAAGAAAGCTCCCATCGCGTTTAAGGTGGATCCAAAAAAAAAATGTTTCTTCACCTAATATTAATTTGAGGAACGTAACTAATCACATTTCGGTGCGACAAAGTCATTCATTAGAGGTTGTTGTGACCAACACCAAAACTGAACTTGCTAGAGGCGGAGCTATAATACCATAGTCATTAGAAAACAAATTTTTAAATACCTACTTAAGGAAAGCCCGGCTAGAACCACATGTTCGAGTTTCATCAAGGGTAATTAATGGCGACAATCCTGAGAAGATGGCATGGTTGGCCTATGTTAGTCGTGTAATTAATATATGAAATGGTAGATAGGTGATAGGAGGGACCAAAGGGTAAATATAGATGATTCGATGATTATGAAATGACAAATCTTATAAAGTGACCATGACTCGTCATTTTCAAACAAGCGAGTCAAAGAACTTGGCAGACATCATCCTTTGTATCGGCCCGGAAAAGCATTGTCCTTCGCTGATGGGCTTTGTAAAAAGTCTTTTGGTGAAGAATAAAGTCCATACATTGGCGCGAATTCAATCGTGTTCATTGAGAAGATTATTAATGTTTGGTAGGTCGGGTAACACTATGCCTTGCCAAGAAAGTAACAACACTGGTTAACAATGTTCAGCAATTTAAAGAAAGGTTTCAAGACAAGAAACTTAGGAACATGTCTTATTCTGTTTTTAAAGAAAGAGTTGGCTGCTAAATGTGAACCGGACAGATGCCAAGGCGCGACATAATTGCCGGTGCTCCAAATCAATTGGGCATGGCCAAAAATGTCACGGAATTGCTCAAGTCGAGACAAATGCAAACGTTATTTCTCCAGAAAAACGTTTTTCCCTCCAGAAAAAGACGCAGTCGATGTTGCTTGTTGATCTGTCGCTACTGGGATGGTCTCGCGTGAAGTGGGTTCTACTGGTCTTTTCCTCACGTAAAGAACCATTAATCAACGTGCCCCGCGTGGCCTAAAAGATCAATGTTGAATTCGTGTTTTTTGCTTTTTGATTTTCCCCAGCTTTTGTTTCGTCCCACGTTGATTCGGAGAAGAGCCTTGTCACTTGCGGTAGTCCAAGCACCGACGAACCGCGGCGAACGCCTCCGATGATGTCGTTCACGCGCTTTGACCGTAGAAAGTTTTGTTTGGAATATATGCTTTCGACCTTGGATCGATCTCTTAAGGTGTGCTCTCTTATGATATGGGTTGAATTTCCATTGAATCAAGTCTCATTTAACGGATTTAAACTCAAAACGTATTTTTAGTAACTACTTCTAAGGGAATTCTCACCTCATCCATTATCACAAGATTGAGCTCGTACCAGGAGCTAAAACCACGTGCTCAAGTGCCTTACAAGATGGTCCTTCCATAATTAGCCGAGCTGAGGAAGCAATTATGTTAAGAGAGTTGGGAATATATCTCTTTCGATTATCCTTACAATGGAAGTATAGGATGAAGTAGAATTTGTGCAGTTAAAGAAGTGGAGTACGAAGAAAAAGTTTCAATTCCTCTCTTTTCCAAAGAATTCAAGATGTTTTTAGGAGGGTGAATCACTAATCTCTAGAATGAAATAAGGGGAGTGAACCACTCTCCTGTAAAGGCTATAAACTACCAAGTGCTCTCATTTGTGTTTGTACGTAAGAAGTTCTCCCAAGCATAATTATCTATGAGGCTCTAATAAGAGAGTGTGCTGTCTTCAATTAAATTTATGATCTTTCTCAATAATTGGTATTAAAGCATGTGGTTAGGGACTATGAGCCTAGCCATTAAGGATCAGAGTATGACAGAGTTGCTAGTGTACAATCCAAGACTATGAAGTTGGTTGATATGATATCAAGCTTACTTAGTATAGTGTAGGGCCTTATAATCAAGTCACAATGGTGGATATGTCGAGTTTGGTAAGCGGTGCTGAAAAGCTCAACTAGTCCAATTTTAATGATTGAAATACACATGTTTGATTTGACTTATTAGGTCAAGACTTATGGGATATTGTTGCGGCAGTAGCCCACACCACATGTGGATGATGGCGAGTTGAGAAAGTGGAAGACCAAAACCAGTAAGGTGCTTTACATTCTTGTGGTGACTATTAAAGATGAGCTATTACAGCACATCACGAACACAAAGATCCCAAAGGAGATATGGGTTAACTTGGTGGTGCTATTCGATAGGATGCATGATGCCAAACTTGGAGACCAAACTACTTTTAGTCTCGCAACAAGACATGACGGTGACTCAATACTTCTCCAAATGTAAGTCTCTTTGTGAAGAGGTGTCAAACTTGGATCTCAAAATGCCATCTCCATGACAAGAATGAGGAAAATTATTATTCATGGATTTTGGTCAGATTGTAACAACGTTATTATGGCCACTTGTGAATGGTTAGAGATCCAACTCCTATTGAGTCAGAGACTATGGTAGCTGACCAAGAGGTATTAGATAGACAATTGTCTAATGTTTTAGTCAAGAACGTCAAGGATGATGAAAGTATACTGTTTAGTAATAAAAGGAAGGTTCAAGAGTAAGAGGAAGAAATAGATCGACCACTCTAGGTGGAAACAAAAGAAAGGTCATGGAGATTGGCAGAAACGACCAGAAGGGACAAGCACTCAACCTGGGGGAGCTCGTTGGGATTGAGGGAAAGATAATAGGAATGAAGATAAGAACAGTTGGAGGCCAGGCAGTCGCTACTAGATTTGCGGCAAAGTAGGTCACTTTATGAAGGAATGTCGATCCAAATATGTAGAAGGAAATGTTACAACATCTATCATGTTGGAGAATTACGGTGACTGAGAGTGGATTTTTCAAGGAATAAGAGTGGGATTTCCAAACGTTCATTGCAGTAGAGGAACAAGAAGAGTTCGTGGCTTCTTCTGTCGCAATGTCAAATGATGCGATAGTCTTCGTCACGATAAATGATAAATTAATCAAATATGACAATGATTGAGTAGCTTGGCTCAGGATGCTCAAACCATTATAGAAGGTAAACTTGAAGAAGAGGTTAGAGCACAACCATAAAAAAATAAAAATCAAAGAGTCCATGGCGAACAATTGTACTTCTAAAAATAACAGAAGAGCTTAGACCAAATTAGATGGATGAACCTAAAGAACAAGCACCTCATCTAGACCAACAAGGCAAAGGAAACTAAATCCTAGATATGTAAATGAAGCTTTGACTAAAGATGTTAGAGTAGAGCCATCTACGTAAGAGGAGGCCTCACAAATCCTAGACATGTAAATGCAGCTTTGACTAAAGATGTTGAAGTGATAAGAGTCATTTACATATGAGGAGGCCTCACAAGGGGCATAATGGAAGGAGGCTATGGAAGAAGAAATCCAAGCTTTAAGCAAAATGAGATGTGATATTTGGTGCCAAGACCTAAAGAGATATGCCCAATATTTTGCAAGTGGGTCTACAAACTTAGAATATGACCTGACGGGTCAATATGACCTCCGGGTTGCTAGTGTGCTGAAGTCAGCCGCGATTGGCGAGTCTGCTCTTGTACTAATCAACAAAATCCACCCAAAGGAACACATAAAGCATGAAGAATTCTCAATTTTGCTCATATACATGTATCTGCTGTCAGTTTAGAACTGAACTATGTCCACTTGAACGCTACAGGGCCTGTAATTTACAGAGCTTTATGTCTACTTGCAGCCCGATCTTGTTAAAAAAATTACCAGTTGGAGATGGACAACTCAAAGCTACTTCTGCTTCTGGAGTCTCCCGAGTCACCGGTTGCCAAAGTGGAAGAAGCTGTAGAGAGGTTCTCAAGCTCTCAAAAACCAAACACTACAGCCAGGAAACCTTAAATCCCAGCTTTTTGTCCGCCCAAGTCGCAGTCAGTTGAGGAAGGTGAGATCGTGTACAACCGTCCTGTTTATTTGGATTTTAGAGGTAATGGCACCAGTAAAGCTCCGGAAGAGCGGTGGAAATTTGACATAATACTAAATTATCAACTAGGCTTTTTTAAAACTTAGGTAGCACTTGAACTTTTATGTGTATCTCAATGATTCAAAAGGGATCGTCTTGAGATATTTTCGTATTTTTGTTTTTGCAGTAGGTGCTTGTCTAGACCAATTGTTAAAGTTTGTTCTCGTTGACACACACCCATATTTATTTCTGAGGACACTAAATATCATAGGTTGATAACAAATTTTGCCCTTGTTCATACATGCAGAGTAGATGCGGAGAGATGCTTATTTTGCTTATAACTTGTCAAATAGTTTTGGAAGAGATTGTTGATTTCACGTGTCCGTCCATCATGCCAAACAATTTCCCTATGTGTGTTACACATACCATTCGGTCATTACTAATAGATAAAAAAAGGGAAAATTGGCCTAAAAATCCAAAATCTATTATACAGACCCTAATTCACTTATAAACTTTTTAATTGTGCCAATTTAGATTAGACCTTTTGACAATTTAGTTCTGAACTTTTCAATTGTGTTGATTTAGTAATAGACATTTTGATTATTTGCCAATATAGTCTTAAACCGGGAAAATTGTCTAAAATGTCCTAAGTCTATTGTACTTTTGCCAATTAAGTACTAAATCTTTCAATTTTGCTAATTGAGTCCTAAACTTTTCTATTTCTTGCCAATTGAGTCCATCAAGCCAACTTTGGCCGAAATTCGCTAACATGGATGTGGCACTACTGATGCTAATGTTGATATTTTTTTAATAATTTTTTGAATTTTATGATTTTTTTTTTGGCTTTTTGAGAGGATTAGTGATCCTCGTTAGCCACAAGTGAGGGCTGGCCAACCCTCATCTACTTTGGGGGGCCAAAGCGAGGGCACATGAGTCCTCACACAGAATCAACTTGCCAATCCTTGTTAGGGAAATCCCTTATAATGTTTTGAAGATGACAAAATAAATCAAAGGCTACTAACATGTTTGATGGTTGAGTAATAGACTATGCAGCTGATAGAACATGTAAAGGATATTATCAAAGTCTATGCTTGGAAGAACCAGAAGACGGACTCTATGCTGAAGCTGAACTTAAAGCTAAATATGTTCGGAAGCAGAATATGTTCAAACTCAGATTACAAAGTCTATCGCACTCAGACTCAGATTGTAAAGTCTACTGTTCTCAGACTTTACATCCAGATTCGACAGAACGTAACACAAACCCCGAAGATATAACGGCTAGTGATCTGGTTTGGATTCCACATCAAGCTTGATTTGATTGACTTAATTTAATTGATTGACAATTGGCTCTTGAAGACAAGAACTTTCTATACGAAGAAGCTTTACTTATGGAAACCAAGATTCTGTTTGTATGGGCGATCGGAATCAATTTGGGATTCTACTTTTGTCACTCAACGGCTACCAAATCTTCTAGATACAGATCTGTCCAATGGGTAGGTTGGAAGACGATCCTCGAGATGCTGTCCAATGGCTAGTTTGGAAGTGGAGGAGTATTTAAGGAGATGAAGGACCGATGAGCAAGTAAGAGACGGAGTGTAGAATTTATGATTCCAAAGTCTGAGTGACCTTCGATCATACACTTATCTCTATGAGCTTAAACGTTTGTGATCTTGAGAGAAATACCAAAAGAGTGACTTAGTGAGATAGTGTGATCTACTACTAAGTGTTTGCACTCAAAGTTGTAATCTCTTGTTAATTGCATAGTGGAATCCAGCCAAGAAGACTGTTAGCGTGGGAGAGTGGACGTAGGCTTAGATTAAGCCGAACCACTATAAACATTGTGTTCTTATTCTCTTCCCTAAATCTCTTTATTTTGTTCGTAGTTCTATTTAACTGCTAAAGTCTGATCTCGCTCAAAGTCTGGTACTCTTCAGACTCAATTTCAAAAGTCTGTTGTTATTCAGACTCAGGTTAAAAGTAAAGGTTTTCATTGTATTTTGTAGAATCTATTTTTACACCTATTCACCCCCCCTCTAGGTGCTCGTACTAGTTCTATCAATTGGTATCAGAGCCAAGTGCTCGGTTTATAAAGTGTTTTTACTTTTGAGCTAAAGATCTTTTATGGCTAGTATTTTGGCACCAGGACTTATGGAGGGACAAAGTAACACAAGGCCACCATATTTTGATGGAAAGGAATACAACGTGTGGAAGAACAAAATGAAACATTTCTAAGATCCAAAGATCTCTTGCAATGGGATATTGTGGAAAAAGGAATCAATCCCACTGCTGCATCTACATCAAATAAGAATGGCAAAGACAAAGAAAGCAAACCCCCCGCTCCTATGTCTCGGACGGAGATGTCCAAAAGAGAAGCGCTTGATGCAAAAGCCATTTATTCTTTATATTGCGCACTATCTCCTGCTGAATATAATAGAATCTCTTCATGTGAAACAGCAAAAGAAGTTTGTGATAGACTTCATGTTACATATGAAGGGACTGATCGTGTAAAAGAGACAAAAGTAAACTTCCTGCTCGGCAAATATGAATCCTTCAAGATGAAGCAAGGAGAGTCGATTGGAGATATGTTCAGCCGTTTTACAGAAATTGTAAATGGTTTAGCATATCAAGGTCAGCCAATTTCTTCCCCAATGAAGGTCAACAAACTCTTGCGAGGTCTCTCAAAAGATTGGAACCATATCAAGACCTCAATTCGGGAAACTCAGAGGATTATGCCACTCTCCGTTGATGAATTGATTGGCACTCTTCAATCCTATGAAGTGGAACAAATCAATGATGAAGATCCCGAAGGTAAGAAGTCGATTGTTTTAATATCTAACGCTGATTCTGATGATACAGATTCACAAAATGATATGGATGACGAAGAACTTGCTTTTATGATCAAGAAATTCAAAAGGTTGAATAGAAAAGGAAGTGAATTTCGTAGAGGAAGACAATACAAGCAGAATGGCCATAAAAGAACAATAAAAGAAGATGATGAGCAAGGAAATCTATGCTTCATAGCACATTCAGAATCAGAGTCTGACTCAAACATAGACTCGATGTTGCTTGTTGATCTGTCGCTACTGGGATGGTCTCACGTGAAGTGGGTTCTACTGGTCTTTTCCTCACGTAAGGAACCATTAGTCAACGTGCCCCGCGTGGCCTAAAAGATCAATGTTGATTTCGTGTTTTTTGCTTTTTGATTTTCCCCAGCTTTTGTTTCGTCCCACGTTGATTCGGAGAAGAGCCATTTCACTTGCGGAGTCCAAGCACCCACGAACCGCGGCGAATGCCTACGATGATGTCGTTCACGCGCTTTGACCATATAAAGTTTTGTTTGGAATATATGCTTTCGACCTTGGATCGACCTCTTAAGGTGTGCTCTCTTACGATATGGGTTGAATTTCCATTGAATCAAGTCTCATTTAACGGATTTAAACTCAAAACGTATTAGTAACTACTTCTAAGGGAATTCTCACCTCATCCATTATCACAAGATTGAGCTCGTACCATGAGCTACAACCACGTGCTCAAGTGCCTTACAAGATGGTCCTTCCATAGTTAGCCGAGCTGAGGAAGCAATTATGTTAAGAGAGTTGGGAATATAACTCTTTCAATTATCCTTACAATGGAAGTATTGGATGAAGTAGAATCTGTGCGGTTAAAGAAGTGGAGTACGAAGAAAAAGTTTCTATTCCTCTCTTTTCCAAAGAATTCAAGATGTTTTTAGGAGGGTGAATCACTAATCTCTAGAATGAAATAAGGGGAGTGAACCACTTTCCTATAAAGGCTAAACTACCAAGTGCTCTCATTTGTGTTTGTACGTAAGAAGTTCTCCCAAGCAATATTATCTATGAGGCTCTAATAATAGAGTGTGCCATCTTCAATTAAATTTATGATCTGTTGAGAATAACGGATTCCCTAAACCGGATTCGACACTCAATCGAACCCCTAAAACGAATGTGGAAGACAAGCCTAGGAATCACATGTATCACCGATCAAAGATACATGTCGCGACCAAAATTTCGGGTGCACCACCTAAAATTAGGCTAATGGATTGTTAAGCCTAGACTTAGCTCAAGCTCTCCCAAGCCCATACCAACTCGCGACTTAAATTCAAATATCTAGCACGCAAAAGGGAGTCGCCACTAATCAATTTGCGGTAGGTCGATTAGACACCTAAATAAAATAATGGGAGAATTATTTCACTTCTACGAACCAGAGACTTTGGATACGGGGACTTGGTTACACTAGACTTTCCTAGTGCCCTTTCGGTACCTTTCTCTTTTTATTTCGAAAAAATGTTTTGCATGCAACTTAAATTGATTTTAATTCACTTTTCTAACATATGAGGCGATCATGCAGGTGCGCATACCACCAATTTAACACTCAGGAAAGCAATTAAATAGTGCAGAACTTACCTCAAAGCAACGAAAGCATTTGCAATGTTAGATCAGAATTCACATCAGCAATCTTAGATATGATTTCTAATTAACAAGCAATTACTCAATTTTTGCTTTCACTTTTTAATGAGAATATAGTCCATATGCAATGCAATGCTTCTAATATAAAATGAAATAATATGGCATGGCAAAATGTCTTAAACTATATGAATGAGTAAAAAAACCTAATGATTTCTTAATGAACATGCAATAATTAAATATGCAATCTAAATTAACCAAAATGACCTTATTCTAATGACGGGCAATTTCTAATTAAATGAACCTAATAACAATCACTAAATGACGTGCATTTCATGAACCTAATTCTACATGACATGCAAATGATTTTTATTTCTGTTTTTTTAACGAAAATTCATAATTAAAATCACTAAAGAAAATAAAAGTCTAGCTAAAGTGAAAACTAAAGTAAAATGCTATCTAAACTAAATGCCTTCTAAACATGCATTTAAAAAAAAAAAAAAACTAACCTATCATGCAATCCATCTAAAAATCTATCTAGACTTAAAATTAAACATGCAATTCTATCTAATATGCAATGACGTGCAAAGAATGTCCTAATTCTGATTTTTTCTTTTTCTTTAATGAAATTCGAAATTAAAATTGCCAAATAATTAAACATGCAATTTAAAAAAAGCTAACATCCTAAATGAATGCATTTTTTTTTGGATTTTTATTTTAAAAAAATTCGAAATAAGATTGCAATTCTAAATATGCAAGATAACCCTAAGACTAGAGATATTCCAAAACGAACCTAATCCTAATTCAAAATTTTTTGGATTTCTTTTTCCTTTTTACGAAAACGAGATCGACTCAAACCACACGATAGCAAATCGGCAAGATAAGATCGATATCTATAAAAAAAAAAAAAAACGACGAACCATATCTCGCGCATAAGATCGGGTTGGTCAAATTTAAACAAAATCACGAATCGAATCTCCTGCATGAGATCGGATTGGCGATTTTTCCGTGCGATTGCGAGTCAAATTTCGGGCACGAAAATCGGACTGTCAATCATATGCACGTTATGAAATTGGGAAAATTTCCCAACTTATAAGGCAACTCGAGACTATGGATACCTCAGTATATCGA
Source organism: Eucalyptus marginata (assembly GCA_014182565.1). Classification (NCBI taxonomy): domain Eukaryota; kingdom Viridiplantae; phylum Streptophyta; class Magnoliopsida; order Myrtales; family Myrtaceae; genus Eucalyptus; species Eucalyptus marginata. The sequence goes on along the minus strand of CM024585.1, from coordinate 21,366,827 downwards.
GAATTTTCATTATGTGTATCAACGAACATATCAAATAAGGAAACAAAATTTTCGGAAATCAAAATAGACAAAATTTTTACCTATTTCGAATTTCGGCTTCCGAATTTACGACCTGTGATTGGCGAGTGATGGATGATGGATCGCAATTGACGATGCTTCGTGGCAGCCGTCTTGCGAATAGCGATTCACGGTGGTGGTCGGCAGGTGTCTCAGCGCGGCACAATTGCAGTTCGCCATGCTTCAGGGACGGTGTGACGAAGGGCCTGGTTCACGGAGCTGTAGCAAGCAAAGGGGCTCCGTGTGGGTCACGGACAGCGGTGGTTCAATGACAAGCTGTTGGTCGTCTCGGTGGGTCTTCTCCTTTGGCGCTTTTTGTATGTTGAAATCGTCTCCGAGGGTGTAGGGAAGCTCTGCTCTCTCTCCAAGTTTTCTTCCTTTGGCCTTTTCTTTTTTTATTTGCAGGACATGCGGATGAGGTGTCCATGAACATGAATCCTCACAGTAATCAAGAAAATCTCATGAAGACTTCATGAATCATGACTCTCGAATGTGTTGGACTTCTCAATCGTGAATTGTGAATTCCTCTAAGAAGGAAAATCCTCCCAAAGACCAAAAAGAAGCCCAACTTCAACGAAGAACAAAAGAACCGAAGAAATTTTTTTTTCTCTTTGGTGCTTAAACCTTTAACCTCAAAAACCAAGAAACAGGTGGCCGTATATTCAGTGTGTGGCCCCCAAAAATCAAACCCCCTTTTTCACCATACACAGCACATTTTATAGCAAAACCAAATGTGATTTTTTTCTTAATAAAATATTTCAAAAATTGCCTATAACCTCCGAATCATGAAAATCCTAATCTCATCAATATTCTACGCCGATTTCCTCATCTATTGATAAAGATAGGATTAAAATGCGATTTTCTTAATTTTGAAAATATCATAATATCGCACCAAATCTTTATTTAAATAATTTTTGTCATTTAAAAGAAACGGGCTCGGGCCGATTTTCTCATTTTATGGGCTTAGTCCGGCCTGTTAATTTAAACTCAAAAACAATTAATTCGAAGCCATTCACCACCGGTCCTAAAAATAAAAATGCAAAACATGTAAATTAAAAATAAATGCACCTAAAATTATATGATATGCAATTGAATTATAATATTTTTAAAGATAAAATTAACCCCTAATGACTAAATGGACCACCAAAATTTAGGTGTCAATAGCTGCCCCTCTTTAGAGGTGAGCTCGAAGAGGTTGCCTTCAAAGATAAATTGAGACCTAAATTTTGACTATGCACATGCATTGAATGATTTTTTTGTTGGATTTTTTATTTTTGATTTTTGATTTTTGATTTTTTTTTTTTTGTGTCGGGAAATGAATCCCATTTTAAAATGCAATTCATATGATGCATGGAAATGCTAATGCAAATGCATAATGTGAAAGGAAAGAACGTACCTGCAATTACTTACCAGTCAATGCGGTAAAGCATTTTGAGGTACCTGATAAATCCCTATTTACTCCATAAGTACCCAACTCTCACTTAGGTTCCTTGAAGAGTCAAACAGGTAATAGATTGAAACATTGAGATCGAGAAAAACATTCACATTCAATGTGAAATGTTCAACGACAATAATTAAGACATCTAGATCCAAACTGAGATGTCAAGATTTTGGGATTTGAAATATCTAGATCCAAACTAATGTATAACAAGAAAGATCGAAAAACATTCACATCTAAAGTGAAATGTTCAACACAAAGAAATAAGACATCCAGATCTAGACTGAGATGTCGAGGAACCTACCCGAAATATCTTACCTTGAAGGAGGGTAAAATGACTCAAGATAGATTGGTGTTACATGTCCAAGACCCGTACCATTCTACGATCACCCAGAATTGTAACATGGCTTTGTAAAGAAACTGCTTTCCTAGGACTCGTACCATTTTACGGTCACCCAGTATGACAGTGTTTGATTGTGTCTAGGACTTGTACCATTCTACGGTCGCCTGAATAGGGAAATAGGTTTTGTCTAGGACCCGTACCATTCTACGGTCGCCTAAACGGGGATTTACCTTCCAGGACCCGTACCATTCTACGGTCGCCTAGAATAGGGAAATAATTTTTGTCTAGGACCCGTACCATTCTACGATCGCTTAAATGGGGATTTACCTTCCAGGACTTGTACCATTTTATGGTCGTCTGAATAGGGAAATATGTGTTGTCTAGGACCCGTACCATTCTACGGTCGCCTGAATAGGGAAATATGTTTTGTCTAGGACTCGTACCATTCTACGGTCGCCTAAATGGGGATTTAATCTGGAGAAAATTTGTTGGGGACAACTCAATTGGGTGTCAATTAAAAGGGACTCTAGGCTACGAAAGCATGTCAAGCCAATATAAAGGGACTCTGGGCTACGAAAGCACGCTAGGTCAATTTAAAAGGACACCGGGCTACATAAGTACACCGGGTCGATAAAAGGGGGACTCTGGGCTACGAAAGCACACCAGGTCAATTTAAAAGGACACCGGGTTACAAAAGCACGTCGGGTCAATAAAGAGGGACTCTAGGCTACAAAAGCACGCCAGGTCAATTTAAAAGGACACCGAGCTACAAAAGCACGCCGAGTCGATAAAATGGGGACCCTGGGCTACGAAAGCACGCCATGTCAATTTAAAAGGACACCGGGCTACAAAAGCACGCCGAGTCGATAAAAGGGGGACTTTAGGCTACGAAAGCACATCAAGTCAATTTAAAAGGATACTAGGCTACAAAAGCATGTTGGGTCAATAAAGAGGGACTCTGGGCTACGAAAGCACGCCAGGTCAATTTAAAAGGACACCGGGTCGATAAAAGGGAGACTCTGGGCTACGAAAGCACGCCAGGTCAATTTAAAAGGACACCAGGCTACAAAAGCACGCCGGGTCAATAAAGAGGGATTCTGGGTTACTAAAGCACGCCAGGTCAATTTAAAAGGACACCGGGCTACAAAAGCACGTCGGGTCAATAAAGAGGGACTTTGAGGCTACGAAAGCACGCTAGGTCAATTTAAAAGAATAGCTTGACTGAGTCAAGTGTTGAGAATGGGTAGAGATATACTTACCTAATGATATCTCTGATTCTTTGGGATATGTCTTCTGGAACTTAGATATCCTGTGGAGGCTTCTCACCTCCTAGTAGAAATAAATTTTGGAACATTAAGGATGCGCCTTGAATGCTCATGATGGTTTCTCATCTCCTCATGTCATGAGGCATTTTGTCATTTAAAATAAATGGGCTCGGGCCGATTTTCTCGTTTTATGGGCTTAGTTCGGCCTGTTAATTTAAACTCAAAAACAATTAATTCGAAGCCATTCACCACCGGTCCTAAAAATAAAAATGCAAAACATATAAATTAAAAATAAATGCACCTAAAATTATATGCTATGCAATTGAATTATAATATTTTCAAAGATAAAATTAACCCCTAATGACTAAATGGGCCGTCAAAATTTAGGGAGTCAACAATACACCACGGAATCGAGCATACCTTATTGTCCATGGATTAAACACCAATGCTGAAGTTCAAGGAAGAATCACGATCTTGTTCTACTGAGGAGCGTACTGTTGCTTTGAAGGGGGAGAAAACTCTAAGTTTTTGGAGCGTATAGTTCTTACGTTTTTTTTGGAGAGGGAGAAAGTGAAAAACAATGTACGTACCCCAAAAGGTACGTTCCTTTTCCTTTTTACTTTCCCTTGAAGCGTCTCCTCCAAAGGACGCATCTCTTCAACATAAAAACATTCTTCCAAAAGACACAATCCCTCATATCTGAACAACGTAGCCTTTCACATCGCAACCCTTCCTCCATGGGCCCTTATCTTGCGGGCCAGGCTTTTAGGCCCAACATGAGCGGACGGGCCCACTTAGGCCCATCAACACATAAATAAAAAACCATCATCTCCCACTCGCACATAGTGGGCCGAACATGACCCTCTTTACCTCTCTGCAACATTCATACTAGTGAATAATCCGTGCGACCAGCATACTTTGAGAGCTCGTTGCCATACATCTGTTAGGAATATATAGCAGCTTATAATGGACATCACATTCCGAGTAGATTTAGTATGCAGTACCCTAGATCGATCGATCACATTTATATCTCTCTTGATCTCTTTTAAATAATGATATATTGTATTCACAATTATGATTATCCCATAAACAATCATAATTGGTCGACTAGTGAATACAAAACTAAAATGTGATTCTCCAAATTCGATCTTCCTTTTTCCTCGAAACTCTCAATTTCAGTTCAACTTGCTTTTCTAGAAATGTCCCATTAGATCGAATCAATTCATGATCATTAGTAACATTCTAAGATAGCAAACACTGAATAGAAATCTTGAGAATAAGTAAGAGTCATGAGAGCACTAAATTGAGAAACTCTTTTCCTCAAAAGTCTCACACGGTATAAAAGTTGAGATCAAAACTTTTTGCCACTCTTATTGGTCATCTCATGCATACGTAGTATGAAATACGTATTACGGTATTAACTCATTTCCCATGGAGCGTATGTCTACACCTTCAATACCATACAGATGATAGTTCAGACATACCTAATATCTAACTTGAGTTCACATATCTACTCATACACAGAATTCATCAAAACTCACATCTGGTATCATAGACAGATAAAGTAAAATATGTGGGTTATTTTACTTTCGGACATAGTCAATATCATGTCATCATCTTAATACTCAGTTAAGGTGACATATATATATATATATATATATATATATAAATATATATATATATATATTAAGCTTAAGCTCTCGATTATCACCTAGATAATATGCTTAAAACTGTCTCGTCTCTATTTATCACATAGTAAATAGAGGCGATTACCCGTGTGAGTAGGCTAATCTTTTATCTGTCCGACATACTTTCTCAACTTTATATAATGCACTGAGCATTAAGATGCATAAATGTCAAACAAAGATTCATAGGCATTAATAATGAAAAAACACAAATTCATTAAATGTGAACACTTCGAGGAAATTACAATATTCAGTACATCAGCCTCTACGCAGTCCTTAGAGATTTTACATGACCACAAAACACATCTCTAGGTATTGGCTTTGTCATAGGATCTGCTACCATTCTATGCGTAGATATGTATTGTAAGTTCACATATTTTCGTGCAACCATATCCTTGACAAAATTATACTTGATATCTATATGTTTGGTCTTGCCATGATATTTTGGATCTTTGATGTATGCTATAGCTGCTTGCTATCACAGTTAACGGACAAAGTATAGCGCAAGTGCCAAAACTTTGAAAAGGTACACTTAAGTGCCACCTTCGGCGGACCTTGCCAGAAATCTTACGTGGCAATATTTTATTATTTTTGTTCGCCTAGGTGGCTCGTTGGAGAGCTGACTCAGCTCTAACTCACCCCAAACGACGCCGTTTTCATAGTTTGCCAAAATATAAGCCCTGAATCTGCCAAACGACATCGTCGCCCAAATTGCCCCAAATCCAAAACCCTAAATTGGCTAAAATCCCTATTGAAGTGCTCGAAAATGCTAGTCTTGAACCCTAATATTGATTTGCTCAAAATTCCACCGTCGAATATTGGAAATGGAGAGTAGGACTCACAACAATGCCTCAAATTCCTCTCACCGAAGCGAAGGAGAAGGCCAGAGTTTCTGTTTTTGTGGATTACCGAGTCCAAGAAGAACATCGTGGACTCGAATGAATCTTGGGAGAAGATTTTATGGATGCGCCAAATATAAAGAAGGGTTGAAGTGCAAATACTTCAAATGGGTTGATGCGAAATTCTCTCACCGAGCCACAGAGGTGATATTGGATCTACTTGATAAAAGACATCAGTCTTCATCTATGTTCGTGGACGACTTGGACGATGTTGACTCAATGCAAGCTCAAGCGTCTTCGGCTAAACTTTTCAAGAATGAAGTTTCAAGGATGAATATTGATTATCAAGCGTTTATTATGGTGTTGTTTTGTTGTCTATTATACTTTATGATGAAATGTAAAGCACTTGAAGATGAGAAAATGTTTCTCCGACTGCCATAGTTAAAAATAAGTGGAGAAATGTAATTGTTTTGGATTAAATGTAGGCTTTTTTTTTTCTCTCTTTTTGAAAGATGAGAAGAAGTTTGTGTTGTTCCACAAGATCATTGTGGCTTTGTTGTTGTTTGTGCTGTCATATGTATTGTGGGTTACTTCTTGTGTTTGTAAAGAGGTTAAGGAAAGGGAATGAGTGAATTAGATGCTGCTTGTACTGTGTTTTTGCTTGTTCTTCATAATAAACCAATAATGATGGATGTGTATTGGGTCAATGTGTTGTGAATATAAACATAAATCAGCAGCAAATATTGGAATTGAATGGAGTTGCTATAAGTTAAGTTAAATTACCATCACCTTCTCTGTTTTGCTGCAAACCAGCATATACACAAGACAAACACGAGTGATTACCCGAGTGCCATAAGTTGTATTTAGTAATCATTTAAGTACTAATCACGATAAAAAAAGGATCACTTAAGTGTCAATTTATTATTAAAGGGATCACTTAAGTGTCACACGTAGTTAAAAGTGAACATTTAAGTGCCACTTTTTTTGAAAAGTTGGACACTTAAGTCCAATTTTTCTCTAAAAATTGCGCCAGCCACCACCACCGGCTACGCTAGCAGCCATCACCACTAGCCATACTAGGCACTCCAGCACGGTGGTGTTGTTGCACAAGATACTGGTGCAAGCTGAGTATTGCACTAGCCCACAACCACCAAGCATCACTAGCTACCACCACCAGCTACACCAGCACCTTAGCCACCACATTAGCACCCGGCCACCACCTAATAGCCACTGTGCTGGTGCTAGGTCTGCACACTACACACTTGAACCAGATGTAGCACGAGCTCTCAACCGAACCCCAACAACAAATCCACTACCACCAAACATCACCATCCACCACCACCAGCCACACCAGCACTCTAGCTACCACCACAGACCCAACACCAACAGCAGTAAGTAAAAGCATAATCCATATCTTACAAAAAGTAAAAAGAATTTGACAAGCAGCAAGATCATTCCATTAATATTGAAATTTAGTCTAACAAAATTAATGACAAACTAAAGAACAATAAAAGAAACAGATAACCATCCATAGCAAGTTATTATAAACGTTTACAAAACTGACTCCTAAGTTCCACAAATCCTATCATGTCCCATCTCATCAATCAATATGCACAACACCCCCTGTTCGTGCTCCTTTTGATTAGCCTTTCACTTGATTCATAATTCTCGTACTCTTTCTAACTGGACATGCAACTTCTTTTTCAACCTTCTCAGTATCCATTGACTCATATGGAGCTGCAAATGTCCCAGGCTGAATTGATTCAGAAGGAGGTGCAGTTGCAACTATCCCAGGCTGAATTGATTCAGATGGACCTGCAACTGGGTTCTTGCTCTTCTTTCTTGTTGGCGCAACTGATGTTTTCTTCTTCTTCTTTGTTGGTGCAGTCGTTGATTCTTGAGTTGGGCCTTGAGAGATAAGAACCTCTGAACTTCTCCCAGGCTACAACAAGACAATAAATTGTCAGCAAAAGTCTATAGCATAAATTTAAATTAAATGCAGCTAATAAAACTTACATTTAGAATGACTGTTCCAATACGCTCATCTGAATAAAGGCTATAGCCATATTGTCTTAATCTCTTCCCAAGTGCCCCTCTTGTTTGAATAGGGGCGTCACTTTCGGGAACTTGTGATTTGTTGGCTATTTTTCTTGGCTGTGATTTCTTGGGCCCTTCTTTTGGCCCTTCAGCTATAGCCAGGGCTTCTTCGACCAATTCTTCAGTTGGGCGTCTTCTAGATGGCCTTTGTGTAGCTGCCTCTTCACGTGGCCTTCTTGTAGTTGTCCTTCTATGTAGCCCTTCTGGTGGTACTTGTACTGACTTGTAGTGATTCTTCTGGTGGCCCATGTGGTGACCCTTGTGGTGGCTCTTGTGATGGCTCTTCAGTTGGTAATTGAGCTCCAAGTTGCATTCTTCGAACCTGAGAAAGAGGCAAAATATATCATAAATATAACATCGGGCTATATAATAACGTAAAGAAAGAAAAACCGAATACAAATTGGTGAATTTACTAGGTATTTCATTTTCTGTTGAAGAACAGTCGACTGAATTGGCTGTTTAACTGCTTGGGCCAATCCTTCAACTGGCCGTCTTCTACCTTCCCTTCTTCGAACAAGCCCTTCAGTTTCATGACTTATTGGGGTTCTTCTCGTGACCTGACAAAGACATTACATACAAGGCCAAATAGGATATTATGTACATATTTATGATAAACTACAAAGCAACATAAACATAAAGACTTACTGGGCTTCTAGTTGTCGACTGAAGAACAGTCGACTCACTTAGTCCTTCTGTTTGCCTTTCTCCAACCATCCCTTCACTAGGCCCCTCAGTTGGCCTCAACTGTTCTTGTTGCTTCCTCAATTGACAACCTTTAATGTTGTGCCCTGCTATGCGACAATAAGAGCACGTCATCTTTGCACCTATCCTGCTCATTCTTTGCTGACTCGAGATCTCTCCTTTCGCCATTCTTCGTCTTCGTTTTGGCCTTCCCATTTTCTTCTTCAGTGGCAAAGGTTGAGGTGCTTCATGATCCGTCGGCTCCCAAAACTTGCTACTTCTAATTGGCTACATCATGAACTGATACGAAGCAAGGTATTTCGATTTTTTGTACCAATCATCAATGTAATCATCTACATTGTGGCCCTTCAACTGGATGGCACATATGGCATGTGCACAAGGAATTCCACTTAGTTGCCATGCTCTACATGAACATTTTCTCGTATCTAGATGGACAACATACTTATCGAAACCCTTTATTATCTCATATCCGTCATCCCCATTCCAAATGGGATGATAATGCCTACTTGCAGCGAAGTTCTCATCCAATTTCTTGGCAATCCTAGGACCATATTGTCTTGTCCACTTTGTAGCCTCATCTCTTTGTTTGTGCAGCCGAGTCATGATCATAACTCGTATATCTTCAAGCATTGAGAGGATTGGTTTGCATCTGGCATCTATTATCTTCCCATTAAATGATTCACATATGTTGTTGTCAATGTGATCGCACTTGAATTCCTCACTGAAGAATGCCTTGCACCAATGCTTCAGTTCTATTTGAAATAGTGTTGCACAACCTTCCTTCATCAATTGAAGCAGTCCTTCTTTAGCTATCCTAAAGTCAGCCATGTTCGTACTCTTTGCTAATTGCCAAAATTGCAACTGCAGCTTATCCCTTTTATAGGTCTTTGCCCAATTCCCGTATATGTGTCGTGCACACATTCGATGTTCAACATGGGGCAACAACTCGGCTACTGTTGGAACCAATCCCTACAATAATTCAAAATAAGAAATGTAAGCAAATAACATGTTAATATTACAAAGCAAACAATTGACTAAATTTTTCAAAAAGCAAGCATTACCTTTTGTTGGTCGATCATGAACGCCCACCCTTCCCCGTTTGTTATCTCTAAGTCAGCCATGAAATTTTTCAAGAACCAGGACCAATTGTCCTTGTTCTCAATCCTTACAACAGCCCAAGCTAGTGGGAATATTTGGTTATTCGCATCTATTCCAATCACTGTCAACAATTCTCCCTTGCATAAGCCTTTCAAAAAACAACCATCCAATCCTATAATCCGTCTACAGCCAGCTAAAAAACCCCGTCTGCATGCATCAAAGCACACATAGAACTTATCGAACTTGGTCCCACTATCAGGAAGCGGCCTCTCCACCACCTCTACATACACTCTACTTGAAGGGTTTTGCAACCTACACTCCCAAGCATACTCCCACACCTGCCCATATTTCTTACCATACTGACCAATAAGTATCTTTATCACCTTTTGCTTTGCTCTTTTGCATTGAGTCCTAGATACATTGATGCCTACACGCTCGTTCACCAGCATCCTAAAGTCAGTAATTTTCATCTCAGGCATTAGCTTGATCATATCAAAGAAGTGCTTGGACAACCATGCACTTATTACCCCTTTGTTTTGAAAATTAATGGAACAAGTGTGTTCCTCTTGGTAGGTTCTAATCTGGAAAGACCCACTCCTCTTAACAAACGAGTCGTAAATCTTCCATGGACAATTTTGCTGCGAACACCTAGCTCTTACAAAGTTCTTAGTGTTTCTAACGAAGTCAATATTTCTTTGTGCAGCAATGGAATTCTTTAGTATAGCTTCCCTAAATTGTTTCGCATCTTGGAATTTCATACCTATTGACAAAGTAGGAGAGGCAACGGATGGATCATAGGAAGGAAACTTGCTTTTCCTTTTACGCACAGCTCCTTGATCTTCTTCAAGCTCGTCTTCGGAAGTAGCAGTGTCGATGCTTTCTTCATAATCTGTCTCCTGGCCAACAACACCAGCATCTACAGGGCCTTCGTCTCTGTTTGGAACTTCATCAACTACCTGCAAAGTTGCAAATTTATTTGACAAAAAGTCCCTTTATTTTTTCCTTGACTGTGTAAGCTCCTCGTCATCATCATCACTTAAGATTAAGAAATTTTTAGCAGTCAACCCTTCATCGTCATCATCACCATCACTAGATTCAGCTACTTCCCAATCTAATTCAGTGATGGTGACATCACCTATGTCACCATCACTCTGGTGAACAGCATCTGCACCCCTCTCCTCCCCGTCTTGTCCATCATGCCCTCCTTCATCCCTAACCTCAATACTAGCTTGAATACTATCTCCTCCTTCTCCTACTTGGGTGCTATCTCTATCATCATCTTCGTCTTCACTATCAGTATTGTATTCAACATCAACATATACCTTCGCCTCTTCGTCATGAAGATAATGATATAGGACATCCCTAAAACCATTATCATCTTCTAAAGTTCTTAAACCATCTCTCAAGCCCTTCCCAGGAAGACAGTATAGCAACTTTTGTACTTTACAAGGCAAATATGTCACTATATCCCTAACAAATCCAATATAAGATGTCTTCTTTATATCTACAAAGATAGTACCCTCATTCCCCCCCTTATACTCCCACTCATCCTCCCCAATCGCAAAATCCCCACCGTAGCAAACAATGACAGCAACATTGTTCTTATCATGAGCCATTTCTACAACAAAAGAGGAAAAACATGCAATTTACTTTTGGGACCACATTCACAAAGGACAACAAACAATTGCATGTGGAGGTCCCTACACTCTTTATTAAAGAAAAGATAAGAAAGAGGGAAAAAATGCATAGGTCAGACGATAGCAACTTTGATTGGAAAGATAACCTCAGGACAAATAGAGGTCCCCACCCGACAGCTACTTTGATTATGTCGCATTCCCTTAAAATATGGAGAGGTCCCCCAAATAACAGCATGGGGTCCTCATGACACCAATTTCAACACTGCAATTTAAAAAAAAATGCCCAAAAGTCCCCACGACAACTACTCTGAACCTTAACAATCACCATCACACATCACATTTCACATCCGATCCCTACAAATTACTTTTGCACATTACAATTCCACATCCGAGCCCTAAATCACACATCACAGTACCTAACACCACATATGAGCCTTAATTCCCCCCCCGAGCCCTACATTTCGAGACCAATCCTAAACCGTCAATCCGAACCCCCAATAGGGTTCTAACACCACATTTGAGCCATAAATCTTAAATCAATATCATCCAAGCCCATGATTTTCCAGTGGACTCCCAAATTTCAAGTTGGAGCCCTAATTTCACCACAGGGGAGAAGAAGAAGAGAACAAACCTGAGCGAGCGATGACGGCGAGCAACGACGGTGAGCAACGACGGCGACCAACGATGATGATCGATGACCTGCGAACGGCAACCTGCGAATGGCGACCTTTGAACGGCGAGATGTGAACGGCGATGGAGAGGACGTCATATTTGGTGTGAACACTACCGACGACCAGTTAAACCCTAAATAAGATAAACGACGTCGTTTAGCTTGGTCAAGGTAGAGTGGATGGTGCAATGTCGTTTTCCTCCTCCATGTGTGCTTTTTTTTTTTTTTAAATTGCCACGTCGGTTAAGCATGTTGGCGGAAAATACCACGACTACATTTTGGTCGGATTTTGGCCGAATTGGCACTTAAGTGATCCATTTTACTCCGATTTTGGCACTTAAGTGTACCTTTTCAAAGTTTTGGCACTTAAGTGTCCCCCTGTGCCAAGTTTTGGCACTTGTGTTGTACTTTGTCCCACAGTTAACCAATAATGGATTTGCAGCATATCCAATAACACCTAAATGATCCAAAAATCTCTTAAGCCAAACACCTTCTTGTACTGCTGCTGATAATGCCACGAACTCAGCTTCCATCGTGGACAAGGCTATACACGTTTGTTTCTTACTGCTCCATGATATGGCGCCATTATTCGCAAGAAAGCAAATCCGTAGATAGATTTCCTTTCATCTAAATCTCCTCCCCAATCAGCATCTCGAATAGCCTTCAAGTTGCAAATAATTTCCTTGGTAATTCAGCTTGTAATCAGCAGTTCCCTTCAGATACCTTAGTATTCTTTTAACGGTTTTCCAATGTGCTTGACCTGGATTGGATTGGTATCTACTCACCATTCCAACTGCAAAACATATGTCAAGTCTTGTACACATCATAACGTACATTAAAGGTGTGTTTGGTAACGATTCTCTTCCTGAACAGATTTTGATCAGAAATGATTTTTTTTTTAATTCTGTTCCCGAGAACTGATTCTGAACAAAAGAACGCGTTTGGTAACGAATAAAATTTCTGATTCTGGAATAGAAAAAGAACAGAAACACGTTTGGTAACTGTATAAAATTTCTATTCCAATTCTTTTTTAATTACCTTTTTAGATGAATATAAATTTGATATTGAATTTTCATAAACCATTCACTGATTAATTATATTTTTATACTAAGTAATAAAAATATTAACTAATCAATTTTTATTAAATAGTAAATAGTAAACCATAGTATAAACTATACTAATATCCCTAAAATATGTAATAAATATAAATACTAAATTATAATATAAAATTAAATATGTATTCTATATACAAAATATATATTTCAGAATAGGAAGAAATTAAAATAAAATATAGAAATAAAAAATAGATAAAAATAAAAACAAAAATTGTTGTTATTTTAAATTTGGTTTTCTTATTAGAATTTCAATATTATTTATATTTAAATAAGAGTTTTTTTATCATGGTGATTTCTCATTTTCAATTAATATTTACTTTTATATGATTAAATATCTAATCCATTTTGAATTTAATATGGATGAATGTTAATTTTAATTTAGCCAAGATACTTCTCTCTCTCTCTCTCTCTCTCTCTCTCTCTCTCTCTCTCTCTCTCTCTCTCTCTCTATATATATATATATATATATATATATATATATATATATATATATATATATATATTCCCTTCCCCAAAACCGAACACCCAACATTTAAGAAGATAAAAGTCTTCAAACCAACATGACTCTTTGAAACAAAGAAAAGGCTTTAACGAGAAACTCATCACTACAACTTATCCATAAATGAATAATGAAGTAACGTAGTCCATTGTTCAACTTTGAATATTGGCTTTGATAAGTCAATAATTAAAAACAATATTACAAAGGTCATAAACATAAAGTTATTGAATCTCCAGCATATTGTAATCCTTTGCCATTTAATTTGCAATACTTCTCCGAAGCATGTTTATCTCCATTGCTTCCTCATTTGATGTATCATCTACTACATCCATGTTTGACTTGTATGACTTTTCATTTACTCCAACCACAAACATAGGTACATCGGCTGAAGGAGCTTATATGACCACTTTCTTGGCGCCACTGCAGTACAATCGGCGGCTCAACTTGTCGTGTTCATACCCATCACCCTATCACATAGACGTACACATACACAAGCATGCATGCACATAACAAATTAAATCATTATAGTGACCTTCAGGTGTGCGGAAGCCTTGTCCAATGTAGTGAAAACTCCAGAGGATTCAACAACATACTCAACCCCATGATAACCCCAAGGAATCTCTTCTGGATTTCTGAGAAGAAAGAAATATCAAACTTTACCCCTTCCTACTATAAGTTTAGAGGTTGATATTTGCAAAAGAGAATTTCTACAAGAATATTCTTTCGGATGAGTAAGAAAACACCTTTTGCTTCCAACTTTAATTTGCTTTCCATTAATCTCCAAGGTGGAATCGTCTATAACATTGATCGTTCCAATGAAAACTCCATGAGTAGAGTCATACTTTAACATGTAAGCCTGGACAGATCAATAAAAGAAATGTCAGTATCTCCTGTATCTCCTCAAGGAGCAGACCTGCTATAAAGTATTGCGATATCCCTCCAACGATCAAAAATTCCAAAGCTGTCACATCTTATAAATTCTCTCGGCTCGCTAATTATACACAAATACCACAAGAGTCAGCTATAAGTTTTATCTTAGGATGATTTTTCAAAAGGCAAAGCAAAATGAGGTAACCTTGAGCAATAGACATTAATATGGTAGCAAAGCTGACACGGGAAAAGATAAATCTCATGCGTCTTAAGTTGAAGGCTGATTTAAACATTCACCAAAGCGTGGTGGATGAGTCATTAGTAGCTTAATTTAAGTTATGAAACATTTATTGAAGAAAAACAATAATCTGGCTTTGCTTAAACAAATGGTCAAGTTAATCATCTTCCAATTCTAAGCTAAAGCAGAAACAAGACTAGCAGCAAATCAGAAATTTTTAGAATACTGCAATGGATATTCCAAGTCCACTACCAAATAACAGACATAAAAGAGATTAAAACATCCATATACCGCATAAGTGACACAACAGTAATGCTATAACCAACAGAACCACTCAATCACATAAAGGAGGGAAGCCACGTGACATTTCCTTGAAGGACTAAGTAATTTGCATTAAAAAATAAAGGTAACTGCACATATCATGTATTTAGCATCGATAAAAGGATCATTGACAACTACTACATTGATATCATCCCTAGCGGTTGCTATCCGAAGCACCAATCCTCCGATTCGACCAAATCCTACATGAATGTAATGCAACCATGCTAAAAAAACACTTCCACCAGACCCATTTCATTTAAACTATACACCTCGTGCAACAACTACATATTCTTCTAGACATTCTTCTATTTGAGCCGATATATGCAGAACAGTTGCAAACATCCCCTATCTTGCAATCCCTATGGTATCTGTTAAAACACAATTCCAAAATGCCCTCTATATATACCAGCACACAACTTCGCATGAAATGAGATTACATGCAAAGCACAGTAACCACTTAGCATAACTCCTATCAGCCTCGGAACATACCATTAATTCCAATCTTTGTCTTGTTGCTGCCATCTGATCCTGCATGACAACATCACCCCTTAGACTCCGGTCCAATCAAACCATTTTTAAAAACCAATTGAGATATGCTACAAGGATTCTTACTTGGAACAATAAGCTGCACATCAACAGTGGTAGCTCTAACATGCTGAATGCTCCTGATAGAGGATTTCCTATCAATTTTTGTTTTTTCGAGGCAAAAGATAGTGTCAACGACAGTTACTAGAGGCCACAAAAACCGAGAGCGGCAAATTTAACAGGAGCAAGAGAAAGATTAGACTCAACTGGAAGGAAATGGATCTGGTGGGGACAGGAGTGCCGTTGAAGCTGGAGGGAAGGCATGAAAGGTTGACGCCGGCTGGACGAGACCCGCAAGAAACCGAAAAAAAAAAAAAAAGGTTGAAGTTGGTGAGCCGAATGGGATGAGCCACCTCCCAAGATTTAGGAAAAGAAGAAGGGGAAGCCGGGAGTAGGGGAGTAGGTCGCGAAGACGATGTCCACCATAAATCCAATAGCAAATGCAAAGGAAAAGACAAGATCATCAAAAAGTGACAGAAACAAAATTAAAAATTAAAGGAAACAAAAAGAAGAAGAAGCAGAAACGAGGGAACAGGAATTGCATAATTCACAATTCGCGAGCGACCCCTCGGTCAGCTCGGCGTTGCTTGCCCTCGGCCAGCTCGGCGAGGGCGCCCGCCGAGTCGGGCCTAGGGGTCGCTCGCCGAGCAACCCCTCGGCCTGATCGACGAGGGCGCCCGCCGATTCGGGCCCAGGGGTCGCTCGCCGAGCGAGCGCCACCCGTTGTAGATGCTGAACCACCCATAGAAGGGAACTCACCTTGAACAACACCCTTCAATGATGAAGAAGCAGTAGTCGCCGTCACCGTTCTTGCGGAGGGAGGAGCAGCCGTCGCCATCGCCATTCTTGAGGAGGGACGAGCAGTAGTCGCCGTTCTTGAGGAGGGAGAGAATGAGACTGATGAGCAGAGGAGATGAGAGGATGAGAGAGAGAGTAGAGAGGAGATAAGGCTCCGCACTTTTGATTCTATTTTTGATTCTCGGACGAAGAATCATATTTTTTTATTCTCAATTCAGGTCCAAAACTGATTCTGGGAACAAATTTATTCCCGGGAACAAAAAATTTACCAAACGCGATTCTGTTCCCAAATTGATTCTAGGAACAAAAAATCAGAATTAGGCATTGTTTGGATGGTTACCAAACAGTGCCTAAGCTCCCAACAGCACTAGCATAAGGAACATGTTTCATTTGTTTATTCTCTTATGAAGTCTTTGAACACGGTCTATGGCTAAATCATTCACCTTTTGCAATAAGAGTATCTATGGGTTTACAATCTTGCATACGAAATCGTTCAAGAACCTTATTTATGTATGTTTCTTGCGAAAGAGATAATGACCTCTTCGAATGATCTCTTGAAATCTTAACTCCAAGAATGTATGCAGCCTCACCCATATCTTTCATCTCAAAGTTGGAAGATAACCAACTCTTGACAGTATTAACAAACTTTATATTGCTTCCGGCAATTAGTATATCATCAACAAATAATGATATGATCACAAATTGATCTTTAGATCTTTTGATATATACACAATGATCTTCATCAATCATTATAAAATCATATACTATTATGACATTATGAAAACGTATATACCATTGTCTTGACGACTACTTAAGATCATATATCAATCTCAAAAGTCGACATACCTTTTCTTCTTGGCATTCCATAATGAAACCAGCAGGTTGTTTCATATATATTTTTTCCTTTAATTCTCCATTAAGGAAAGCAGTCTTTACATCAATTTGATGTAACTCAAGATCCATACTAGTTACTATTGCCAGAATAATACGAATCGAGGTAAATCTCACTACAGAAGAAAATGTTTCTTCATAATCAATTCATTCCTATTGATTATACCCCTTCGCCACAAGGCGAGCTTTATGTCTTTCTATCGAGCCATCAGCTTTACGCTTTATTTTGAGAATCCACTTGTTCCCAATAGTTTTGCGTCCTTTTGGAAGATCAACCAGTTCCCAAACATGGTTTGACTTCATTGACTCCATCTCCTCTTCCATTGCATGCATCCATTTTTCCTTACTAGGGCAATTTAGAGCATCTTTAACATTTCTTGGCTCATTCTCATCTTGTGGAGCAACCATAAAAGTTTCACCTTCAATGTTAAAATATCGACGGGGAATACTTTTGCGACTTGTTCACCGTATAGGAGATTGTACACTTTGTACATCATTCCCCATCATGCTCTCACTCGGATTAGATAATGATCATATCATCTCATCATGTGGTTGTAATTGAGAGAGAGTTGAATTAAATTCATCACTTCTCATGTTACTTCCACTTGGATGAACTCCACTAAGTTCATTATCTTAATCCAAGGTTTCAAATAGGGAGTAATCCTCACCTATTTCGTCATTTTTAGGAAATTCATTATCTAAGAATGTGACATCTCGTGGTTCGAATTCAGTTATACTTCCACTTTCCTGCTCATCTATGAACACATACCATTTTGAGTGTTTAGAGTATCTTATAAAAATACTTTTATTTCCTTTGGGACCCAATTTCCCAAACTTGTGAGAGGGTTCATGAGTATAGGCAGCACAACCCCATGGCTTAAGAAAACTTAAGTTTGGTTTTCTACATGTCCATAACTCATACGGAGTGGAAATAACTGATTACGAATGCACCAAGTTAAGTATATAGGTAGCAATTAATAACGCATCACTCCAAAAGGTGATAGGTAAGTTAGCATGCGCTATTATGGACCTAACCATTTCTAGTAGGGTTCCGTTCCTTCTCTCTGCAACACCATTTTATTGAGGAGTACATGGAATAGACAACTGTTTTTCTATTCATTTTTCATCACATAAATTTCTGAACTCATCAGATAAATATTCACGATCTCGATCGGATCTCAATAATTTTATTTTCTTGTCTAATTGATTTTCTACCAAGTTCATAAATCTTTTGAAACAACTCAATACTTCAGATTTATGAGAAATCAAATAGACATATCCGAATCGAGTATAATCATCTATAAATGTGATGAAATAAAGAACCTCATGCATTCCTCTCACATTCATCGGATCACAGACGTCAAAATGGATTAAATGCAAAAGAAATTTAGCTCTTTTACCTTTTTGAAATTGTTTTCTTGTTATTTTTCCTACTAGGCAATGCTCACATATGGGCAAATCAACTTTATCAATATTGCCCAACAAGCCCTCTTTGGCTAGCCTATTCATACGTTGTTAGCCAATATGACCAAGTCTAGCATGCCACACATTTACATCATTATCATATGAATTAGGAGATGTGAAAAGGGAATAACAAACATTGGCATTACCATAGTCAACATTTAATACAATGAAACCATATAGAAAATAACCACAACCATAGTAATTTGTATCCAAATACAAATCCAAACCACTATTATGGAAGTTCATATTAAAACCAAGTCAACACTAAAACAGACATTAAATTCTAACGAATCTCCAAAGTATACAACACATCATGTAGGAACAAAGTGCATCCACCACGCATGTTCAATTGACGATGTAAATTCCTTTTACTTCTGCTGGGAGTTGTTTCCTACATAGATCCACTTAGTTCCAGTTGGTACTTGTCGGAATTCTACGAAGAATTCTCTATCCTTCATTACATGGTCTGTCGCTCCTGAATCTACAGTTTATAAAGGATTATACTCAGTTAAGAATACATAACTTGACACATAAGCAAAGTTCTGAAATGTATAAGGGGTGTGTACCTTCTTTGGCTCGCGACAATCGCGAGCATAGTGACCATTTTTGTCGCAATTGTAACATTTTACCCTTGTCAGCTTCTTCATTCGAGGTCGCTTTCCTCTTTCATGTTGGTCAACCTTTGGTTTCTTCCTTGAAGTACTTGCTCTATTGCCTTTCCTTTTATTGAACCAATCAGGACGTTTGCGCTTGGAGCTCGAAGCTTCATGTGAGCTGGAACTAGCATGATAAATTTCAATTTTCGGCTTAGCCGCCAAGAGGCGGTCCTCTTCTAGCTTAAGATGACGCACCGCATCCTCAAAGGTTTTGATATTCTCATTATGAGTCAGATGCACCTTCATGTGCTCCCAACTCTGAGGCAATGAACGAATCACTATTTGCATTTGCTGCTCATTAGTCAAGACATGGTCAGCATCTTTCAGCTCATTAATCATGTTTGACATCTTTCTAAGGTACTGCTTCATGGTCTGACCATGAGGCTTCTTGTAAGAGTCAAACCTAATAGTGAGTTGTCTCGGTCCTGTCACCGAAATATGACCAAATCTTGCTGCCAACGCTTTCCACATTTCCTTGACATTCTCAAAACGCATAAACTCTCGCATGACGTCATTTTCCATGCTACTCGGTAACGTAATGCGAGCAAAAGAGTTCTTTCTTTTTCATGTAGCAAATGCATCCTTATCTCTCTTGTGTTGTGCGGTGTTTCCATCTTCAGGTACTTCCATGGTTAGGTTAAGAGCTTCTAGTGCCTATTGCTCTTCCAGCACATATTGGATTTTCATGTGCCATATTTCATAGTTATCGCCATTGAGCTTCTCACCTTTGTTTAGCTCAGCGACTATGCCCTTTGTGGCTGAAGCCATCGATATGAACATATTAGACATATATGCATGAATTATTAATGCCTATCATTTATGCATCCATTTTGCATAAACCCATCATATTAATGAATAATTTCAAGTAAGGTTTCAGAATCAAAAGGTCACTATGTTTCCAATCATCATTCAAAATCCTAACTTGGAATTATTATTAATATAATATTCTATGCAAAATAAATTCTTTGAAATTACAGAAAAATTTCTAAGAACTACCCACAACAGTTAATAATAACAAAAGCAAATAATATTTGATATCAAACAATGATATAATAATAATGCTTTCACATAATACAACTTACATATCAGTTGCTACACCAACAACAACTAGATATAAAATATTTACATAATATGTCCATAAAGCATACTAAATAAAGACCAGTCAAAACATCTAACACCAAGTCAATATATGAACTGGAAAAGATCATTTTTTGTTCAATTTCTTGATCTTTTCTTTTATAACAATCCGGTAATGGTCATATATAAAAGCTATTACAAGTCTCCTATACAAAGTAGCTCTGTTGACTTCCCATAAGCGATTCAACACTCCTTGCCATTCTGGTGGAAGAGTGTTCATGAAAAATCACATCATCTCAGATTGTGGCATGGGACGACCATTCCATATGACCTTTTGTATTTTCCCGTTGACTTCAAGAACATGATTAATTAAGTCGCCACTCTCCCATCGATAATCAGTCAACTCAACTATCAACCTAAAAACCCTTTCATTTTGTTCATCGGTAATTGCGCAAATAGGTGCGCAAAACTTAAGGGGAGCCATTGTTCCTGCAACAAATGCAGAACAAATAAGGGATTACATATAATCCACATTGACTTAATTGGGAAAAAAGGAAACGCGTTCCTTTTTTTTTTGTCAACGGTCAAAGTCAATGGTCAACGGTCAACAGTCAGACGGGTTGAGGTCAACCGGGTCAGAGTCAATGGGCGGTCGGGTCGGGCTGGTTGGACCGGTTGGGCCGGTCAGACAACCGGTCGGCACGTGCCACGTGCGCGCGCGCCGCAGCGTCTACGCGCATCTTTTTTGATTTTCTGTAAATCAAAGTTTGTTCCTTCTGGCTGCACGTGGCGGCACGTCCAGCGGCCCCCGGCGGCAGTCCGCCACTCATTTTTCTCGTATCGACGAGACCTTCAACCCTACACTATCAGAAACAAACTTTGATTTACAAAAAAAATCAAAAAAGACTAGGGGGAACAGTACGGTATCGGGATTTTCCATCCCCGATCGACCGACGGCGGCTTTTCTTGAATTTCAACCAAAAAACTAATTCAATCAAAAGCAATTCATAAAACATAAAAATGGATCGGGAAACATGAACAGTGCTCTGATACCAATGTTGGGAATAACGGATTCCCTAAACCGGATTCGACACTCAATCGAACCCCTAAAACGAACGCAAAGACAAGCCCGGAATCACATGTATCACCGATCAAAGATACACCACGGAATCGACCATACCTTATTGTCCTTAGATTAAACACCAATGTTGAAGTTCGAGGAAGAATCATGATCTTGTTCTACCGAGGAGCGTACTGTTCCTTTGAAGGGGGAGAAAACTCTAAGTTTTTGGAGCGTACAGTTCTTACGTTTTTTTTTTTTTGGAGAGGGAGAAAGTGAAAAACAACGTACGTACCCCAAAAGGTATGTTCCTTTTTCTTTTTACTTTCCCTCGAAGCGTCTCCTCCAAAGAATGCATCTCTTCAACGTAAAAACATTCTTCCAAAAGATACAACCCCTCGTATCTAAACAACGTAGCCTTTCACATTGCAACCATTCCTCCATGGGCCCTTATCTTGCGGGCCAGGCTTTTAGGCCCAACATGGGCGGACGGGCCCAAGTGGGCCCAACAACACATAAATAAAAAACCATCATGATCTTTCTCAATAATTGCTATTAGAGCATGTGGTCAGGACTACGAGCCTAGCCATTAGGGATCAAAGTATGACGAACTTGCTAGTGCACAATCCAAGACTATGAAGTTGGTTGATTTGATATCAAGCTTACTTAGTATAGTGTAGGGCATTATAATCAAGTCACAATGGCGGATATATAGAGTTTGGTAAGCGGTGTTGAAAAGCTCAACCAGTCGAATTTTAATAATTCAAGTACACGTATTTGATTTGATTTATTAGGTCAAGACTTATGGGATATTGTTGCGGCAGTAGCCCACACCACATACGGATGACGGCGAGTTGAGAAAGTGGAAGTTCAAAACCAGTAAGGTGCTTTACATTCTTGTGGTGACTATTAAAGATGAGCTATTACAACACATCAAGAACACAAAGATCCCAAAGGAGATATGGGTTAACGTGGTGGTGCTATTCGATAGGATGCATGATGCCAAACTTGGAGACCAAACTACTTTTAGTCTTGCAACAAGACATGACGGTGACTCAATACTTCTCCAAATGTAAGTCTCTCTATGAAGAGGTGTCAAACTTGGATCCTCAAAATGCCATCTCCATGACAAGAACGAGGAAAATTATTATTCATGGATTTTGGTCGGATTGTAAGGACATTATTATGGCCACTTGTGAATGGTTAGAGATCCAACTCTTATTGAGTCAAAGACTATGGCAGCCGACCAAGAGGTATTAGATAGACAATTGTCTAATGTTTTAGTCAAGAACGTCAAGGATGATGAAAGTATACTGTTTAGTAATAAAAGGAAGGTTCAAGAGTAAGAGGAAGAAATAGATTGACCACTCTAGGTGGAAACAAAAGAAAGGTCATGGAGATTGGCAAAGACGACTAGAAGGGACAAGCACTCAACCTAGGGGAGCTCGTTGGGATTGAGGGAAAGATAATAGGAATGAAGATAAGAACAGCTGGAGGCTAGGCAGTCGCTGCTAGATTTGCGGCAAAGTAGGTCACTTTACAAAGGAATGTCGATCCAAATATGTAGAAGGAAATGTTACAACATCTATCATGTTGGAGAATTACGGCAACTGAGAGTGGATTTTTCAAGGAATAAGAGTGGGATTTCCAAGCGTTCATTGCAGTAGAGGAACAAGAAGAGCTCGTTGCCTCCTCTGCCGTAATGTCAGATGATGCGATAACTTTCGCCATGGTAAATGATAAATTAATCAAATATGACAATGATTGAGTAGCTTGGCTCAGGATGCTCAAACCATTATAGAAGGTAAACTTGAAGAAGAGGTTAGAGCACAACCACCAAAAAAATCAAAGAGTCCATGGCGAACAATTGTACTTCTGAAAATAACAGAAGAGTTTAGACCAAATTAGGTGGATGAACCTAAAGAACAAGCACCTCATCTAGACCAACAAGGCAAAGGAAACTAAATCCTAGATATGCAAATGAAGCTTTGACTAAAGATGTTAGGGTAGAGCCACCTATGTAAGAGGAGGCCTCACAAATCCTAGACATGTAAATGCAACTTTGACTAAAGATATCAGAGTGATAGAGTCATTTACGTATGAGGAGGCCTCACAAGGGGCATAATGGAAGGAGGCTATGGAAGAAGAAATCCAAGCTTTAAGCAAAATGAGACGTGATATTTGGTGCCGAGACCTAAAGAGATGCCAAATATTTTGCAAGTGGGTCTACAAACTTAGGATATGACTTGACAGGTTAATATGACCTCCAGGTCGCTAGTGTGCTGCAGTCAGCTGCGATTGGCAAGTCTGCTCTTGTACTAATCAACAAAATCCACCCGAAGGAACACCTAAAGCATGACGAATTCTCAATTTTGCTCATATACATGTATCTGCTGTTAGTTTAGAACTGAACTATGTCCACTTGAACGTTACAGGGCTCGTAATTTATAGAGCTTTATGTCTACTTGCAGCCCAATCTTGTCGAAAAATTACCAGTTGGAGATGGACAACTCAAAGCTGCTTCTGCTTCTAGAGTCTCCCGAGTCACCGGCTGCCATAGTGGAAGAAGCTATAGAGAGGATCTCAAGCTCTCAAAAACCAAATACTCAAGCCAGGAAACCTTAAATCCCAGCTTTTGTCCGCCCAAGTCGCAGTCAGTTGAAGAAGGTGAGATCGTGTACGACCGTCCTGTTTATTCGGATTTTAGAGGTAATGGCGCCAGTAAAGGTCCGAAAGAGCGGTGGAAATTTGATATAATACTAAATTATCAACCAGGCTTTTTTAAAACTTAGGTAGCACTTGAACTTTTATGTGTATCTCAATGATTCAAAAGGGATCGTCTTGAGATATTTTCGTATTTTTGTTTTTGCAATAGGCGCTTGTCTAGACCAATTGTTAAAGTTTGTTCTCGTTGACACACACCCATATTTATTTTTGGGGACACTAAGGGTGCGTTTGGTAACGTTTCTGTTCAAAAATTGTTCTAGGGAACATAAATAGAAAAAACTATTTCTGTTCCGGGGAACAATTTTTGAACAAAAGAACGCGTTTGATAAACTTGTTCCTGGAATAAAAAAAGAATAGAAACATATTTGGTAAATTTGTGTTCTTTTTTTGTTTCTTCTAATTTTTTAATATTTTTATTTTATTTTTCCTTTTTTTCTTCATTTTGGCCGATTCCGTCGGCCTCGCCATGGCCGGTGACCGGCCGACGAGGGCCGGCGACCTCCCTTGGTTGAGCGAGCTTGAGCTCGCCCCATCCGACGAGGCCGAGCTCGCCCAGCCACCGGCGAGGTCGCCGACCCTCGACGGCTGGTTGCCGGTCATGGCCGAGGCCGGCGACCGGCCAAAGAAAAAAAAAGAAGAAAAGAAAAAGAAAAGAAAGAGAAGAAAAAAACGAGGAGAGAGAAAATTTGTTTCTTAGAAGTGTTCCAGAAACAAGAAATAAGTTTTTTTTGTTTCTTGTTTCGTTCTTTTTAGTTCCCAAGAACAAAAATAGATTTTGAACAAAAACACAAACAAACGCGTTTCTATTCTTTTTTTGTTCCTCGGAATAAAAAAAAGGAATTGTGTTCGTAAACAAAAATAAAGAACACAAACAAATATGGCCTAAATATCATAGGTTGATAATAAATTTTTCCCTTGTTCATACATGCAGAGTAGATGCGGAGAGATGCTTATTTTGCTTATAACTTGTCAAATAGTTTTGGAAGAGATTGTTGATTTCACGCGTCCGTCCATCATGCCAAACGATTTCCTTATGTGTGTTACACATACCATTCGATCATTACTAATAGATAAAAAAAAAAAAAAAAAAAGGAAAATTGGCCAAAAAATCCAAAATCTATCATACACCCTAATTCACTTATAAACTTTTTAATTGTGCCAATTTAGATTAGACCTTTGACAATTTAGTTCTAAACTTTTCAATTGTGTTAATTTAGTAATAGACATTTTGATTATTTGCCAATATAGTCTTAAACTAGGAAAATTGTCTAAAATGTCCTAAGTCTATTGTACTTTTGCCAATTCAGTACTAAATATTTCAATTTTGCTAATTGAGTCCTAAACTTTTCTATTTCTTGCCAATTGAGTCCATCAGGCTAATTTTGGCCAAAATTCACTAACATGGATGTGGCATTGCTGATGCTAATGTTGATTTTTTTGAACTTTTCTGATTTTTTTTTTTTTTTTTGGCTTTTGGAGAGGATTAGTGATCCTCGCTAGCCACGAGTGAGGGCCAGCCAACCCTCGTTTGCTCTAGGGGGCCAAAGCGAGGGCACATGAGTCCTCGCACAGAATCGACTCGCCAATCCCGAGCATGGTCACAGCCATCGCTTGGGGCTGACGAGGGCTCGCGAGCCCTTGCTTTGGTCGGTGAGGGCATCGTGGCCCTTGCACAAACATGGCGAGCAGCACGAGGCCCTTGCATAGATCCGGTGATGGTTGACCGATCCTTGCCTATGGCTAGTGAGGGTCTATTGGCCACCCTCGTCGGCCCTCTCCAACTGCGCCCCCAACCCCAAAAAAAGCAAAGAAAAGGAAAAAAAGAAGAAGAAAAAAAACCATAAAAATTCAAAAATTAATAAAAGATTATTTAAAAATTTCTACATTAGCACCGACCATGCTATGTGGTGCAACCAAAGTCCACGTCGGTGAATTTTTGTCAAAATTGGCCGGATGGATTCAATTGATAGTTTAGGATTGAATCAACAAAAACGTCATAGGTTTAGGACTTTTTGGATAATTTTCCCGTCTTAAACCTTTTGACAGTTTACCAATGTAGTCATTTCGACCAAATTACTAAATAAAAGGTTGAGAATTAAATGGACAAATTTTAGAAGGTTCAATAGTAAGGACACGAATAATAGCTGTTTTTGTTTAAGAAATCAATTTTTGGCCATAAATTGATTTCTCTATTTCTATTTCCCCTGGACAAGTTTCTAAGAAAAGTGCGCGTTTGATAACAATACAAAATTTATATTGTCAAAAGCTCACTTTCTTGGTGAACTTTATGTTAATTTCATTAGTCTAAAAAATATATCGAGTCTCTTTATTTTCCATACCAAAAAATTTATCTTGATTCCTTATTATCTTGGCGAGATACTTTTATACAGAGCAAGTAAGAAGTTAGAGAACTATATAGGAATACACTAAAAACATTATGCACAATGAGGTAATTTGATACTTTTCTATAAATTGTTCTTAGATGATATTATTTTTTGTCAATCCAAAATAATTATATTTCATTAGCATTTTCAAAAAAAAATCTTACTTTATGTAATGTTTTGATTTAATTAAGTTCCATCTACTTAACAATTTATCCATAAATACGATTGACAATGTGGAAAAGAAATATATTTTTTGGAAATTTTTCTTTTTGACAAAACAAATTAGTATGGAAGTAATATCTAACAATAAAAAAAAAAAATAGTTCCTTTAACATACATGGAAAATCTGCAATAAACAAAAAAACATATAAAATTCTTAATTATGGTAAGTAGATGCTACATAAATATAGAACAACTAAAAAAAAGGAAAATAAATACATTTGGGACCACCAATTTAAATTGCAATTGAATAAAAGAGGGCATTTGGTAAATATTTAGTTGTATTTTTTTTTTCTTTGTTTTTATTTTTTTGGGTGGGGGAATAGCGCTGCCCTAAAAAGTATATAGAAGATATAGGCATACTTTGTAGATCAATGCGAACAATTAAAAGGTGCAACTGTGTCCTTCCATGAACATAATCAGAGAACCTGGGGCATTGCATATACTTTGAGACTCAAGGTCGGAACCCTGACATCCTCTCCTGTGTGAATGGCTATTGACTAAATTTAGCTGCCTCAAAATAACATGCTATTAAATGATGTTAGTGAATTTTGGATATAACGTGTTTTTATGCATATTAAGCTTTATTAATTATCAAGCCTATTGCACGCCATATGTCACTCGCATATTTAAAATTTAGGTGCATATATAATTTATGTTTAGAATAATGCATATTAATTTTAGAATATATAAAAGATGTAGGATAGTTTATAGTTTTCATTGATCAAGTAAATAAAAAATGTCATCTAGGTTATATGGATGGCATTTGGGAATAAGATTAGCATAATATCCATGCCCCATATCACATGTTATTTAATGATACACATAGCTTAATGTTAGTGTTTCAATTAAATCATATCATGTAAATTAATTAAATTACATCACATGCATTGCATATAGTTTTATTTTCTATAAAAAGAAAAACACAAAAACTAATGTCATGTAGTTCAAATAATAGGATTAATTCATAATTGATCATATTCCATGGCATTAAAATTGCATATAGGTTGCATTCAATTTAATTAACGTAGTACACATGTCACTTTGATTTCATTCTAGTTTATCAATGCATGTTGGTTTAGAATTCATATGGTCAAAGTGTCTAAATTAATTCAAGTCTATTTTTAAACAAGAAAAAAAAAATCAATTGTCGTTACATTTAGAAACCATGTTTAGGTCATGCATACATCGTTTGGTCTCTAGTTAACATTTTACAGAACATTTAATGCATTAGATGATTATAAAGCTTCGTGTTTGCTTTGCTTAACACATCGAGGTTATTTGCCCTTGTTCCTATCTAACAAAAGGCTATTAGATGTTGCATTGATTTGGTGAGGTACATTATTGTATGCGCATTTGCATGATTATCAATTGCATGTTAGTGGTTTATGATTAAAATCAACCAATAAAATGTATTGAAAGAGCATTAGATTTATCTAACGTAATCAAGTTCTCGTATTCATATAATATTTGACTCACAAAAATAAGATGTTCTCTCATGTTTTACCTAGGTTTCTAATCAACTCATTATAGATTGGTGGTGACTCCATAATAAATTGATTTGTATGTCTAGATGATTTAACTAAAACCTCAAAATTGCAATTGGTATGGGCTTGGCAAAGTTTGCTCTAGGCAACAATACTACTGAGTAATCATTCGTACCTGCCTAGTAATACATTAGCTTTTCTCTGGTGGTTCACTTCTGGATGGTTGCGACAAAGAAGAAAGCCACATAAAGGAGCATATTATGAAATCGAAGTGAACAAATTGACCTTGCAAAACATAGATGCCAATATGCTTGAGGAAGCAACTAATTGTCCTTAAAACTCACAAGCTCATATGTCAAGAGACTAAATTGCACTCAGACATCCCAGTACGGTGAAAAAGATAATCAATATAACATTTTCGAGAGAATCAATCTTTTAGAGTGAGGTTAACCTCTCTGCCAAGTAAGAGATGCAGTGAGCCATGATCCTTAATGGAGAATTGTGTAGACAATTTCTATGAGATTACACTAATATGCATTACCTGTAACCAAAATGTCAAAAATAAATTACCTCAGTACCTCAGATAAATAACGAGGGATCTATTTGTGACGCCAAGAATCTTAAATGAAACAAAACTATGAAAGTCGTTGAAACTAGGTTCTCGAAAGCCTACTTGAGACCATAGAGAGAACAATGCAACTTGCAAACAAAGTCATGACGACTTGGGCCCTCAAACCCATGAGTTGCTCTATGTACATCTCTTCAAAAAGAATAGTGTGTAAGAAGGCATTATGCACATCCACTTGTTGCACTTGCCACCAACAAGAGATAAAATGGAGTGCACACTAGTATTCTTCACAACTAGATTGAAGGATTCCGTACAATCCAATCTTCGTACTAATGAAAAACCTTAGCAACTAGGCAAGCTTTATAGTGCTCAAGACTGCCATTCAATTTGTACTTAACTCTGTAAAGCCACTTGCACCCAACAAGATTCATAGAAGAAGAACGAGGGAGCAAAGACCATGTGCCTTTTAATAAGGCATTTAATTCATCAGTCATAGCTGCACGCAACTTAGGGATTTGGTTGGCTTGGGTGAATGAGGGGGGTAGTGGTATTAATTTGAGGAGGACAAGAGTGAAGTTGCATAGTGTGGGTGCGTTTTGGCCAAGGTGGGGTGGCGGCGGCGGTGGTGGTGGAGAGGCCGGTGAGGAGGGGAAATGAGAAAGATCATGGAGAGGCCTGGTTTTTAGGGCAAAAGAGGTGGATCAATTGGTATTAGAAGATCTTGTGGGAGCCGATGTAGAAATTTGTGATCGCACCATAATGGTAGGAGAGGAGGGGTCTGATTAGAGGAAGAAGGTGGCGTAAGCGGAGTTGGGAAAGGAGGAACACCAATAGGGGCCAAAACCCATGAATCTGCAACAGGCATAGGAAATTATGAATTAGGTGATGAACCGAGAATGGAAGGATTTGCAAAGGAAAACATGCTTCATCAAAGCAAACATGTCAAGCAATGTATAAATGATTAGTGATAAGGTTAAGGCAGCGATACCTTTCGTGAGAGGGACAGTATCCCAAGAAAAAATAGGGAACCGAGCAAAATTCCATCTTGTGAGCATTATAAGAGCATAGATTTGGAAATCAATGATATCCAAAGATTTTTTAAGAAGAATACTATGGAGGGTGATTGTAAACCATTTGAAAGGGGGAGATGTGATCAGTGACCTTGGACGACATACAGTTGATGAGATAGAATGCTCATTGGAATGTGTGTGACGGTATTGGTGAATTATATAGTCATGAGCTAATAATGTTAAACCGGTTTTAAGTATATGCCTATGACGACACTCTATCCTTTGTTATTCATGGGTATGAGGAGCGAAGAGGCAGTGAGCAATGCTAGTTTTTGAGAAAAAGGAGGGGAGGGTAGAGAATTCCCCACTCCAGTCTATTTGAACGGCTTTTATTTTTAGGGAAAAATGACATTTGACAAGAGCTTGAAAAGTAACCAAAAAAAAAGAGAGAGTAAAAGATGACTTTGCTTTCAAAAGAAAAAACCATATAAAATGTGTGCAATCATCAACAAAAATAACGAAATAGCATTGACTATTAGTTGAAACAAAATGAGAAGGAACTCAAACATCACTATAAATTAAATTCAACAAAAACAAATTACGAGTTGGAGACAATTCTAAGAATTGATGACTAGCCTTGCTCAATTGGCAGATAATGCATTTAACCATGTGAATCGGTACAACAAATTATTCTTTCTGGTAATAAACCGTAAGAGATGCTCATGGAGATGACCAAGATGTTGATACTAGCCATCCATGGAAGTCCATTTCCCAATACTAGCAGTAGGCATTGAAGGTTACTGTGGTCTAGTATAAAGACCATCACTACTCGAGCCGAAAAGAACCGTCTTGATCACCTAGTACTTAACAAGAAAGGGGGTAGGATAGAATTCAAACAAGGCATTATTGTCAATTGTAAATTTTTAAATTGAAAGTAAATGCTTCGAAATTTTAGGCATATGAAGAACATCATTTGAGCAAAAAGAAAGATCTGAAATAGACGAGGGAATAAAAGAAGTACCAATGTTACTGATATTTAAACCTTTGCCATTTCCCATGTACAGTTGATTTGATCCATTGCTTCTTAGGAAGAGATAGGTTGTATATCAGATATCACATGGGGGGAGGCAACCGTGTCAAGGTACCAAGGTAGGGTGTTGGAGGGAGGTGTTATGGGTGAGGTAAAAGAGGGGAAAATGCATGGCTCAGGTTGACATTGCAGACCACGAAAGATGTGGACGTTGAAATCCTCCAGCGCAAGAGGCTTGCCTGCAACACCCATCTCATTGGCATGACTTAGCGCGTTGGAGGAAATCGATAACTAATTCTCCCATTTCTGTTGTAGACGTTGAAGACTAAAATGAAGAGAGAGCATGCATGTAGAAAAAGTTGAGCCAAAAGCGACATTGAGAACATCCTAATTGGCTTTGCTAGTTGATTTATCAAGAATGAGAGGTAAAACCGATTTCGAGAGGAATGCAATTAAAGGACTCATAATGGAGGCATCCTGTTGTTGCTAGAAAGCTGCTTGGGCTGCATCAGAGGGGCAAGATTTGGTCCTATTGACATGATCATAGAGGTTTTGTCCCTTGAGAAATGGTATAACTCATGCTTTCCATAGCGAGTGATTAGATGTTGTGTGACACAGAACAAGGAAATGCTGAGTAGATCCGAATGGAGGAAGTGTACAAGAAGGGTTTGTAATGACGGTCAAAGTAGTGGTGGTAGCGGTAATCTCCAAGGCCATGCTAACCATCTTTGTAAAAAAGATAGAATAAAAGAGAGAGAGAGAGAGAGAGAGAGAGAGAGAGAGAGAGAGAGAAGAAAGTTGGGATTGAAAGGAGCGTGAGCCCGTAGATGGCTCTTGATAACATATCGAGATAAAAATTGTTATATATTTCCATTAAGGTTAGGTGGGTATCTATATACCTAAGAGTACATTATGAAAGACTTGACTTGCAAGGAAAGAAATACATAACATAAGAACTTTCCAACTTTCAAAAATAGGATTCCAAAACCTACAGCCCTATATTTGGTTGATAAAAACTTTCCAACTTCTAAAAATAGGGTTCCAAAACCAGTAACCTTATATTTGGTAGATATGCCTTAACCCTAATGGTATCATTAAGACTAAACACCACATCAACAGGATAGTCTTATTCAGTTGACATAATCATCTTTTAAAGTCCTGCCTTCTCGTCGTCGCTGACAAAGATCGACAAGTTCCTGCACGGTACTACAGTCTGTTCATCTGAATTACGTCATATATGAACTCCCTAACATTCATCGGGCCAACCTGCAATACCAAATGCCCATCAGTCAACATCATTGACACGGCTCTTCCGTAAGAAAAGCTGGATTAAAACTTCAGCAATACATGCCAATTCTCAGAATCGCTTGAAGCTTCCATGCTTCCAAGCTTCTCAGGCATAATGTTTGCCAGCACTGCCTCTTTTCGCCAACCCACGTTTGCAAGTTCAGTCACCATCCTCAACTTATCAAAATTCATGTTTGCCCCACTGGTTATTGCAACGACATTTTCTCCTTGAGACCATAGTACTTGCAGTACGCTTCAGCTCCGGCAAGTGCCAGAGCACCCGCAGGTTCCAGAATGTTCCTTTTCTCCTCGAACATGTCCTGCAATATAATATCCAGACCTTAATCAATTCAACTGCCACGCGACAATCACCGTTCTCAGCAAAAGAAAATCTTAAACACTGTGACAACAACTATAAGATACAGCCTACGAGCATCAGCCAGAGTATAACTTTGGTAAAGATGATTTCAAAAGGCATAAGCAACGTGTTACTTCCAATCCTCGCCAGAGTGGAAAAAAGGGATTGGACCCAGATCAACTAAAGCCACTGGCTAGAATCTGTCTTCAGAGACCTCGTGCAGACAAAAGGGAAAAATTTTGACATTATAGCATGCAAGACGAGCTTCCTAGGCCAAAGATTTCTTCCATGACGTTCCCCTCCAAAGAACATTACTACATGTTTGGCAAAATTATCATCGCAAGATAACGCTATTCCCATAATGAGTGATACCAATCCCGGCTTATCAAAAGTATGATAACCGGAATCACCAGAACTCGCAGTATGCATATGCACTTATATCCAACCTCTAAAAAGCCTCAAGTAAACTGACTACTGAACCCTTGAAAGATGTCTTTGTAAATTTCAAGGTTGATCCTTCAAGGTGCACTTATAAGAGCGATGACTAGTCAAAACTACAATGTAATATATTTCACCAAAGATTTGGACAAGTACAATAGCACGTAGCCTGTAAATCATATAAGTCTTTCTTTAAATCACCTTTATTGAGGCACATATTGCACCATGGCTCACAAGAATTATGCCATCTACCAACTCTTTGCACAGACGGAAAGTTTCTTCACCAACCACTTTAACCGCTACGCCATCAGCGAAACCTCCAACCTGGTCCAACATTATTCTCTGGCCATGATGAAGAGACAATGCCATAGCATTCGCATCAGCAGGCTGAACACCAATTATCTTTACCTGCAAATAAATAATCACATGAAAAGAAATTCACAGCTGCATTTGAAAAGTAAATCTACTAAACCTCTCCAAACACGTTTTCTCGGGCTGTAAGGGAAGAGAGTGTAACGCTTAGTTACTTCACAAATTAAAAGCTACGAGAAGATTAAACTGAAACTGTTTTCTTAGAAAGCAGACGAGACGACGGAAAGGCAAGCGTGTCCATGATTTAAAAAAAAAAAAAAAAAACCCATAATCCCAACATGTTTAGGCTGTTTGAGAACACAACAAAGAAATATTTTAGGAGAAAAGGACACCATAAGTATAATAACTTTCATACATCACTTATTTGAGTTCTATAAATTCTTTTCTTCAATCAAGTGCTATAATATTTTTTTCCGATCACATGATTGTCATATAACTTTTCAATCGATCGCTTCAATACTATAACTTTTTAATAAAGTTCACCAAAAAAGTGCTATACCACCTTGGGCTTCCGGCAATTGGATTAATGTTTATAAAAAAAAAAATTATACAATTAATCGGTTGAAAGTTATAGCATTAGAGTAAACGTTTTTTAGGAGTTATGGCAGCTAAGTGGTTGAAAGAAAATTATGGTATTCCAGTGAGTATTATACGAAAATTATGACACGTGTAATGTCCTTATCCCCTTCTTGAGAGAGCAAATAAAGGAAAGCAAGTGCTCGTTTTGAAAAACCATCACATGCTTATACTTATAGCAAAGATAAGGGGTTACGGAAAAGAACCATCTCAGGCAAGGGCACACCAAGAAGAGGAAACTTGGCACCTTTCAAGTGGACTTTCGGATAATATCAGCGATGTTCTTCATTGTGCTTATGAGATCCTTAATAATAGCTTTTTCAACAGGACATACAACGGTTTCATTCAGGGAGGAAACAACTATTAAAGCCACTCAATTTATACTGGAATAAGCAGCAAAAACAAAAAGTACTGGATCAAGTCGGTCTTAATGTTACTGCAGTGATAACCGCTGAATTAGAGTTTCCTTATTTTATTGTCAGAAAAAATAAATTTGGCCGAAAGCGTCCAGGAGATTTTCATTCCCTATGGAACCACGTAACAATATTGAGTATAAATATCTCACTCTGCTTGTCAAAATAATGATAGGACACTTACTAGCCAGATCAATGTTAATGTTGATTTCTATGTCTTCATGTCTATAAAAGCTTATCCCCACTACAAAGAACTCCTCGGCATTTCGTTGCAAAATCTCTCCTCCATTGTGAGTGATTGTATGCTTGTTTTTCATATTTGGTATTTACCCTTGGAGAAAATGACACAAGTCCCTAAATTTTGGTCCAATATATAATGTCATCCTTAGATTTTTAATTGCATAAAACCCAGTCTTTGAATTATTCATAAATAATAAATTTAGCTATTAACTTTCAATGTGTTCATTCTAATATCTTGTCTCTTCCATAATGAAGTCAAATTAGTCCTTTGTACTATTCACAAATTTTCATAATTACATTATTACCTAGATTATAAAATATCTTTTACTTTCATTCCATTTCCTAAATCAATAAAAAAAAAATGCTATTACCATTTTGTCTTTATAAATATTAATACATATATATTTTTTTCTTTACAAGTATTAATATAGTTTCATTTAAGTATATATATTAGCTTATGATCACTATAATAGTAATAATATAACCTCATTTACAGTTACATGGGATTCATAATTCTTTTATTTTAAAAGTAAGTGTTTGCATAAGAATATTTAATAACGATGTTAATGTATCTATTGATTTTCCATACTTAAATTAATCTAAATCTTATTCTTAATTTTTACATAGATAAAATTTTCAATTTTTTTTTTTTTGTTTTTGTAATTAAATTTAATTAAATATTTAGATTAGTGTAAATATAAAAAATTTTGACGTTTTTATGAAAAGTTGAGGGATTAAATTGAACATATTGAAAGATTAAGAACTAGATTAAATATTCATGAATAGTTCAAGGACTAAATTAAACGAATTAAAAGCTCATGGATAACATTGCATGTTTAGTAAAAGTTTAGGGACTATTGATGTCATCTTCCCTTACCTTCGTGATGTAATAACAATTCTATAGCTGCAACTCAAATCCACACTACGGCTCCTGAACAGATCCCTTATGTTCTTTTACACCAGCAAATTATTATTTATTCAAATGAACTAAGCTGCTTCTAGGCAATTATCCTCTTTATCTGTAGAACCACTCTCTTTTCGATTTACTTATTCCTGGCTCAGTTTATAAACTTTATACTATTTATCTACATAAGATAACTCGGTTCAGTTTAACCAACATCCATTAAATAGCAAGCTGGCAAGGCAAGCAGTTTCCTTCCCATGTACCGCATCTGCTAGATAAATTCCCCGCCGCGCCCCCCACCCCCCACCCCCCCCGCTTCTATGATCATCAGCATAACAAGAGTCTTTTTATGAGAGACCAGCAACTGTCATTAAGGTGAAGACATCATGAATGACATGAAAGAGCACCAAAAGTGACTCTTGGAGAGCAAACGACCAACCTCTGGAGAAACCCTCTTAATATAAGCGGCAATACCAGCTATGAGGCCACCACCCCCACAGGAACAAAAATGGCATGCAATGGACCTTGCATATGACGCACAATTTCCATGCCGATCGTGCCCTGC
Organism: Eucalyptus marginata; assembly: GCA_014182565.1. Classification (NCBI taxonomy): domain Eukaryota; kingdom Viridiplantae; phylum Streptophyta; class Magnoliopsida; order Myrtales; family Myrtaceae; genus Eucalyptus; species Eucalyptus marginata. The sequence continues at coordinate 21,330,844 of CM024585.1, read as the reverse complement.
CCCATGATGACATCCGGGTGATCAAGGGAGGTATAAATGTTCGATCCTCCTCATCGCCCCGCTTCTTGGCATACGCTTGAGCCTCGTCATAGGAATTGCCCACAAGAACCACCGTGCCACCAAGCCTCTCAACAGAGCGCCACTGCGATATAAGAAAACCACATGTGAAGGAAACACCCGCCAACAAACAAAACTAGACAAACTAAATGATGCAAACTGAAACCTTGATCTCTGGCGCTGTGACTGGCATTGCAATTACAGCACTGCAATTTAGTCTCTTGGCAGCAAAGGCGACCCCCTGGGCATGATTCCCTGCTGATGAGCAGATAACCCCTTTTTCCAACTGTTCCCTAGTAAGCTTTGCCATCATGTTATAGGCGCCACGGAGTTTGAAAGAGAAAACCTGCCAGAAGGAGAACAATTAATCTGGCATACTTCTCGGCTAACCACAATCCAGAATTAGACTCGCCATGCAAACACATTTTCCATATACAAGAAAAAAAAACCAATATTATTATAATATTGATGAATTAGAATTAGATTAAGTTCAGGAAGCTCGTCAAAGATTCTACAATAATTGCTTCCGCTACTAGATCTTCATGGAACTCATTCAATTTCTCAACTCCGAAGTACACTTGAAGTACGTTACGTTCTTCTTCCTCAAGCACTAAAACCTCAAAGCCGGACTCAGAACAATACACAGAAACACAAAGTTCCAGAAACACTATATACACTTCATAGGTAATTACAGTGGACGAAGTATCCAGTGAAATGTCCTCAAAATAATCAGCCAGCTTGCTTTTACTCCACCAAAGTTTTCAAACAATCAAGAAACGGGACGCTCTGCTATTCAGAAGGAAGAAAACAGAGAACAATCTAAACCACTTGAGCTTTCAGACACAAAAGTAGCATTCAAAAGTACCGAAAACGACTAGACGTGCATTATAATCACCCCAGAACACTGCTTCAAAAATCAGTTTCCAGACCGCAAAAGAGGGTCAGTTCCTCTCAGTAAAGTACTAAAATCCGAAGTAAGAGCGCCAACCCAAAGTACTCACAGGCTGCAAATCCTCTCTCTTGAGCCACACATTCACTCCCCACCTCTCGGAGAGCTTCGTGGCGAGCTGCAACGGAGTCTCCTTCGCGACGTCGTACACCTTGGACGACAAAATGTTGGTCAGATGGTTCATGGCATTGATGATGCTGTCTCCGGGCCCCTCGGCGGCCGAGCGATCGGGAACCGCCCCGAGGTAGCCTGGCGGGTACTGGAGGGAGCTGGCGGAGACCCTGGGCAGGGGCTGCTGTGACGACGGCGGCGCAGACGTGGACGCTTGCGACGGGTTTCCACAGGGAGCGAGCAATGGAGACCTCTCGGCCGTTTGCTCGGAGAGGGTCGCTCTCACGAGCGGCCTCCGGCGTTGGCGCATGGATGAGGCGGAGAGGGTGTGCGCAACGGCGACGCAGGCGCGCCGTGAGCAGAGGAGGGGAGGCTGCGGCGGCGCCAATTGGACAGCCTCCATTTGAGAGAAAGAGAGAGAGAGAGAGAGAGAGGGGTGGCGGGGTTGGTTGCTCTGCAGAACCCGGTGGCTGCAGCGGAGGGAGGGTGGGAGAGGGGTTTATAACGATGTTGGTGGCCTAAATTATTAGTTTTTGGTCAATCCCATATTATTAATTTATGCTAGTAAAGTAAACGTAATTTTTTAAACTCCTCGTCCGTAATGTAAATGTCAAAAATGGGCTACATGTGCATTGTTACCCATTTCCTATTAATTTAAGCTTTGATAAATAGTAATTTATCTAACATGATATCAAAGAATGTATCAAGAGATCAAACCCTAGGCTCCTCTCTCAATTTTCCCTACTTGTTATTCTGTCGATTTTTCTATTCCTGGTGATTAGTTTTTCGTGACTACGTCAATATCACATCTTGCACGTATAAAGCACCACTATCCTCGGGCGAGAGTTTTTCATTTTACCAATTTCCTGTCAGTTTAAAATTTCCACTTCATTGGGAAAAACATCAAAAAGATCTTAAATTTTTTTGTAATTGTGTTAATTCAATTTATGCAGCCAAATTTGGCCAACTAACGCTGATGCGAACGTTGGCCATTTGGCCAACATTGACATGAATAATATTTTGCGAATTATTTATTTATTTATTTATTTATTTTCTTTTTTTTTTTTTTTTTCTTTGTCCTTTCTCTTTTTTTTTTTTCTCTCATTCTTCCAACTTCCTCCAATCGATAAAATATAAGAATAAAAAATAAAATTGTCCATGTCAATGTCGGGTTGGCAAATTTGGCCTTATAGACTAATTTGGCATAATTGTTAAAAGTCTAAGACCGACCGGCTAAAAAAAAAAAAAAGTTTAGGACGAACGAAAGACAATTTCAAAAAGTTTGGGATTTTTTTTGGCAATCCTCTCCTATTTTGTCTAACATTAAACGTTTCTGAATAAAGAGGCGATCTCATTCTCTTACTTTCATCTTTTCTTCTTTTGGGACAACGTGCTATGTGGTGTTCTTGATTTAAAGTATGAGGAGCAGCTTTTGGTTATTACTCGCATGATAGAGGATTCCTTTGTTTACCTTGCTAACTCTTTAGCGCCAAATCACACTTATTTTAAATCTAGTTTCTTCATTCATTTTCTCTTTTGTGCCTTTCGTTCTTTTATCGAAGATGCATATAATTGTGGCATTTCTAAGGATGCTTTTATCTAGGCATGGTCCTATCTACTTTTGTGAGAATGTTGTCCTCAAGAGTTGATTTTCGTAAATACCTTTTCTATATTTTCTATGATTCTGTTATTGAGAAATGATTCTTAGGAGTTAATTTGATGTGTTGATTCTCTAAAAAACTAATTTAAATAATTAATTATGGGGTGGAGTGAAATTGGATGACTTGGGCTAGGCATTGATGTTAGGTCTAAACGTTTTAGCTCAAGAACGCTCATGATAAACTTTTTGTGTACAAACTTTCGAGGTATAATTTGGGCTTGGCTCAGGGTCAATCGATCCTAACAGGGTTTTCGTAATAAATGCCCTTACAAGACCACCTAAAAAGTCTTTAGGTGCTTGTGGCTTTGTCCGATCCTAGGCGAAATAAATCAATTAATTAGAGAAATTTTAGTATATTGATCAAAAGTATTTAAACTCGTTTTATCACAAGACTGCTTTACAGTGTCTAAAAAGGTTTATACTAACGAGCAATAATTATTCATTTTTAAAATCAGATGGACGTTGGGGATTTCTCCAAAACCCCAGAAACTCCCCGACTTTCTTGAAAGGAGAAGAGGGAAAACGACTATTTTAACATGTTCGGTTTCTTGTAAGGCTTCTTTTGTCTTATTATGTATTGGTAAAATGCACACGCTTTGCGTGTATGTGAAAATTGACATGGAAAAATTTTATAAAATTATCTTATTAAGAAATTATTGATAAGATAATATTAAAATATTGTGAAGAAATTGTACACCCCATATGTGAAAAGAAATAAAGGTTTCATGATTTGAAATATTTTTGGGTAAGTTTGTTTATAACATAAAAATATTCAAATCCTGAAACTTAAAAACATGCTAGATAAAATAGAATTACTAATATGCGCATTTGGTCGTTGGTAAAATATTTATAAAATAACTAATCGATTATATTTTTAAAAGAGAAGAAAAAAGATTATGATCTCTGAAAACTAAGAGATCTTCTTTGCTTTAGATTACATATAAATTAGAGGTTAATACTATGAAAACCCCAAACCGGTACACTTGTAATAAATTTACCATAAATTAATTTTTGACCACCAAAAACCATAAATTGGTATACTTGTGAAAATTTACCATAAACTAATTTCTTGATCACGAAAAACTCTAAACTAGTACACTTGTGATAAATTTACCCCAAACTAACTTTTAACTCGCCAAAAATCCGAAATTGGTACACTTGTGATAAATTTACTCTCTATTAACTTCCGTCAAATTTAATTGTTAAATTTTGCTGACCTGATTACACATGGTGATGTGGTATGATGATGTGTGCAAGTCCAAATGGAAAATCCATGAGGGTAAATATCACGAAAAACCCCAAATTGATACACCTATGACAAATTTAATGGTACTCATGTAATAAATTTCATAGTACACTTGTGACAAATTTGGGATTTTTCATATCATTAACCTTATGGATTTCCACGTAGACTTGCCACGCCCATTATAATACGTCATCATGTATCATCCATGTCAACAAATTAATGGTAAAATTTGATGGAACAATAGTAAATTTGTCATAAATGTATCGATTCAAGATTTCGATGGTCACAAAAATAAATTGGTCATAGGTATAAATTGGGATAAATTTATAACAAGTATATCAATTTAGAGTTTTTTATGGTCATAAAATTAGTTTAAGTAAATTTATTACATGTGTACCAATTTAGAATTTTTGGCGGTCAAAAAATTAATTTGGGATAAATTTATCACAAATGTTTCAATTTGGAGTTTTTTGTGGTATAAACCCTATAAATTATAAAAAGACTTCTATTTTCCTTCCCTTTTTGTTTTGTTTTTTTTTTTTTTTGCTTTATCATTTCCTTTCTTTACTTTCTCATAAAACTTGTTTAAAAGTTAATTTGGATAACGTACAATGGCACCGTAACTTTAGTTCATAAAATTCACTTCTACTTAGAATTCTAAAAGTATCACTTATCGTGTTGAGATAGATGCTTTCCATTGTGTGCTTATTCCGAATTCTATCAATTTTCCTTTGTTTTTAATATTTACGGATGTATAATTTAAAAGCTTCAGTTTTATATATTTTTAGAGTCAAGTCGGTGCCTAATGAAAGGCGGCACCTAATTTCCTAATTTTTATCGAACAAAGCCATGATATTAAGTTTTTTTGAGTCATCAACCCAAGCCCCACTAGATAAATTGTCACAAAAATACTTGTTGTAGTGCACATATATCATAATTTGCCTATAACTTATTGTATGGTATAGAAATTTTGGGTTATTTTCTTTTCATTTTACACTGAATAGGTTTTTACTTTGTATGAACGGAACTACTTTCAAAAATATATTGATTCAGACTATAATTGCTTTTGATAATTCGTTGCAATGAAGAATATTTTTTGGATACTTTTTTTTTCAAATTTCATGTATGATCAAATGGTTGACCTAGTTGTTAACGTCATAACGAGATTTTACATTCAAGAACTGAAGATCACTTGATTTAATCTTATCAACTGACAAATTGCTTCATAGGTCTTCAGGTAGTTGAGTTTCTATGCTTATACCCTTGATTTATCAAAAGCAAAAAAAAAAAAAAAAACATTGTACTTGTATGATTAAAAAGTATCATGATTAAGTGACATATTACAAAAAGAATTACTATTTCATTACATAAATAGTTGAAAAAAATTTCCCTAAATAAATATATAATAAAAGTAGGACTTCTTAATGACTAGAATAGCTAAATCCTTGGTCAAGATACCTCTAAGTTGATAATCATGTAAAAGAGAACCAATATTAGAATGCATGATATAATAATAGCAAAAACATAAGTAATTGCAACCCTTTGGAATATGTGGGTCTTAATTCTTATCGCTAGTTTTTCATGAAAAATAACTTAGAAAGGTCCGCGCTATTCTTGAAAAGGGTTTTACCTAATTAAAGACAGATCCCATCACGTTCAAGGTGCATGCATTTCTTCATTTAATATTTGATTTGAGGGACCTAACTAATCATTTGGTTTCCACATAATAATTAATTAAGGGGGTTGTTGTGACCAACACTGACATTAAACTTGCCAGAGCAGAGCTATGACATTATGGTCCATTTATTTCACAAAAATGAATTATTTGAAAAATATTTTATAAAAAATGATTACTTGTATTACTTATAAAAATAAATAAATAAAAATATTTCTACGCCCATGAAAATATTAAGAAATAAATTGTTTATAAAGAAAACATTTTTCATTGACTAATTATTTCAAGTGATATAAGTAATTTTTAAGAGACTATTTTCAAATCATTCATTTTCCACAAAATAGGCTAATGAAATATGAGGAGGGTCCTACAAACTAGCCAATGGGCTGCCGAACTTACTTATAAATCAAAAAAAAGCATTGAAATCAATACATGAGTGGGAGCAAGACTTGGAATTGTGACAAAAGCACTATGACTAGGGAAGTTCAGAAAGATTATAGGGAAAAAGGTTTCTACCTACTTTTTGTTCTTCTCCTTCAATGTCAGTGGACAAGTACACTAAGGCAAGAATGTTCTTTTATCAGGGCAATATGTGGTAGTTGGTCGACTACCTGCCTATTTAGTGCGGTCAACTCCCCATGAGGTAACTCTAAGATTTTTCATGGTAAAAGAGCCCCAAACCAATTCGAAACAAAATAAATAGGAACATACATTCAATAAAAGGAACACATGGACCATATTCTTCTCCAATCTAAGTTTTGCTAATGTCTCAAATGAATTCAAGGATATACTAAAAAAAAAAAAATTTGACTGTCATTACCTCATTACTTCAATTTCATTGATATAATGAAAAATCATTTCACCTTTTTAGTTGAAACTATATGTGGTTCTCGGAAAAAAAAAAAAAAAAAAGCGAAAAGATAGGACAGTTAAGAGAGGAGGTGGTGGTTATCCATGCACAAAAGCATCAAAAATCTCTTGTTTGAAAGAATAAAAACACATCGAAATGGTACCAGTAGTACTTAGTAATAGAAGGATTTGGCAGAAATATGTAAAATTGTCCCTCCTAGAAAGAGTAAGAATAAATGGGTAATAATTAGAGAGGTACAACAGCAGCGAGCAAAAACAACATTATTGAATACCTAAGGAAAGCCTGGCTAAACGACACGCGCACGTTTCATGGAGTGTAATTAATGATGATAGTCGTTGGGAACATAACATGGTTGGTCAACATTAGTCATCTAATTAATATATGAAATGTTAGATAGGTGATAGGAGGGATCAGCAGCAAGCAAAAACAAGATTATTGAATACCTAAGGAAAGCCTTGCTAAACGACACGTGCACGTTTCATAGAGTGTAATTAATGATGATAGTCGTTGGGAACATAACATGGTTGGTTTTTACCAAAAAAACATAACATGGTTGGTCAACATTAGTCATCTAATTAATATATGAAATGTTAGATAGGTGATAGGAGGGATCAAAGAGTAAATATAGGTAGTTCGATGACTAGGAAATGAATAATCTTAAAAAATGACCATGTCTCGTCATTTTCAAACATTTTAGCACACAACAAACTGCCTAAGGACGCGGAATGTCACCGAATAATTGCATTAAGTTTTGAAAATGGTGGAAATTATTTTTTACTACTACTTCTTGACCTCGAGCCAAACAAAGATCCTCTTGAGTTAAAGGACAAAAAGTAAAACTGGGTCACTTAATTGAAAAGATCACCGGCCAGAGAAGACCGACTTAAATTAAGTGAATCCACCCTTCAATTCACGTAAATCAAAAGTATTTTGAATCGTTTGCCAGTCCACCTGAATGTACTGCTTTCGCTTTTCTTTTCTTTTTCCTTTTTTTACATAAGAAAAATGCCATATTTATTCAGACTAGTTACCTTCAATTGACATAAATCAAAAATATTTTGCATCTTTTGTTAGTCCACCTGAATCTACCTCTTTCGCTTTTGGTTAACATAATATGTCATATTTATTCAAATTGGTTACTAAGGATACATTTGGTAACATTTCTATTCATAGAAATAATTTCTTTTAGAAGATATTTTTTCTATTTCTATTCCCTAAACAATTTTCAGTAATATAACGCGTTTGATAACTGCAAAAAATTTCTATTCTCGAAATAGAAAAAACACGTGAATGCATTTGGTACGATCCACAAAATTTTTAGTGACATATAATTTCTTTAAATTTTTTAATATATTTGAGATTTTTTCTTTTTTTTTTTTCTTTTCCTCTCTTCTTCCTCCTCGACGGGCGACGGTGGTGATGGCGAACGACAACGGGTGGTAGAGGTAGCAACGGCAACATGGGGGGCAGCAAACAGCGGGACGGGCGATGGGCAACAAGGAAGAAAAAAAAGAAAGAAAGAAAATAACTTATTTTTCAAAATTATTTCCAAGAATAAGAAGCTCCTTTTTTCTCCATATTGTTTCTATTACAAATCCATTCCTAGCCACTTTTCATTTTGGAAAATTGAAAATTAACTGATATTACCAAATAAATTTATGTTCTTATTCTATTCCATAGGGCAAATGAACAAAAGAACAAAGAAAGATAAATGTTATCATACAAACCCTAAGAGATTCATTAGATTTTGAGGGGCCTTTTAGACAAATGGGTTGTAATCAAGAATCGATAATAATCAACAGATCGGTCCTTAAATTAATTTGTAAACCAGTATTCACAAGCACAAAGCAAAACCCTAAAAGATCCTCTTTGTAAAGAGCAAGTCAAAGAACTTGGTGGATATTGTCTTTGATTTGGCCTGAAGAAGCATCGTCCTTCGTTATTGAGCTCTATCAAGACAAAAGTTGGGAAATGTACTAAAAATCTTAAACCTACTGCATTAGTAATAATTCAGTTCCAAACCTTCAATTGGACCACTTGATCTTAAACATTTTGCATTTGTGTCAATTGCATCCATCTAACTAATGTTAACTAAAAATCGCTTATGTAAATGCTAGCCGTCTTATGTGTTACGGCCAACGGTAACGTAAACATTTTAAAATAATATTTTTATTGTTTTATAGTTTTAATGGTTTTTCTTTTTCTTTTCTTTCTTTGCCAAGGGCTAACCAAGGTCACAGTCTGGCGAGGCCCATAACACCCTTATCGTCTACTAAGTGAGGGCGTCACAGGTGCTCCTTGTGCCAGCGAGGGCATGGCAGCCATTGCCTAATGCCCTTGCCAGCAATAGTGAGGGCCTCGATACCCTCATTAGGACAGTAAGGCCCCGAGCTCCTTGTTGGGAAAACATCCCCATGAAATTTTGATGATTTCAAAACTATCTTTGGCATTAATGTTTACTACAACATATGCAAATGGTAAAAATTTGTGAGTATCATCAATGTTCTAAATGTATTAGCAGGGACGAGAAACTAGGCTATGATGTGTAGGTGATCAAGTCCCAATGTGAGTGGTATCCTGTGGTAGCAAGAGGACCAGTTGAGCTAGTATTCTTGGAGGTCCTTGGCACTGATGAAGATGGAAAGATCATTAATACTGTCATCACATATCAATTGGTGGTGTAGTCACTAAGAATCGTCCGCAAGATTACTCACAACCTGCACTGGTGATAGGGTGTATTGGATTATGATACTGATACAATAACTTTGATGATGGTGATATATGCGCTAGAAAAATGACCATTAATAGTACAAAAAAATAGCCATTGCAAGGTTAGACTCCGTCGGTGAAAAGCCAAGAAAGAAATCAAAGAAGCAACGCCAAGTTTTTCCTTAAAAAAGGATAATGCAAAAAAATTCTATTTTAGGAAAATTGCGATAGTCAGATGAAGTGACTGCAAAAGCAGACTCGATTCTATCTAAGGTCCCCAACAACTCTCAAATGGCTAGCTAAACATCCTTAAAGGTCTCCAACGGATAGATTGCAGACGTCAGTATATAATGCATAATGAAACTAGATAGAGGGTTAGACAAATTGAATATTGCTTGTATGAACTAAGTTAGAAAATATCTCTGATCTTGTTCTGTATTTTTTTCCCTTAGGACTATAATAGATGATAGTCAGGCGTGTAAGTGTAAGTGTAAGTGTAAGTGCAGTGTATGTCGTGATAATGTGATCTATTAAGTTAAAGGAACATCACTAGTCGGTTGTAACTTGCATAGCTAATTACTAGTGGAATCCAGTAGCCGTTAAGGCTATTAATTGGAGAGTGGACATAGACTTGGGTATAAACCAAACCTATATATTGTTCTGTGTCCTTGTACTTCACTATGATTACTTATTAGCAAACACACACTGTCTCGTATCTATCACTATCTTGAGCGGTGATTGCTTAATATCCACCTAAAGTTTTATTATATCACCACAAAACCTATTTAACCCTCCTCTAGGTTGTGGGCTGCCCTTGCTAGATCTAGGTGAGGCCATGACATCGAGATCAGGTGAGGGCATTGCGGCCGCCGCCCAATGCCAATGAGGGTTGGCCGATGGCCCTCGCTACTTGATCTCGTATTCAATCGCTATCTTGAGCGGTGATTGCTTAATATTCCACGAAAGTTTTATTATATCACCACAAACCTATTCAACCGTCCCCTCTAGGTTGTATGCCCTTGCTAGACTTAGGTGAGGCCATGACATCGAGATCGTGAGGGCATTGCGGCCGTCACCCAATGCCGATGAGGTTGGCCGATGGCCCTCCGCTTACTCCTCCCCCAAAAAAAAAAAAGTAAAATGATGAAAATGAAAAAAAGAAAAAATCAAAAGTTATTAAAAAA
>CM024585.1:21284578-21320282 GCA_014182565.1 Eucalyptus marginata | reverse complement strand
AGTTCCTCCCTTGCGATGAAAAAAGAACCTCTTTTCTCATCTTAAATGGGAAGCCGATTTCGACCAAAAAGAAAAAAAGAAAAAGGGAAGCCGATGAGGACAAGAAAATCCCTTCTCTACCTGCAGGATTGAAGGATCGTGGAGCGCATCTTTTAGCAGGCGAAGAAAATAAGAAAAAAAGAGAGAGGGAAGGAGGGAGGGAAGGAGAGGGATAGAGTCGCTTTGCCTCCTGCCCTAAAAGCTGAGAAATTATTCAGTTTCCTCCAATATCATCCTTACAAGAAAATGTAAGAAAGAATTTACTCCCAAAATTGCGACTGCGTTAAATTATAAAAACGAATAAAAAAACTTAATTAGCACATATCTTATAACTTTCCCTTTCGTTCAACTTCTCATGAGATTTCCGATTCTCTCTCCATAGACAACCACCCAACTTTATATATGTACTCAGCGCGTGCGCTAATATTAGTTTACATATAAATTAAAAGCTCTCTACTATGTAAAAAGCAATCCCAACATCACTTTCAACTTCAAATTTTGATCTAAGAAAATTCAATTGTATTATATTGTGCTATTCAAAGAATTAACAACCACATATTTCCAAAATATGGTAATTCAAAAGTACACACTAGCAGTCATGTTATCAAATATTTTTTCACGGATTCTAAACTTAAATGAAATCATCCCTGTTCTCAACAATCTAAATTCTTCTTCTAAAACAAGTCAAATTGCACATGGCCTTGTCATTCTTTTATTATTTTTTCAATTGTTTTTGCATTGAAATTTTATTCTATACAATAGAACAATTTAACTTTTCGTTTTCAATCTTTAACTTTATTATTTGACGTGGAACGTTAGAAAACAAGCAAGGTTTTCTCCTAAAGGTGATCTATTCAGATAAATAATTTTTAGTACGTTATTAATGTAAATATGCTCAATTCGAGTAGTTGATGATGTAGATAGATATTTCCACTATATCTATTAAAGTAAATGGTTAGGATATTATCAAGAATAAATTATATTATTTTGCATTTAGAAGGCTTCAAGCACTCCCAACTTTATTAGAATTTAACTTGTGTTTTATCTATCTTTTATTTATATATTCAAAGTGGGTTTGGTCTCCGTTAAATTTTTTATTTGGTCAACATCTATAGATTATTTTAATCCAATTTAGCTGCAAATCACCAACTTTATGATTCTCTTATTTCTTTTTCAAATATATAATTAACTTCGTTCTTTGTTATTCGATAAAAAACAAATTGTTCGTTCAAGATTTGCTTCTCAGATTATATTTTGTAAATTAGCGAGAGAAAGAACGAAACGTTAAGTATATTACTTCTCCATTCAATGAAAAAATAATTGTACATACGTGGAGTGCGTGTCTGAAAACTAGCAAATTAATAATGGTAGCTCATTCTAAGATTTTTCAGAATAATTTCACAATAATCTTGACGCTATTCTAATTTCAACTTTTTATTGTAAAGTCATGATCTCACTCTTGCTCTTTCCTACTCACAGCATATAATTTGTTGAACAATATTATTTGATATCTCATGATACGACCCTTAATTATTTTTTACTTCTAATTTGTCAGTGAAATTTATCTAATATTGAAGCTTTTTATAGTTATCATGTAAATTTAATGGTCCTAAAGTACTATTTTCTTTTCGTATGCACAAAATTGAAGTGGGAGCGTCCTTTCTCAACAGGTCAGCAAAGTTAGCCAGCAGCCAGTGTGGAGCGTCGTCGTCCAGGACTCCAGGTATTAGGAGCGATCCGAGCGAGCCCTAGCCCTAGCTCGTAAGAGGAAGCACCTAAACACCCTCCGCCCGTCGTCACCATACTGGAGACGCGGATTTACGGAAAATAGTGCATCTCCTCAATGCTTCCATCGGGGATCTGAATAACTTCTCAGCTTTTAGGGCAGGAGGTAAAAGCAACTCTCTCTCTCTCTCTCTCGCTATTTTCTTCTGCTAAAAAGACGTGCTCCACAATCCTTCAATCCTGCAGGAAGAGAAGGGAATTTCTTGTCCTTATCGGCTTCCCATTTAAAACGAGAAAAATTGCAAGAGAGGCACTCACGTTTGGTCACGGCGAGTCTTTTCAAGTAAAGTGTCCGAGAAAAGGTCATGGGGCTCCGCGTCCTCGGACATTCCCCATTTGCTGCTTTGGACCGATTCCAGCGCGTATAGACCAAACGCTCTTCGACTCCTTTCTTGATTTTTTCCGGACCTTTTCCTTCAGATCATCGGATTGTACGACGGCGACTTGACCTTTAGTCGGCGACTTTTCTCCACTTTCGAACTCTCCCAATTCCACCTTCTTCTCATCATCGGATTCAGAAATCAATCTCTCTGTCCCTCAATTCTCTCTCAGTTCATCATCGAACTCCAAAGATGCAGATCTTCGTCAAAACCCTAACCGGCAAGGCCCATCACCCTCGAGGTCGTGAGCTCCGACACCATCAACAATGTCAAGGCCAAGATCCAGGATAAGGAGGGCATCCCTCCCGAGCAGCAGTGCCTCGCCTTCTCGAGAAAGCAGCTCGAGAAGACGCCCCCCCTCGCCGACTACAACATCTAAAAGGAGTCCACCCTTCACCTCGTCCTCAGGCTTCCTGGAGGCATCCAGATCTTCGTCAAAACCCTGACCGGCAAGACCCATCACTCCCGAGGTTGTGAGCTCCGACACCATCGACAACGTCAAGGCCAAGATCCAGGATAACGACGGCATCCCTCCCGATCAGCAGTGCCTCATCTTTGCCGGCAAACAGCTTCAGAAGATGGTCGTACCCTCGCCGATTACAACATCCAGAAGGAGTCCACCCTTCACCTCGCCCTCAGGCTTCGCGGAGGCATCCAGATCTTCGTCAAAACCCTAACCGGCAAGACCCATCACTCCCGAGGTCGTGAGCTCCGACACCATTGACAACGTCAAGGCCAAGATCCAGGATAACGACGGCATCTCTCCCGATCAGCAGTGCCTCATCTTCGCTGGCAAACAGCTCGAGAAGATGGTCGTACCCTCGCCGATTACAACATCCGGAAGGTGTCCACCCTTCACCTCGTCCTCAGGCTTCGCGGAGGCATCCAGATCTTCGCCAAAACTCTAACCGGCAAGACCCATCACTCCCGAGGTTGTGAGCTCCGATACCATTTACAACGTCAAGGCCAAGATCCAGGATAAGGACGGCATCCCTCCGATCAGCAGTGCCTCATCTTCTCGAGCAAACAGCTCAGAAGGCGGCCGTACCCTTACCTACTACAACATCCAGAAGAAGTCACGCTCCGTCTGGTGCTGCGGTTGAGGAGAGGTATACAGATCTTCGTCAAGTCCCTGATCAGCAAGACGATCACCCTTGAGGTAAGGATCTTGCACAAGATCAACAATGTGAAGGCGAAGATTCAGGACAAGGAGGGGATTCTGCCGGATCAACAGAGGCTCATCTTCACCAGGACGCAGCTGGAGGATGATTGCACCCTTGCCGATTACAATATCCGGAGGGAGTCCACCTTGCACTTTGTTCTCTGCCTCCGTGGTGGTGATTTCTGATGAGAGGGCATGTTATCGTTGTGGTAAAGTCAGGAGGTCTCATGTGATTTCATCTGGTTTCATGGTGCTTGAAAGTGGCCATATTTCCTTATTATAGACTTGTTGGTCATAGCTGGTTCTGGTGTAGTTTTTCTTTTATGTGAATCGTGAATGAATGAACCTTTGATTAAGTACAACTAGATTTTCTCTCTCTTATGCTTTTTACATCTCGAGAATAATATTTCATTATGCATGCTTTTTATCTTCACATGATTTAATGATTAAGCGTTTTTTGGCTTCAATCCTGCCCCTAAACAATTTTACTAAGAGCGAGAGCATTGTACTGCTCCTGAACAATTCTTGTCGTGCGCAGCTGGAATACTTTTAGATCTTTGGAGAGTCTCTATGGTGAGAGGATGCAATTTTACCGGATATTAAAGTCGTTTTCTTGATAATTTCTCGGTCCATGAGTAGATGTTTATAAAATATCTCTGCTCATCTCATGCAATTTTACCAGATAGATTGTCAGAAGGCAAGGTGTGGAAGAAGAGGAGGAAAATGACACAAGCGAAACTTGGTGCTCGTCTACTTCTGTGGAATTATATGACAACTTGATTAAGCTATGTGGTCCCTTTAATCTAGAACAAAGAAGCAATGGCTAGGATTTCTCTAGTTTTTGTGTATTCAAAATTGACGGACAAAAGAAGTTACTTTTGCTTTGTGCATGCAGCGAGAGCATCTTGTTGTCAGATTCTAGCAATGAAACCAGTGCTTCAAGATTTCACAATAAATACGTTGACAAAGGGGGTAAGCAGAGAGTCAGAACTGTGATTTTTGCTTGTACAAGTCGTGTATGGTTAGTTGTCTGCCTGGATTCGTTGGATACATAGTTAATTCGCTGATTAATGTGGCATGGCCAGCACATCAGAAACTTACAAATTCTGACCTTTCTGCATCGTCTGCTGACAAGGCTCCTAGGATGAATTGGTGTTTCATTGATCGAGGAATCTGAAGGTATGAAGTGCCAATCACGGTGATGCTGTGAAAAGTTCCATTTTTTGGTCGCTGCACGTTGTTCTCCTCTGCCTCCGTGGTGGCTATTTCTGAAGAGGCAAAGTTACCGGGTCTGATGCTGTTTCTTCAGGTTTCTGTGGGAATAATATAAAATTGATTATTGGTGAGATTGTGCAAATCGATCGTTGGATGAGAAGGCTGCAAGCATTAAAGCTTAGTAATAAAAACTTCAAGATGGCTTCATTTTCTTCGACAAATTAAGCTGTTTTACTTTCTATCTTAATGATGTGTGGATTTTTATGTCTTCTTTATTACAGGTTATCATTGACCTTTGTGAGATTCAATTCTTATCTAAAGGAATGAAGTCATGAGTTGTACATTAGGCCATAAGCACGGAGCCGCAAAAAGAAAGCATTCCCAATAAGAAGTTCCTTCAATTTCAGCACCTTCAATTTCTGTATGTGCTCTTATTCCAAGTTTCCAAAGTTTATTATTATTCTTTTGGTGCTAACCTGATTTAGAAATGTCTTCCACCAGTTCTATTTAATTGCAACTTCCAAAGTTGAACAGGAGGAATTTCACTAACTGGTTCGTCCAAACAATGATTCTTTTCAAATCGCAAGATTTGTGGAATCTGGTGGAGAATGGTTATGTCGAAGTGGCTGATGCTGAAGCATTCAATGCTTAAAGAAAGGAGGAGAAAGATTCTTTGATGGAGTCCTGGAAAAAAGATCATATTGTATTGTTTGCGATCTCTTAAGTCATTGAGGAAAATATATTTGAAAAAACAGCGAGCGCAACAACCCAAAAGAAAGCGTGGGATATTTTGCAACAATCCTACAAAGGCGATGATCGTGTTAGACGAGTGCAACTTCAAACACTCTAAGGAGATTTTGAGTTTTTGCACATGAATGACTCTGAATAAATCTTTGTGTACTTTGATCTTATGCAGATCATTGTTAACCAATTAAGAGTTAATGGTGAAGAACTCCAAGATGTGTGTGTTGTAAAAAAAATCTTAAGGTCTTTGACCAAAAGATTTGCCTATGTTGTTGCAGTGATTGAAGAAGGGCAAGATGTTTCAACCATGATGTTGGAGCAGTTGATGGGTTCATTATGCTTGAATGAGAAAAGGATGCGTCAAAAGTCCATTAGTTCAAATCCCGAGCAAGCATTGTAGAATCAGGTCACTCAATCAAGCTGAAAAGGCTATCAAGATGGCTGAGGTCATGAAGGTGGTTGAGGGTGCAGAGGTGGACATTTGAATTCCATTGGAAAAAAATAAAACACATGATAAATTAAAAGTAAAGGGTTTTAAGTGTAACAAATTCGTACATTACAAGTCTAAATGCCAAGCAAAGGTCACATACAAGCAGGTAGAATAGGCGCATGTAGTTGATGATGACAAAAGCATGGTGCTAGTATGCAAGAAGGATGACTCAAGCACTGTGGACACTAACATCTCGTACCTTAATACTCGGTGCAATAATCATATGTCTTGCTGAAAGAAGGTATTCTCATAGTTAGATGAGATGGTTCATTGTGAAGTTAATTTTGGGAATAAACCCAAAGTTCTTTTAATGGGCAAAAGTAACATTAGTATCAAGTCAAGAGATGGTATGGATGTTACTATTGCAAAAGTTTATTTTGTGTTAGGACTTTTTTGAAATTTGTCAAGTGTTGGACAACTTTTTGAAAAAGGGCACAAATTCCACATTGAAAATAAGTTTGCACCATTAGAAGTGTAAACAATAAGTCACCAAAAGTGTAGATGACGTAAAACCGGATGTTCCCTTTGACTCTTCAGACAAAAAATCTTTCAAGTTTTCCAAGAGATGTGAAAAATAGTAATTCGATGGGACATCTTCTCTTCGGTCATCTAAATTTTTGTGGATTAAAAATACTGGTCCAAAAAAGATCGTGACTAACATGCCTTTGATTGATAGTACCCTGCAAAGGATGTTTTGTTGGAAAACATTATTGAGAATCTTTTCCAATTAAAAAAGCCAATAGCAAAACAACTTTTGGAGTTGGCACGTACAGGCCCATTAATGTGGAATCATTCGGACAAAGCTATATGTTAATTTTTGTGGATGTTTTTACTAGAAAAACATGACTATATTTCCTAAGAGAAAAATTTGAAGCTTTTAGCAAGTTTAAATAATTTAAAATATATGTTGAAAAGCATAGCGGCTTTAATCAAGATAATTATCAAAAAAGTCTTAAACTTATTAACTTGTGCTAATTTAGTCTTAAACTTTTCAATTCCACCAATTGAGTCCTAAATCTTTTTGCATTTCGCTAATTAAATCCATCCTATTATAGTAGGAAATCACTGACGTGGGCATCATATTTATCTTACGTGGCATGGTTAGCGTGGATGTAGATATTTTTTTAAATAACATTTTAATAAAATTTCAAATTTTTAAAATTCTTTTTTTTCTTTCTTTCTTTTATCTTTTTTTTCTTTAATTTTTTTGAACTGAGGGCTGACTAAGGTTGTCGGTCAATCTTCACCAGCCTAGAGGGAGGGCATTGTAGCCCTTGCCGGCCTCTAGGTGAGGGCCCCCTTGTTGTGGTTGACAAGGGTGTGACAGCCCTTGCCTCAAGCCACTGTAACCATATCAACAGATGGCACCCTTGCCCGATTTGGGTGAGGCCATAATGTCTAGATTGGGAGAGGGCATCTCAACCTTCATTGGTAGCCAGCGACCATTGTTGACACTCAGTCTAAAATGAAAGTAAAGAAAGGATATAAGAAAAAACCAAAAAAAAAAAAAAAAATTCTTTAAAAAATGTCCTCGTCAAGGCTAGGCTTGCCACATGAAATAGTTAGCATCTATGTTAGCGATTTTAGGCTAAGACTAATCGATAGGAATCGGTTGGCAAAATGCGAAAATGTTTAGAATTTAATTGACATAATTGAAAATTTTATGACTAAATTAACACAAGTGCAATAGGTTTAGGACTTTTTCGGTAATTTCCATAGCTTCAATCTAAAGACATTGAGATCATATAGAGGGGGAGAATTCATCTCAAATGAATTTGACAAATATCACCAAATTGATGGACTAATACGTCAATTGATTGCCAACTCTACTTCTAAGCAAAATGGTAAAGAAGAAAGAAAAAATAGGACAATTTTTTAAATGATAAAAAGTATGCTAAAGGCTAAAAATTTACCTAAGAAGTTTTGGGTGGAAGCTGCTGTTTGTGCTGTATTTGTGCTAAATAGATGTCCAACAAGGAGTTTCTTGGGGGAACCCCAAAAAAGGCTTGGAGTGGCATTAGGCCAAATGTTTCATTCTTGTAAGTGTTTTTTTTTTTGGTCGGTCATTCTTGTAAGTGTTTGGGTGTGTGACATATCCCTCTATGCCAAATGAATGGAGGAAAAAGTTGAATGGCAAAAGCGAGAAGTGCATCTTCATTGACTCTAGTGACATGACTAAGAGTTATAAGCTCCATAATCTAGTTACTGAGAAGGCAGTCATCAGTAGGGATCTCCACTTTTCTTTTTAAGATGAAGCTTGGGACTAGAACTAGAAAAGCATCATCAAGAGTTTTAGAACCACCAATAAGTCGTTCACAACAATGGCAAGAGACGCCACTAAGATTCAAGTATTATGTGGTCACAAAAGATGATGATGGCGATAGTGGCAGAATTATTGATGAAACTATGGTAAATTTTTGTTTATTTGCATAAGGTGACTTGTATCCTACGAGAATGCAGTTGCAGATGAGAAGTGGATCCAAACAATGAATGAAAAAATCCACTTTATTGGAAAGAATGACACATTGAAATTAACTTCTTTACCACCCGGTGAGAAGCTCGTTGGTGTGAAGTGGGTGTACAAAACAAAGTATAAGCCAGATGGTTAGGTGGACCGATACAAAGCCAGATTGGTTGTAAAAGATTAGGAGCAAAAATCATATATTGATTATTTTAAAGTATTTGCACTAGTGACTCAAATGGATACCATTGGGATGATCTTAATGCTTGTAGCTGATAACTGTTGGAAGATTCATTAAATTGATGTGAAATCAACATTTTTCAATGCTGTTCTTGAAGAGGAAGTCTGTTCAGAGCAACCGCAAAGTTATGACATGGTGAGGGCTTTGGACATTCATAAGGTGCGGGACATAAGTGGAGTCCAGACATGTGATCCACGGTGCGAGAGTGAATTTCTTGAATAGGAGGCCTCAGCTAAACTCTGGGAACATAATAGCTCATTCGTGTGAGGTCTGCAGAAGGAGCCTCTTAGACCCCTATAGGTTCTGTTCATTGGGTTGTGAGGTAAAATTAAATGGACATTTCGATTCCATCAAATAATTCAAATAAGCATCTCCTTATATGGTTTCTCAGCAAAGATCTCTTCAAGTGCCATAACTTTGCACAAAGGGACATTTAAGTCTATAACTTACGAAAGATGGTACACTTAAGTGCCACATTTTAAGAAAAGTGGGACACTTGAGTGCAACATCCGCTGCGAAGGCGGCCGGAAATCATACGTGGCAATTAAATAATATTTCTCGCCGAGGTGGCTCGCCTGGAGAGTTGAGTCGGCTCTAATTCACCCAAACGACGTCGTTTGGTGTTGGCCAAAATAGAGCTCTTAAATCAGCCAAAACAACGTCGTTTTGGCATAATTTGAATTTGAATATAATATAAAAATTAATTAAATTAAATTTAAAACAAAATAATAATATAATTTATATTTATTAAAAAAAAAAAAAAACGGAGGAGGAGGAAGGGCGGCGGCGGTTGAGGGTTGAGCCCTCGCCGTCCGTCCCTCCCGCCGTCGTCGGAGGGTGGGGGAGGGTCGGCGGCCCCCGCCACGCGCCGGGCCGCCTCCCTCCTCCTCCTTCCTCCTCCTCCTCACCGCCGGCCGCTCCCCTCCTCCTTCTTCCCCCTCTCACCGGATGCAGGCGAGGGTCGGTGGCCTGCCAGCCGGGCCAAGGGCCGCCGCCCACCGGGGTCGCCTCGGCGGGCGGCGGCCCTTGGCCCGGCCCGGGTCTGTCGACCTCGCCGGATGGTGGCAGGCCGCGACCCTCGCCTAGATCGGCGAGGGCTCGCGATCCTCGTTGCCGGCGGCGGGTCGTCGACCCTCCCCTCCGTCGTCGGCCCCCTTCCCGACGGCGGTAGGGAAGTGGCGGAGGCGGGCGAGGCGAGGGCTAAGCCCCCGCCCCCTTTTTTTAATTTTTAAATTTTTAAATTTTTAAATTTTTAAAATTTTAAAATAAATTTAATTTTAATTTTAATTTAATTAATTTTTTATATTAAATTTTTACCACGTCACACCAAAACGACGCCGTTTGCACTCGCTTTTTCGGAAAATTGACACGTTAGCATTTTGGCCGGATTTTGACCTTGGTACTCAAGTGATTTATTTTGTTCGATTTTGCAGACTCTTAAGTGTATGCATTTCGTAAGTTATGACACTTGTCGGCCCCATCATGTCGCACGACTTCAGTCTCAAGTCTCTCATGGTTTCTCTTTTGATTTTATGCTTCTCTCATAGTTGATGATGTGGTTATCTTATTCCATCATCATGATCGCCACCCTCGCAATCCATCACCGAACCCGCCGAAATTGCAAGGTGTACACACCATTAAGATATTGTAAGAAAGTCTCCTTTGTAAAGTCCGTTTAGCACATATATATATATAAAGAAAATAATTCATGTGGCCCCCTCGAACACATGGGCAGTTCACAAAGAGAAGCTCAACCGACTTTATGTTTCTCTAAATGTGCATATTGTAATGTGGGCAAAACCAACTTAATGATTGTTCCTAAAGTTTCGATGGCTCAACGAACGGGGGGGCGGGGATTCCCTTAGTTTACTATATTTTTCCCACTTGTTTCGTCCTCTTCTCAAGGAAAAAGAGGGAGAGTATCTCGTGAGTGTAAAAGAGAGGCACATGAATATGCTCCCACTTGTGACATCGTTATGTTCGGCACAGAATGAGAGGCAAGTAATTGGCAAATTATTCATTTGGAAGGATCTATCTTGAGAGAGAGAGAGAGAGAGTAGGGAGAATGATTTATTTCCTAGATCAACACTACCGCAAATTTTGGACTGTTCCAATTTCTAAGATATATAAGATTTGTTTGTTTGAAGGAAAACTGTTTCCAGAAGATTACTTAATCGATTTACAGAAAATATTTTTCATGAACTGAAATAACAAGCTTATATTGAGAGACAATGATTTTCTCAATGGTGCCTGGCCAAATTTGATCGGATAGATTGAATTAGCCAATTACAAAAAGATTTATGATGAATTGACAAAAAAATGTTTAAAATTGAATTGGAAAATTTGTAATAAATTTAGAATTTTTTGGTAAATTTTCCAAATCTATAAGAGAATATGTCGCTATATATAAAAAAACCAATACCGATATGCTATGCATAAGTATATACATATGTGTACATGTACATATATATTTTTTGGTCGAAGTGCTAAGCATAAATATGACATTTTTCTTTTTTCGCACCAACGAAATATGACATCAGAAGGTGAAGTTTTCAGCTTTAACGAGCTTCGTTAAAAATATATATATATTTTTTTTCACCGTTCATTAGTCTCGATTCTCGTCTTTAACTTGGTCCATAAGCGAATCCCAAGAGGATGAAAATGAACCAAATGAAGGTGCAGACAACAAAGGACAGCACGTGTTTTGACTACGGCAAGGGGACATCCACCAATTACGGGAATTCACTTTAAGAAACAGGGGGAACCGGAACCTTTTCGATTAGATTAAAATCCTCACTTACACACTCAAACAGTCGAATTATCGAAGATCCAACCACATGGTAGCGATGCCGCGGTACATAACACGTTGTTTCGTAGAACTTGTCCGCGCAAGCCTATAGAAAGGGATGCTCCGCGTGTTTGGGAGGACATCTTGGGAAGCAAAACCCATCAAACTATGTACATGTTTATTTTGACTTACTTATATATCAAGAAAATTGTCAAAAAGTTCTAAAATCTTTTAATTGTATTGATTGAATGAATTTTTTTTTTTCATTTTTTACTAATCGAGCTCATCCAACTAATTTTGGTTGCAAATCACTAATGTTGACGTCGGCCACGTTTACATGGACAATAACATCGATATGGACGTTTTTAAATAATATTATTATATTTTTTTCAAATTTTTGTTAATTTCTTTTCCTTTTTTCTTTTATTTTCCTTTTCCAATCTGTCAGCCACTGTCAAACCTGGTCAATGGCCAACGGAGGTTGTTGTCCTTAGGTGAGGGCAGCCCTTGCTAGGGGGTGAGGGTCTCCCTCACCAGCTCAAGGGAGAGTGGTCCTCGCTGGGGGCGAGGGGCGTCCTTGCCAGCTCAAGTGAGAGCAGCCCTCGCCTGAGCGAGGGCAAGGTAGCCCACCTAGGCCTCTCTTGATTCGATGAGGGCGGCCTTGCCATCCCAAGCTTGGGTTACCTTGCCCATGGTCGGTGAGGCGCCCTCACTGAGGTTAGGCTAGAGGTCTAGTGGCGGTCGGCGAAAAAAGGAAAATAAAAAAGAAAAGGAAGAAAAAAAAAAAAAAAAAAAATAAAAGAAAAGGAAGAAAAAAGAAAGAAAAAAAAAGAGGGAAAAGGAAAATAAAAAAAAAAAAAAAAATTATTTAAAATTGTTTATGTTAATGATTTTTGGCTAAAAATTACTTAGATAGGATCAATTAAGAAATATGAAAATGTTTAACTCCATTAAAATTAATAGATTTATGATTGAATTGAAAAAATCCAATAAGTTTAAGATTTTTGGAATAATTTTTTCAACTTATATCAGTCAATCTTTGAAACATTCTAAGTATAAAATTAGAAAAATTCCTGTTTTCAAACCGGTCGTATCATTTAATACACTTTCTCCTTATTAATCAGAATCCCTATTAGGGTGGGAATATCATATGAAGAAGGATCAATAGAAAGAAATTAATCTCAGTGGTTTCAGTCTCTCCTGAAAAACGTGTTGGCTACATGGCCAAGCAAAGATCATGGAATCAACATAAAAAAAGGAATTAAAAAAAAAAAAAAAGTTAAGCCCCACAATGATCTGCCAGACAGCTCAAGATCCCCGGCTCAGAAGTCACCGAAGCCTGCCCCATTGGACTTTGATAAGCAATAATACAAATTTGAGAGCGACCCATCGAGAATTTCAACCACACGCACATCATCCATCCTCAGCCAGAGATCCCTCGGATTCCCCAAGAGATCAAGACACAGCAGAAGCCCCCATCTGAATCTTTTTCTCTCTCTCCCTCTCCCTCTCTGGAATCATGGTCTCCAATTGCTTCAGTCTTCGTCACCATCTTCATCAGCGCCCCACCTCAATCCCAAGATTCTTCTCCGGCCCTCTGATCATTCCTCCACTACTTCTCTGGTCCAATTCACCTCCAGATCATGCTTCACGCATCTAGCTCGACGCCGCGGATGCTCTAGCTCGGCACCCATGGCGTGCTCGGGGCAATCCTACCCGAGCATGAAGCCTTCGGATCCCGGTTACTTCGAGCCAGACCCGACCCTCACCAACGATGACCTCCGACCCACCGCGCCCTCGGAGCGGACCTTCTCCGGGTGGGAGATGGCCAGCCTGTGGATCGGGCTCGTGGTCGGGGTCCCCACGTACTACCTGGCGGGGAGCCTGGTCGACCTCGGCATGGCCTGGTGGCAGGGGATCGCGACCGTGGTCGCCGCCAACGCGATCCTGCTGGTGCCGCTCGTCCTGACGGGTCACCCGGGGGCACGGTACGGCGTCCCGTTCCCCGTGCTCGCCCGCTCCTCCTTCGGGGTCCGCGGGGCACACGTCCCGGCCCTGCTGAGGGCTCTGGTCGGCTGCGGTTGGTACGGCATCGAGACGTGGATCGGCGGCGAGGCCATCTTCCTCCTCCTTCCGGGCTCCCTGAAGCAGTCCGCCCTGTCGCAGCCTTGGCCTTGGCTGGGCACGTCCCCGCTGGAGTTCGCTTGCTTCATTGCATTTTGGCTAGCCCAATTGACCATAGTTTGGAAGGGCATCGAGGGGATCAGGCAGCTTGAGAAGTACTCGGCTCCAATCCTGCTCGCCCTCACTTCCTGCCTCTTCGCTTGGGCCTATGTCAAGGCCGGCGGCCTCGGCCACATGCTCTCCCTGTCGTCGAAACTGTCGTCGTCCCAGTTCTGGGCGCTGTTTTTCCCTTCCCTGACTGCGAACATAAGCTTCTGGGCCACGCTCGCGCTCAACATACCGGACTTCACGAGGTATGCCAAGAGCCAGAGGGACCAGGTCATCGGTCAGGCGGGGCTCCCGCTCTTCATGGGCTTGTTCACGTTCGTGGGCTTGGCGGCGACCTCCTCGACGGAGGTGATCTTCGGCCGCGTGATCTCGAACCCGATCCAGCTCTTAGGCCAAATCGGGGGCCTCGCGACCACTTTGCTGGCCATCCTAGGAATCAGCCTGGCCACCATCACCACAAACATAGCTGCCAACGTGGTGGCGCCGGCGAACGCCCTGGTCAACCTTAGCCCTTCCTGGTTCACCTTCAGGAGAGGAGCCACGATTACAGCACTCATGGGCATCGCCTTCCAGCCATGGCGGCTCCTCCAGTCGAGCGAGAGCTTCGTGTATACGTGGTTGGTGGGTTACTCCGCGCTGTTGGGCCCGATCGGAGGCATCATTTTGGCTGATTACTATCTTGTCCGGAGCACTGAGTTAAGCATCAAGGAGTTGTACACTTTGAGTCCTTACGGGGCTTATTACTACTCTGGAGGCTACAATTTGGCGGCGATGGCTTCGTTGGTGGTCGGGATTCTCCCGGTTATTCCGGGTTTCTTGCAGAAAGTCGGGGCTCTGCCGGCGATTCCGCATGCCTTTGTGGTCATCTACAACAATGCTTGGTTCTTCAGCTTCTTTTTAGCTGGTTTACTTTACTGGGTTTTGTCGAGTTTTTCTGGGAAATCCAGGAAGTCTCTTCCTTATGACCCACTTTTGCCTGCTGAAAGTTGATGTTGTATCACACATTTTGCACATAACTTGTAAAGAAAATTCAAAGAGCTTGTGGGGTTATACAATAATGTAAACTTCTTAGGAGTTGTTAGTTTCTTCAGATGTTTCTTTTCCTCGACTCAATAAGAGCTCAGAAACTTCAATTTCTACATTCAATTTTATCAATTTAATAATTCCATTCTCAAGAAAAAAAAAAAGGAAAGAAAATGCAAGTACTATGTTTATGCATTAATGTAAGTTCTCTGTCATTCACGTTTCTATAAGTGATATGTGCAGATGCTCCATGTGAACCTTGTACGTCCATGTGCTGTTTAGGACTTGGGACTTTCAGAAGTATATTCATGTTTGGTTTGCTCTGGATTAATATATACAGTGACTGGTTGGCCTTACCTGTTGTTGCTTGTTTTAGATCCTAAACGTAACGTGCGAATACAACTCAAATATTTTGTCAATTTCAATTCATGGGCAGAGGTGAAGCTTAAGAAATTGGGGTTAGAATTCTATCATTGATTAGTGTCTGTATTGGTAGATTTTAATGAATGCTAGTAAGTGTCAAAAAAAAAAAATGATGAAAAGAATGATAATACCACCAAGGATCTCAAAATGACACAATTAGGACATATTTTCCCTAAATCAATTTCCATATTACAAAAATTCTCAAATTTGTACATATGACAAATCAACCTTATGTTAAGTCTTTAGAAAATCTCTGTTAAATTGCTGACGATGTAAATTCAACATGAGAATTCAAGATAAACGGCTCTTTCAACAATGCTATAATGGGGAAGCCAGATCTGAAGAATATGATTTGAGATTAAGAATTAAGGAAAATTTGAATCTGCTCATTCTATCTCTCTCCCAAATCACCAAAATGTTAGGGTAAAATAAGACAAAATTAGGAATTTTATCAGATTTTCAAAACGCGAGAAGCTCTTATCGAAAAGGAAAGTTGCTAAAGATGGCGAGGATCGAGGTAAGTTGTCATCCCCTGCCATCAAGAGGGTGCTCGATGAAGATAAGGTGAGGGAGAATTTGCGAGACTTGATAGATTCTTTGCTCCAACATGATTATCCTTTGGAATTGGTATTTGCAATAGGAAAGCTTGGGAAGAGATGCGTTGCCAACGATATGAATGCTTGCTCCGAGATGGCGGGTCTCATGACTCTTTTCAAGACCTGCTCGTCCTCGTTGCACTGAGATCCATTGAACGAGCTAGAATTGTCACCACCTCAATTTCCATATGATTTCTAGGGGTGTAAACGGGTCGGGTCGGGTCGGGTCTTGTTGTTACCCGACCCGACCCGAAACATACGGGTCACGTACTGTGACCCGACCCAACCCGAAACACATTAAACTCGCATAGGACATGCGGGTTGGGTCGGGTCGGGTTTCTGGGTCTTCCTTTTTTTCTTTTTTTTTTGTTCGTTCGTTCGGGTGAGAGTCGAACGGGGGCATTCATCTTCATTGTTGTTCGTGACTTCTCGCAACTGTTATAGGTTATTACGAAACATTCCAAGCCTCGGCTTGGCTCTTTATTTTTTAGCATTGGATTGATTTTTGTCTCTTTTTTTTCTTTTGGCTGGCCTCAAATGAATGTATCTTCTACAAATGAGCACAAGCATATGCATGTGGGGAAAAGAAAGAAGTTAAAATGGGGTCGGAGAGAAGTAAATGTTTAAGAAATACATTCATACAATTGGCCATTATCTGTCCTATAATTGATCCGACACACACCAAAGATACACAAAAATTAACAAAACTAGATTCTCCTCCCAATGCAGTCTTTCACGCGAGAATTTTAAGAAGGCAAACAAAATTCACTCTGTTTGCAAAGACTAGGAATCTGAACAACCCCGAAGAACTCAATGTAATGAAGGATAAGGACTACATATCATAAGAACCAAACACCATGATTCATTCAAATCTTCATTCAATGAAACCATCCCAAAACAATGATTCTTTTCCCTCTTCCATTAAATAAATCATTTCTAATCCAAACACTGACCAGCACTCATTTCTAATGCAAACACTAACCAGCACTTCCTACTATCTAGGAATACTAGAAAATTAATCTCATTCTCAACCTTCCTCACACAAGGGAGAGTCCAACTCAGCCCTTAGTCAAGCAAAATCAAAGCTAAAGCAACAACAGAAGTCCCCACCTGCCAAAAGCAACAACCCCCTAAATTCTTACCCACCCCAAACTTTAGTTTGACATCCTTGTTCTTCTTGCCAGTCTTCTTAGCAGCTTGATCATTGAGAGTCACATTAGCACCCACTATTACCTTATACCTCTTGGTCTTCCAAACCATGATCTTGAACCTCACTGCAGTGGCCAAATCCACCCTAAAGACCAAAGACTCGTTCTTGGCCACATGGGATCTTCAAGTGAAAAGATAACCTTTTCTGTCCAAAGCTTCCAATAATAAATTCAGGAAGGGCAGCATTGTTAGGAGTGCAAAAAGAGAAGTACGACTTACACAAGTTGCATATTATAAAATACTAACCTCTAATACGTCAATCATCAAGAGAAGTCAACATCGAGCTTGACTCCGTGGTTGTATTTGGCAATTCTACAATAAATTCACGACAAAAATGAGAACACTAACATATAGATTAAAATAAAGAAATGTATAAATATTCTACAATCATATTTTCTCACCCGACTCAAAGATTTCAAGATCTTCTAAGTCCTCCTCAATTGAACGTAAAAGTGGCGTGGATCGTAACCAATCTTGAGCACATATGAGAGCTTCCGCCATGGTTGGGGTCAAGGAACTACGAAACACATCGAGCACACGACCTCCCATGCTAAATGTCGCCTCCGATGCTACAGTCGAGATGGGCACAGCCAAGATATCTCGAGCAACAGTAGAAAGTATAGGATATCTCGATGAATTTCCTTTCCACCAACTTAATATATCAAATTCAGAGTTATAACGTTCACATGCTTCCTCCAAGTACTTATCCAGTTTTGATTTTTCATCCAAATATTGTTGTCCAGTTTGGCTAAAATACATTTCAGTCATAATATCAGCACCAACCACTGGGGATCTTGACATGCTTACCATCCTTGTGCTCTTTAGCCTTAAGTTGCTTTGAGGGCATACACCCGTGCGATATTGTTCAAACAATAATGTCAAAGATGTTATCACTTTCTCTTGTAAAGTTTATGTCTCCCTGCTTTCATAAACATGACCAATCATCCACTTCACATAGTCCCACTTATGTCGTGGGTCAAGTACGCAAGCAATGAATAAAATGAGATTGATGTTGTTTACATTGCCAAAATACTTACGAAATTTCGTTTTCATTCTTTGAGCCATTCTCGCAAGCTTTGGTCCTCATTTCCACAATATCTCTCAATCATCATATAAATCCCATACACGTCCTTCGCCATATTATTGCTAGTGACATAAGAGGAACCTGAAACTTTTATAGTTGTATCAAAGAACAACTTCAGAAAAGGAAGAAAGCGATGTGCATAATTCCAATCCTCACTAGTGGGCAACCCTTTCCCCTTGGAAAGCTCTTGGGCATAATTGTTATTTCGAAATTCCATAATGCTAAAAGCTCTTTCAAACTTCAAAGCTGATTCCAACATCAAATATGTTGAGTTCCAACGAGTTTCCACATCCAAACATACAAGACTTTTCGACTCAATATTCTCTAACTCAACAAAAGCCTTGAACTTTCTTAGCCTGCTAGGGGAAGATCTCACATAACGCACGGCTAAACGTATTCTAACAATTGAATCATTCATGTCTTTTAACCCATCTCTAACAATCAAACTTAATATATGGGCATAACACCTCACATGGAGTAACTCACCTCTTAACAACAGAGAGTTCCAAGAGTTAAGTATCTTTTTCAGGTATTGAACTCCCAAATCATTCGAGCTAGTATTATCTACAGTGATAGAAAAACACTATGGATCCCCCATCAGTCAAACATTTCTCAATTGCTTTTCCTATTATCTCAGCAGAATGACCTAGATCTCGACAAAAATTTAATATTTTCTTCTGCAATTTCCAATCAGCATCAACAAAATGAGCAAAATCAGACACATATAACTTAAGTTTTGACAAGATGTCCATGTGTTAGTTGTTAGACATACTCTAGGAGATGTCTTGGAGAAATATTTCTTCAATTTGTTTCTTTCCTCCATGTATAAATCATAACAATCAATGCCTCAATGTGTTGCGTGACGGGATTAAAAATTTTGGCTAGATTTTGTTCACAAATCAATGAAATCCCTCATGCTCTACCAACTTAAAAGGCAACTCACTAAGAATAAACATAATAGCTAATTCTTTTTTGCTAGCATCCTGATCAAATTTCCAAGGACCTGATGAACTACCACCCTCAACAACTTGACTCGAGGCACTTCTTTGCCTTTTTCTAACGTCTGCATATGGATATTCCTTACATCTAGCTAGCTGATGATGCATTGAGCTAGTCCCTTGACCACTAGCACAACCAATAAGGGTGCTACAATATAAACACTCAGCCTTTTCTTGACCAGAATCTCTTTAAAATGCTCCCACATTGTAGATCTCCTCCTTCTATTTGTGACATTAGAATCCCCTGCTAAAGACATCTAGCAATCCTAGAAGATGATATTTAAGGGCTGAGAGAAAAATCACCGGCACTGCTGT
The DNA here is from genome assembly GCA_014182565.1 of Eucalyptus marginata. Classification (NCBI taxonomy): domain Eukaryota; kingdom Viridiplantae; phylum Streptophyta; class Magnoliopsida; order Myrtales; family Myrtaceae; genus Eucalyptus; species Eucalyptus marginata. Next base: position 21,301,097 of record CM024585.1, on the reverse strand, counting down.
TGAATATCTCCGAGGTGTCGGTTTCACCTTACTTTTTCCCTGCTGAACAAGGATATAGGCACTGGCCTACTCGTGTGTGGAGAGTGGGGGCTTTTGATGTTCTCTCTATTTGGCTATCCCTGCATTTTACCCGCAGAAAAAGGAAAAAGGAAAAAGAGATGGTGATATGAGAAGCTAAAGGCAAATCTGTGCAGCAGTAATGCCCACTTTCCTCTTACCCAGAGAAAAAAAGTTGCAATCATATTTTCTATGATGTTTTATTTTGTATTATTCCAACCAAGGTTTGAAAAGAGTGACACCATGAATATGTATAACTACTATAAATGCAAGTAACAAATTATCAAATAGTCAAATTATGGAACTATTCTAATCCAGTAAAAAATCGAAGGTCAAACATACGCATCTTACCTAGCTTTTTCTGCTCAGCTACTGCCTTAAACCGCCAGAAGATATTGTCCAGTTGTTCACCATCAATATCATAACCAAGCTGAAGAGGGCAGATAGTACATAAGACAATGATCATGATAAGGAAACTTCAAAACTTCAAACAACCCAAATGCAAAAAGCAAGTGACATGATTCTGTGAGGGGAAAATAACAGTTACACATAAATGAACTACATTGTTAATGACACATTTTCCCACCAATTCATCATACTTATCAATTAACGCCCTCTATCCAATTAATTCACAAAATAAGTGACAGATTAGAAACATCAAATTTCAATTGACACCCTTTATACAAGTTATTCACTGATAATTCACAAAATAGAATGTCCTCACTAGTCTTGCTATATAAGATGAAATCTGGTCTTTTCTAGTTTTGTGATCTTCCCCCGAAACATTAACTTTATCAAGTACAATATAGCAAGGGGCTGCTAATTTCAGAAAATGTTGCCATTTACCATCCACTTTTGATAGAGCCAGGATAATTCCAAACCTATGTCGGCTCCATCCATACCCTAATAAGGTAAAATCACAAAAGTACCCACACTTTGATATCATCCATCTACTTCCTGTGCCCTTCAGCTTCTCCCCTGTTCATCAATTTCTTTTTGGGTATGCATGTGACATAAATATCTGTTGGTTATGGCTTCGGCATATACTTTTCTACCATTTTTTCTATTCGGACTAGAGTTTGAACTAATGATGGCCGATTGGTGCGTGAATGGTTTTACAACACACTTGAACCATTTCAAGGAGATCTATGTGCGGGGAGGTCATTGATTTTTATCTAATCTGTTTTGCTCATCTTAGATCCATGACAAAACTTTACAGTCCCCTTCAAGAACTATCTTTTGCAAACCCGGATCATCTGCAAGTCCACTTTCCACACAAACAAATTACATTTATCCTAATAACAACGGACACGGTGGAAATTTCCGGGATGATCCCTTTTCAGCCACCCCGGTGGAAACTTAGGGGAATAAAGGGTTGTTATCGCACACATTTATGACACTCAACATATTCATCTCAGTGGAGACTACACTTCCATCACCATTCTGTCCATCGTACACAATTGCAGACAAAACAAGTTTATTACGGATTCTATAAGAGGAACTTTGGCATAATAAGCAGGAACAAATTACACAAGTTAGTAAAAGCATCGAATCTATATAGAAACAAGACCTTGTATATTTCAAGTTTATGTTCATGACATCTACATCTAAGAACTAGCACCCGATACTTCATAAATTTGTTAGGACACACCCAAGGACCGCAACTTAATCTTTCATTGATAATTGCATGCAAAAATCATTGACATCTTATACAAACTCCTAACAGAGTTTCCCTTGCAAGCTATCAAGCGAAAAGAAGGAAAAAACTTGCCTCTCACATCATAAATACAACTAAAAGGTACATGAGGATGGATTTCTTAATAGAAGGCAATGTACATGAGGATAGGTTACTTAAGAAATCGTACATAAAGAGATAAGTGTTCTACCACACATACGAGAAAAAAAGGGCAAAATACCTGTAATGACTTGCAATGATAAAGGTCTCTGTCCTGATTGCGGCTTATCCACCTTCTCCTTGTCACTAAAAGTTAAACACTCAATGGATGAAGATTGAGCAACTCCATTCTTCTGATATATCCTATGAAGTCTCTTTGGAGAAACTGATTGATTTGATGGCACCTGCGATTCGAGTTTTCGCAGGCGCTCTTTCAAGGCTTGGACAGCTTCGGTTTATGAAGACCATGCAAGTCCAATGTCCATATATCATTGTTGCTATTCCTAATACTTAAGATGTCCTTGGCTCGCACCGTCATTGAGTCTTTCCTCAACCAACCATTCCTCCCGAGCCTTTAAAGAGTGATGCTGTGCGAAGAATGATCACCTCTTAAAAAGGCATTTTGTGCAGCCCTGGAATGTTGAGATGTTGATCTACGTAAAGTAAATATTTCATTAAATCAGGACTACACCAGCAAACAACACAGGACTCCACAACATTCTGTTAGAGACACAACACCATGACTCCTGAATACTTGCATTCTTGAGGTGTTAAAGCGAAGGATCATAGAACGCGAGAGGTCAATTGTCGCAACAGGTTTAGCGGCTAGCTGCAGTTAAGTACCCAATATAGCTTACTGAACACGTTGCGCAGGGCTACCGATGTGCAGAATCTATTTTCCATAAACAATTCATGTAAAAATAACATAAAAGTATGATAGCCTTGTAATCAAGCGCATTCAGACCCTTCTCACATATTTCATTTAACAAAACTCCCACAGTTTTGAAGGCAATCTTTGAGCTATAAAAGAAGATAGGTAGAAAGGAATAAGGACTTTAGTTTAAGATAGACCCAAGGGCTGCTTCGATGGCAGGACGAGCGATTACGACCGACGCTTGGGGATGCATGCGGAATAGGAAAATCAGCAGACAACAAAAACACACGGCAAGAAGTAATAAATTCCCCTTAAAATGTTTCCAATCGAGGGGGGAAGGTGCGTGGATCTGGAGGGGGCTCCTCACCTGCCGCTGCTGGGACTTGGAAACTGAGAGGACTAGTAACAACACCTAGAGGGGGGTGAATAGGTGTTTAAATGAAACCTTGGCAAAAGCATGGAAAATAAAATAAGTTGTGAGCAAAGTCTGAAGAACAGCAACTTTGAGACTTTGAGCGAGATTAGACTTTAACACAATAAAGAGTTTAGAGAAGAGAATAAGAACACAATGTTTATAGTGGTTCGGCTTAATCCAAGCCTACGTCCACTCTCCCACGCTAACAACCTCCTTGGCTGGATTCCACTATGCAATCAACAAGAGATTACAACTTTGAGTGCAAACATTTAGTAGTAGATCACACTATCTCACTAAGTCACTCTTTTGGTATTTCTCTCAAGATCACAAACGTTTAAGCTCACAAGAGACAAGTGTATGATCGAAGTTGCTCAGACTTTGGAATTATAAATTCTACGCTCCGTCTCTTACTTGCTCATCGGTCCTTCATCTCCTTAAATACTCCTCCACTTCCAAACTCCGTTGGACAGCATCTCAAGGATCGTCTTCCAATCTACCCATTGGACAGATCTGTATCTAGAAGATTTGGTAGCCGTTGAGTGATAGAGGTAAAATCCCAAATTGATTCCGATCGCTCATACAAACAAAATCTTGGTTTCTATAAGTAAAGCTTCTTCGTATAGAAAGTTCTTGTCTTCAAGATCCAATTGTCAATCAATTAGATTGAGTCAATCAAATCAATCTTGATGTGGAATCCAAACCAGATCACTAGCCGTTATATCTTCGGGCTTGTGTTACGTTCGTCAAGTTACGGATGTAAAGTCGAGAGCAATAGACTTTACAATCTGAGTCTTAGTGTGATAGACTTTGCAATCTGAGTCTCGAACAAATTTTGTTTCGAACAGATTTAGCTTTAAGGTCGTACCCGGTTCACTTTCAAGATAGAGTCTGTCTTCTTCCGGTTCTTCCAAGCATAGACTTCGACAATATTCTTTACATGTTCTATCATCTCGCATAGTCTATTACTTCAACCATTAAACGCATTAGTAACTTTTGATTTATTTTGTCATCTTCAAAACATTATAAGGGATTTCCCTAACAGAAACGAGGCAAGAAGCGAGCGCCCGAGCGAACCCAGTCCCCGAGCCGTCAACGATGGTCGGCCGCACGCGGCGGCTAGGGTTCCGGCGTCGGCGAGGCGGAGGCGAGGGGTGGCGATGGCGACGACGGGGCAGAGGCGCGTCGATCGGAGGGCGGCAGCAGACTCCACAAGAAGGCGCACTCGTCGGAGAAGAAGCGGAGCCGACGAGGTATGTGTTTCACTGTTTGTGTTTGGGGCAAAAGTGTTTGTGATTTTGGTGTGTTTGGAATTTAGAATTAACGTGTTTCTCGGATTGAACAATGTTCGAACCTGACCCAACCCGAAACACATTGTTTTGTTTGTTTTATATTTGTTACTCGAACACGACCCAAACATGAAACATGTACCAAACTTGTTTCGTGTTTGGGTCATGTTTGGGTCGTGTTCGGGTCGGGTCGGGTTTTATTGACACTCCTAATGATTTTAACCTCGAATGAATAAATTATTTAGCCTTAGATGTATACTTATTTTTTTACTATGCATGATGAAATTTCCTAGCACAAAGATAGACTCCTACTTTTCCTGCGTATTTGATCTAGTCCTTAAAAAGATCTTTAGAAACACTAATCTAAATGTCCCTAATTTTTGAATTCGATTAATTTGTAAAATAATTTGGAGTGAGATTAAATGTAGTAAATGAAATCTCTAGGTCTAAAGTAGAATATCTACTCACCATTTGCCCCAAGAGCACAATGGCATAATAATAATAATTAGCCAGTAATATTACATATTAGTGACAATAGGAGAATCAACATATTATTTAAGTTCATTGAAGATGATGTAATCCACGCGTTATATGCAAATAACTATAAAAATATGCTGTGATGAATAAAAATAAATGCCGTGAGCTTATATTTAGATTAACATTAGATGCACATAGAGGAATGTACTTACATTTTGATGCATAAATACCACGTAATAGCTCACTAATATACACATGTGAGCATCTATTCCCTACTCATCATTTGCCAAAATCCATCTCGACTAATGAGGCATCGTTACCATCAACTCATAGGATAGAATCATAAGCACATTTTATCGTGCCTTAGCCTATATATATCACATGTGTCCTATACGTCAATGAGGATAAATATACTACTGTATAACTGCATGATGATAGCTATTTTGTACTCATTCGCATAATAGTCTACTCAAATCATATCATTTGGCTCAACTTTATCCCAGTTTAGTTGAGAGAGCAATGTAAAGTTTTCATATAGGATGGAGGGATTTACCCTCCCTCTCTATCTATCTAAGGGATGAAAGGGTAGAGGCCCTTTTTCTTTTCTGGGTAGACCAATCACTTTATGAAGGGGGGAAGGCAAGGAAGAAATGGATGTAGAAATAGAAACAACCTTTTTTTTTTTGGTCAGTGAAATAGAAACAACTTCACAAGCCCTCTTGGGCTGTGTTTGGGAAGGACTTTGCAAAGTCCTTTGGACCTCCAAAGCCCATTGGGCAAATGTGTTGGTGTTTGGCACTTGCTTTTGGAAGCCCATTTGGGAAATGCTTGCATTTGTAAAGGCCCTTAGCTTAAGGCACCCTCTCCCTTGCTTTGGCTTTCTGGCTTTCTCGGCATTCAACAGTGAAGGGCTAAAAAATTTTTTTCTTCCCAAAATATCCTCATTGATTTTTCGTTTTTCCGGTTTCGCCCTCACTATTCATCGTCTTCTTCTTCTTCTTGGGCGAGTGGTCGCCGGCGATGGTCTTCTTCTTATTCTTCCGCGAGAGGTCGCCGGCGAAGGTCTTCTTCTTCTTCTTCCACAGTGTCGCCGTCGACCGTCGTCGGGGGGCGCGGCCGCCGCGCCATTTGGGTTGCGGCGAGGTGCAGGTCGCCGCGACCCGGATTCGGGCGGCGGGTCGCGGCCACCCTCGATCTAGGTCGCGCGACCTCGCCGCCCTGGATGGTCGCGGCGGCGTCGCGCGGCCTCCCGCGACCTCGCCGCCCGGATTCGGGCGGCGAGGTCGCGTGACCCCGCCGCGACCCGATCCGGGCGCGAGGTCCTCCCGCGACCTCGACGCCCGGATCTAGTTCACCGGAGGTCGGGCGGCGTTGCGCGACCTCGCCGCCCCGATCCGGGTCGCCGGAGGTCGAGGCGGCGTCGCGCGACCTCGCCGCCCCGATCTGGGGTCGTTGGAGGTAGCGGTGTCGTATGACCTCGGGCGGCCTTTGCCGGTGGTCTTCGGGGGTTGGCGGGGTCGCCGGAGATCACCGGCGGCCGCCTGCCCCTTGCCGGTCAATTTTTTTATTTTTCTTTTAATGATTTTTTTTTTATCACAAAAGTCCTTTACAAAGTAATTCCCCCAAACACCATTTTACTCAAAGGTGCTTCACAAAGGGCTTTCAAATTACAATTTACCAAACACCATTTGCATTTTGGAAAACACATTTAACTCAAAGGTCTTTGCATTTTCCTAAAGACTTTCCCCAAAAGTGTTTCCAAACGCACCCTTGATGCCCTCTGAACTCTATAGAGACTCGCCTTAGATGGTAAAACATATGCTTTTCTTATACACATATTCACATGAGGGAGTTCACTAACTGGCGATTAGGCTGTGGCAAAAACATTAGTCAAATGGCATCATTGACATGCAAATTATCGTAACATATTAATTTCCATGTATAATTAATAGTAGTGGTGCAAACTATATCACACTAATCAATTGACATGTCCCGTATTAACAATGGAAACAAATATATAGATTTGTTATCATTGGCAAATCCACAAACTCTAACTTCATTTAGCGTCCACAAACCCACCAACTCTAATTCATACTCGCGACATTCTACATGACATGAGTTTATGATTATTCCCAATTTGCTGTGAAAACTCAATGTATGCCAAGCTACAATATCCATCACACAAAGGACACTTTTACGAATGATGTTACACCTAAAATGCTTAAAATTTAATAACCAAGAGTATATCAATACTATATTCACTATCGTCATCATATTTGTATCATTTTTTTTTTTTAAAATTCTAGCTTTACAATTACTAGGAGTACTAGATACCCTAAGTACCAAAACTTAGCATGGGCCGACACTTAATTGCCAAAACTTCTAAAAGGTACACTTAAGTACTAAAATTGGAGAAGAAATGAATATATCAATGCCAACAGTGAGAATTTCTAGCCAAACTGCGATGCGACTTTTTCTGGCGACATTTTTTTACTGACTTGGCAATTCTTTAAAAAAAATTATCCATGTGGCACCGATGTGGCTAGCTTGTTCCAAAATGACGTCATTTTGCCCCCAAATTTAACTTTTAATATAAATATTAATTAAATTAATTTAAAAAAATTAAAAGGGGGCAACAAATCAGCTAGGGCCTCTACGGTCCTCGCCACCACTATCACCCCATCGTCATTGGAAAGGGCCGACCATGGTGGGGGTAGTGGCGGTGGTACAAGCTATGGAGGCCCTTGTTGAATGCTACCTCCCTCCTTTTTTTTAAATGTAGTTTTCTAATTTAATTTAATTACTATTTATATTAAAAATCAAAATTTTGAGCAAAATGATGTCGTTGTGCACATTGATTGCTGAGTAGACATTTTTGGCGAGTCATATAGATTACATTTATTCTTAAAACAATGTTACATCAGATTTCCGGCTACCTTCGCCAGAGTTGGAATTTAAGTATCCATAGTTCAAAAAAAGTAGCATTTAAGTATACATTTTGGAAGTTTTGGTACTTAAGTATCCACCAATGCCAAGTTTTAACATTTGTGGCGTACTTTTGCCCAATTACAACATTCACCCAATGTAATCTTTCATTTTGCACTCTTTATCCCAATTTTCTCTTAGTCTAGCTCTACTAATCAAATTAATTCGTTAGAACCATTCATTCGCTATTTGATCCATATGAGCTTCTTATTGACATTCTATACATGTCCCAAATTTTGTAAAATAAGCAAAGCAACCCACTTTTCAAACTACTCTTGCAATTAAGTCTAAATTTTGACTCCTTAGATAAATTAGATAGGCAATAAATAGTAAAGATAACTAAGAAGCTACGGCCATGAGCATCATTTGCATGTAAACAACCCAAATATTTTTGGTATTAAAAGATGAGACCTCTAACCTTTTGAAACTACAAAATAGCCCAACTTCTGCGACACTTAGATTAATTGCCGGACTTCATTTCCTTCAGTTAATTTAACTTAATTACTAACTCATGAACATTTAACGAATAAAATTTCACTGTTCATAGAGGAACTTGTACCTGGTGAATTCACTTCTTTGCTCGTGTAAAACACACAAATTATTATTCTACCCCTTTCCGTGCATGGTCGCATCTTTCTAATACCTTCAATCAAACTCATTCAAACCTTCTTGATAACACTCAGCCATGTTTTCATTCATGAAATAGTCATGATCTATAGAATGACTCATTCTAATGGGACCATTTTTATCTCAAATAAACAGCATGGCATTATCGTCATAAACATAGTCTTGGCTCTTAGCTCATCCTGTAATCATTAATTCCTCTTAACAATATAGATCTATGATATTACTAACACTTTAAGTTAAAATCAAACAAGAATCAAGAGTACTAAGTGGATTGAAATCAAATGATAAAATCTTGAATAACACCAGTTACACAAATCAAACACATAGCCCAATAATATTGAGGTGATCAAAGTTTTAAGGGAGAAAATCTTACTTCAAAGAACCTTTGTTTGATTAAATGGAGCACATTGACTCGAATCTCTTGATCTTAGCTTTTATATTTGTAAAAATCAAGAAATTTGAGGAGGGAGGGAGGGAGGGAGGGAGCGAGCGAGAGAGAGAGAGAGAGAGAGAGAGAGAGAGAGAGAGAGAGAGAGAGAGAGGCCAAATACATGCATATGTGGTTAGTTCTCTCCGCGTGGGGAACGCGATGAGCAAAATAATGATTTTTACTACGCGTTTTTTAGCCTTTTCTGTATTCTGAATTTGTTTTTTTTTTTTTTTTTGGTCGGTAGCCTTTTCTGAATTCAACCTGAACTCCATATGGTTTTTCTGCATATTTGACGGTTGGTTACTAATATCAGCTTATGTATGGCTTTTGTTTTTGAATTTCTGAAATGTCGTTTCCTATCTAACTCTCCTTAAAATTCTAATATGTCTTTTTTTTTCCTAAATAGTTTGGGCCAATTTGGGAGGGAAAATTGTTCAAAAAAAGTCATAAATCTATTACACTTTTGTCAATTCAGTTATAAACTTTTTAATTTTGTCAATTGAGTCCTAAACATTTTCATTTCTTCCCAATTGAGTCTATTAGGCCAATGTTGGCCAGAATTCGTTGATGTGAATGCCGGCTGTCTTACATGGTACGATCGAGGTTAACGTGGACAAAATTTATTATTTTTTAATTTTTTTGAATTTTTGAATACTTTTTTTCCTCTCTTCTACCTCCTTTGCTGGTCACTTAGCCTCCGATGACTGGACACAGGTTGCGATTGGCGAGGTTAGCCTTGTGCAAGACTCGACCTCGTTGGCCTCGCTGGCTTTACATGAGGTTGCCTTCGTTGGGATTTGGCCAGGGATGACCTACTCGAAGCAAGTGAGGGGGGACCTTTCCGGCCGAGCGAGGCTAACCCTTGCTAGTCGTAACCTTTGGCCGATCGTCGAAGGCTAGGTGACTGGCATAGGAAGAAGAGAGAAAAAAATAAAATATATATATTTAAAAAATTCGAAAAAAATATTCAAAAAATAATAAATTTTGTCATCGTCGGCGTTGACTATGCCAAGTAGGACAGGATATCCACGTCGGCGAATTCCGACCAAAATTGGCTAGATGGACTCAATTGGCAAGAAAAAAAAGGGTTTAGGATTCAATTGGAAAAATTAAAAAAGTTTAGGACTAAATTGTTATAAGTGCAATATGTTTAAAACTTTTTGGATAATTTCCCCCAATTTGGGCGTGAGTATCTTAGGCTCAATGCAAACGAGATAATCGAGGATAATAAAAGAGCCAAAAAAAAAAAATATTGTAGACTAATTATAAGGAATTCAACTCATTTAAAGCCTTTTTTTCGTTTCGTTAAATTCTAAATATCAGTATCAAAGACAACTACACATTTTTGCTTCTCTAATGTAACGCTAAAGTAGTTTATGGGCTAAAATCGAAGCCCATATGAGATGTCGGCCTAGCTTTGAAGTTGGATCAGATCAGCAAGCAGACACAAGAGAAAGTGGGCCTCATTTCTTTCCAAAAGAAACCCGCAATATCCAAGATCAATCACCCAAGCACTGTCTTAGATATAGCATTTCTTCTTGGCCATGGTAATATCTCATGGAAGCATATCAGAAACCTACAACCAAGTTTCCAAATTCAACCAATCCACGGGTGCAAAGCCTTATAATTAAGTTAGATGATATATGATATATGATCTCGCCATATCCAAATCAAGTATTTGATAATTCAATTATGGCCATTGTAATTGTTTCATGATGCCATCATATAGGTGTCTTTAGTTTCTTTTCCTTCCTTTCGACCTGTTTTTTTTTTCTTTTACGTGGGGTATGGTGTAACTTTACTTTTAAACTTCCAATATTCTCAAATTTTACATTTTAAATTGGATTTTCACAAAGGACCATGTTTCCTTCATCACTAATTAGAGAAAGCTAGCTTGTGGTTGGTGGGTCACAAATATCTAATAATTCGATATAACAACCATGGAAGGTTACTCAAGTTATTCCATTTTCTAACAATTAATCTAATTCTTCTAAATTTATAGGAAACGAGAAAAAGGGTTGTTTAAATCCAAAGTCGATACACCCTAGACTCAGATATTTTCTTCTCCAAAAATCAGTAGTCTTAGATTTATCAAACAAGCTAGTGATGCTACAGGTACCTTCCATCATATTTATGATCGATAGGTAGACGGCGGCCAACATCTAAATCACGCTTTTCATTTTGATTTGTCTCGATAATTTACCTTTATCCTTGATTCTTTGGAATTTCTTCCTAACACGGGGAAAAAAGGAATTCAGTGGGTAATGTTTTACTTTCTAAAACTGCTGCAAAAGTTACAAGCATGAGTGCTGCGTTGAGAATGGGAGCTCAATGAATGGACTGAATTGCAACAATTGTGATTGATTGGAGCCGATAGCGATCTCTCCGTCTCCTCTCACGTCTCCTTTTCAATGTTTTCCGTGGGGAATAGCTATGTCTTGATTCCAGTTTCATTTTCTTTTTCTGAAATCGTCCAATTACGATGACAAGTTCATTTTGATTTGCACCTACAAACCCAACGGCTGTGTGTCATGTCGAACTGAACTTGGACAATGTTTTTCATATGACATCCCAAATTAGATTGGTTGAGAAATGCCATGTTGAGTAATTCATATGTTAAGATGCACTTCCAGATAATCACAATCTTGTGTAGTTACTTATAATACTTCTTTAGAGAGTTTGGATCAAATAAATCGGGCTTGGACATTTCAGTGTTATCAAGAAAGGTCTTTTTCTAGTAGGTCTGTGGTTTAAGAATGGACTAGGCCCATACTTGATTCAACAAGGTTAAAGATTGATCATCGGGGTAAATGACTTGAATAAGGTATGGCTTTTAGGAGGTTTCTAGGATGGCAGAAAGGTATGAATGGATTGAACCACATATTGAAAGGGGGCATATTGTTGTCAATATGGATCAACATTGATGATGACGTTAGTTCTTTAAGTTGGGGAGTTTGTCACATCCCAGTTCCACATTGGTTAAGAGAGGAATTGTTGAGTGACTCATAAGTTAACATTTACTCCAAATGGTCATCGTCTTATGTGGATACTCTTAAGTACTCTTTTTGGAGACTAAACCCTAGTAGATTGGTTGGATCAATGTATATGGTATCAAGCAAATCCCACGCTGGTTGGGAGAGACCTTGGGAGAGACCTTGTGAAGTGACTCATAAGCCAAGACACACCCCAAAATGCTCATCATCTTGTGTGGTTTCTTGGAGTACTTTTTTCAAGCTTCACCCAAGTAGACAAGTCAGATAATTACATTTTAAATCCATGGAGATGCAAGCATTGGATTTCAAGTATGTCTCTAGTCAAAATTGCCTAATAAGTTGTTTCCCTAGTTGATAAGGGTTGTGCAATTTTAAAGCAGCACGGCACATTTAAAAGTTGCGTGAGTATGAATGAGTCATGCCTAGAGCAAACAATATTGTACTAGTGGTGGCCCGAGTATGGTTACTTACAAATTAGTATTGAGCCAGGGTGAGGATGTTTGCTTCGTTTGGTTGTTAGGATTTTTTTGTTGGATATGATAAAGTAGGATAGGATAAAGGTCGGATTGGATACTAATGGGATTTATAATTGACGTCCAGTGTTTGGTAAATATTTGGATATAACATAAATAAATGAGACAATCACTCTGACAATGAAGAAATCTTCCGCTCTTAACCACCATCAACTACGCCTTTGTCTTCACGCCGCACATTGTCGACATCACCCAAATCAGGGGCCTCGCAACTTCCTCGAATATTCTCGGAGGAGTCTAAGATGCATATGTAAGAGGAAAGAACGATAACAAGATCCAAAAAGGGATCTTCTAGGGGAGGTTGCTCGGTTCATCTCCCTCAATCCACCATCGCCATGAGTCCTACACCTTCAAATTCGTTGCCGTATGTCCTACAACTTCAAATTCCACTGAACCTTGTCTTCTTGTCATCATTACACACCATCAGATTCCGCTTCCACCCACTTTTCTTACTAACCTTCATCGACGATGCCAAGGTTTGTCCAATCAACATCAAGCAGCCTAGAAAGTCACATTCCTCCATCCTTATCTACCCTCATCTTCTTCTACCGTCATCCGCCAATCTATCTCATTTTGGACCAACGCCCAACAACACGGCCATGAATCATGACCTCGCGCAGCCCAGTTTGCCATTAGCTTTGACCCGGAACGGCCATTCACCAATCACTCAAATCAAGGAATCTCATGCCGGCTCGTAGCTGTTAGTTCCCCATTGGTGGCCCCAATTTCGACGGACACGAGGTGAGCTTGCAATCGTGACCTCTAGTGTTGGCCACAACAACAGAGGCTGCGACCAACATCGAGGTCGAGGGGCAGCCTCAGGTGACTGTAGATCTAGTCCCTTGAGGCCAGCAACCTTCAATTTGAGGTTATGCATAGGTCTTCAAGGTGAAAATTTACATGTGATTTTCTCTATCGGATTCTTATTCTATTTAGATATATCCCACCTTCTAGGTGGGGTTTTTTTTTTATCCGAATTACATCCGGTTTGTGCATCTCCCCAAACACCGGTATGATATAAATTATCATATCTGGTCTACCGAACGAGGCCATTGGGTTTTGGATAAATGTATTTGATTCGACATAACTTATGCGTGAGATATTATATGAATGAGTCACGACCAAAATGGATAATATTATAATGGTAGCAAGACCGCCGACTAAATTAATTTATACTATTTCCAATACTGCTTCAGTTGTGTCATACACGCAAAAATTCAAACCGTGGGCGCAAAAAGATGAACATGAGGTACATATGTTAGCCTAAATCGTTCAGTTCATAGCATACAGCTCCACTACACATATCAAGGGTAATTTTTTTTATTCAATTATTTTTGACAATTAGTCCCACATTACATATCCCACCATTCACGTAAAATGAAAGGGATGTATGTATAACTTACAGAGAAAAGAATGGAATAACGAGGGAAAAGAACAGAAGAATCAAATTATAATCTATACAGATGGCTATCAGTCGGATTTTCATTTTTTCTTTTGATCGAAACGATCAGTGGGATGTTACCATTATTAATAATAATGAAAAGACATGGAATAACGTGCGTTACATGTTCTTAAGACATTGACGTGGCTTTGAGCCATGCAATGAATGGAGAGCAAAGGACAAATGAATCCACTTGCGCACGCCGGGGTAATGTGCCGTTTGATTTATTTCAACCAGCTTGGCTTAACCATGACCTTACGCACCATAGTGAAATTGCCCAATCGATTTTAAATCTGTCATAAGGATATTAATTTAAATCTAAAATTTTCTACTAATTTAATTCTAAATTTTTGCACAAAATTTCTATATAATCCTCACACCTTTATGAAATATATGGTATAAATGTTTAGTCGTTTATATATCTTGAACTCAAAATTGTTTATATGAGAAAAAAATTCATGGACAATGTTAAAAATGAAAGAACAGGATGATATTTCAAGCCGTGAATTAGTTAGGGGACAGCGGATCTCCTCATGACCCCATAAGAACTCTATATCGCATTATGAATAGGACACATTTTGGCATCTTACGTCTAATATGTCAATCATGTAGTAGCCCCTTCACTTTGGTTGTAAGCGGATTCATCAGTCATTTTCTTCAATGAATTAGGTCAGCGTATGACCTACTCCAGCTTTGTAATTGTACCTTGTCATGTCTGCTATTAAAATCAGAATTTCCAATACGGATTAGTGAAAAATATAGGAAATAAATTAACAAATAAGCATGCTCAGCTCTTTGCACGATCAAGTGTAAATAGTATCATATTTAAGCCACCCACGAATTTTGAATTAATTTTATCTAGTCCATTAGGTTAGGAAGATATTTTATAGGTAGGGAATTTATTTACCTAAAGTGGAATTCTCGTTGGAAAAAAAAAAACAGAAAAAGGAAGTGTTACATTACAAGTTTGGGTCGACAAGACTCATAACACTATTCCCAATGTCACAGACTCACAAAGAGCTGACAAGGAAAATTGAACTAGGCACTTACGAAGCTAAACTTCTATGAACAAAACTCATATCGGATATTTTTTGTTAAATTATGTTTCGAATTTGAGTTTGTCGATTGAAATCTGACCTAGTAAAAAATCTGGCATATATTTTGAATGTCGTCTGACTTGGAGTTTACCTTGGGACTTTGTCTCAACTAAATTAGGTGGACTCCAAAATTTGGTGAAGTCTGATATTTTGAAAAGTAGAAAGAGAAGAAGGAAATTAAGATTTCCAAGTTTGAGTCAACAAGTCTGAGCACAAACATATGCAAGCGAAATCTTTGTTTGTGTGATTTCTCAAATCAGTCGAAGTAAAGTGGGTTTTGCTCGTATTGTACATTTATGTTGCATTTGGATATCTGAAATTTTTTGCTAAATAGGATAAGGTTGAATATGATATAGACAGATATGATAATGAGATTTATAATGTTTTATACAATGTATCTGGTAGATACCCAAAATAATATAGATAAAAACACGCTTGAATAAAATCTCAATCTTTCACTCCCTCCTCCTTCTGTTTCAAGTTTGAAACACAAATCTTCTCCCTTCTCACAATTCTTCTAAAAAAATTGGCACCATTTCTTTATCGCTTTCAGACCTTGTTGCTTTCCTAAGCTTTCATTCTATGCAACTGGGGAAGGTTTCTCATTGTTTCATAGTCAAGCGCTCACTGTTAAGGCCACGGCCGCAACACAGAGGCCATGACTGACACAAGGATAAGGCCTCGCCTAAGGAGTCCTCCAAGTGTTGGCCACGAACTCTAGTTTTGATGAACATGAGCTCGTGGTTGCGTTGGCCATGACCAACACTGAGCGCGAGCCCCACCTCAGGTGACCCTCGCTCTAAGGTCCTTGAGGCTAGGCCTTGGTCTAAGGTTGTGAGTCTTAAATATGAGATCTAGAGAGAAAGGAGACAAATGGGGATGGTGGCTAGGCGGCACTCTAACATCGACATTGAACGGTGGTGGAGCTATGAGCTGCTATTTGACTATGGAGCTTGACGGTAGGACAAGACTGCCATGGATGGGATCATGTTTTTGATGCTCTCTTTGCTCTTTTTTTTCCCATGGATGGAGGATCTCTTGCAATTTCAGGAAAATTGCTTTCTCCTCCTCCATCATCTCTTTGCTTTTCTGTTCTTTTCAAATTTATATGATTCTTATCCTATTTGGGTATATCCCACCTCCTAGGTGGGATTCTACTATCAAATTATATCCGAAAATTCTTGAATTCCAAGTGACCCAAACTCTAGATTGGATGATTTTATATCCAATTTGGAATCCGGTCCTATCAAATGTAGCCATAGAGTTTCCATGGTGTTTAGTTTCTCTGTGATTTTCATTGAGAGAATACTGGTGCGAGATTGTGAGGTAAACACGTTAGGAATCTCTTTGAGTGTAACTTAGAGTTGGGAAACTCTTGAGTAATTGGAGTGATTATAGACTTTGTAACTTTCTTAGGCTGTATTTGGTAGTCGGGATAAAATTTAGGATTGGATAAATATATCATATCTTGCATTTTGTGCCTACTCAAGACGGATAAAGTCAGATATAAACGCGATATACGGATAAAATTATCCCATGGAAGAGATAGGATAAAGATGGATAGAATTTATAATATCCATAATAGGATAGTTATTTTTCCTTGAATAACAAACGTCTTAAATCAACAAA